>CM050173.1:120097050-120108842 GCA_027410445.1 Discoglossus pictus
GGTAGTAATACACCCTATATATCAGAACATAGGGCCGGGGGTAGTAATACACCCTATATATCAGAACATAGGGCCGGGGGGTAGTAATACACCCTATATATCAGAACATAGGGCCGGGGGGTAGTAATACACCCTATATATCAGAACATAGAGCCGGGAGGTAGTAATACACCCTATATATCAGAACATAGGGCCGGGGGGTAGTAATACACCCTATATATCAGAACATAGGGCCGGGGGGTAGTAATACACCCTATATATCAGAACATAGGGCCGGGGGGTAGTAATACACCCTATATATCAGAACATAGAGCCGGGAGGTAGTAATACACCCTATATATCAGAACATAGGGCCGGGGGGTAGTAATACACCCTATATATCAGAACATAGCGCAGGGGGGTAGTAATACACCCTATATATCAGAACATAGCGCCGGGGGGTAGTAATACACCCTATATATCAGAACATAGGGCCGGGGGGTAGTAATACACCCTATATATCAGAACATAGCGCCGGGGGGTAGTAATACACCCTATATATCAGAACATAGCGCCGGGGGGTAGTAATACACCCTATATATCAGAACATAGGGCCGGGGGTAGTAATACACCCTATATATCAGAACATAGCGCCGGGGGGTTGTAATACACCCTATATATCGGATCATAGGGCCGCGGGGTAGTAATACACCCTATATATCAGAACATAGAGCCGGGGGGTAGTAATACACCCTATATATCAGAACATAGCGGCGGGGGGTAGTAATACACCCTATATATCAGAACATAGGGCCGCAAGGTAGTAATACACCCTATATATCAGAATATAGCGGTGGGGGGTAGTAATACACCCTATATATCAGAACATAGGGCCGCGAGGTAGTAATACACCCTATATATCAGAACATAGGGCCGGGGGGTAGTAATACACCCTATATATCAGAACATAGCGGCGGGGGGTATTAATACACCCTATATATCAGAACATAGCGGCGGGGGGTATTAATACACCTCTATATATCAGAACATAGCGCCGGGGGGTAGTAATACACCCTATATATCAGAACATAGCGCCGGGGGGTAGTAATACACCCTATATATCAGAACATAGCGCCGGGGGGTAGTAATACACCCTATATATCAGAACATAGCGCCGGGGGTAGTAATACACCCTATATATCAGAACATAGCGGCGGGGGTTATTAATACACCCTATATATCAGAACATAGGGCCGGGGAGTAGTAATACACCCTATATATCAGAACATAGCTCCGGGGGGTAGTAATACACCCTATATATCAGAACATAGCGCCGGGGGGGTAGTAATACACCCTATATATCAGAACATAGCGGCGGGGGGTATTAATACACCCTATATATCAGAACATAGCGGCGGGGGGTATTAATACACCCTATATATCAGAACATAGCGGCGGGGGGTATTAATACACCCTATATATCAGAACATAGCGCCGGGGGGTAGTAATACACCCTATATATCAGAACATAGCGCCGGGGGGTAGTAATACACCCTATATATCAGAACATAGCGCCGGGGGGTAGTAATACACCCTATATATCAGAACATAGCGCCGGGGGGTATTAATACACCCTATATATCAGAACATAGCGGCGGGGGGTATTAATACACCCTATATATCAGAACATAGCGGCGGGGGGGTATTAATACACCCTATATATCAGAACATAGCGCCGGGGGGTAGTAATACACCCTATATATCAGAACATAGCGCTAATACACCCTATATATCGGAACATAGCGCCGGGGGGTAGTAATACACCCTATATATCAGAACATAGCGCCGGGGGGTAGTAATACACCCTATATATCAGAACATAGCGCCGGGGGGTAGTAATACACCCTATATATCAGAACATAGCGGCGGGGGGTAGTAATACACCCTATATATCAGAACATAGCGCCGGGGGGTAGTAATACACCCTATATATCAGAACATAGCGGCGGGGGGTAGTAATACACCCTATATATCAGAACATAGCGCCGGGGGTAGTAATACACCCTATATATCAGAACATAGAGCCGGGGGGTAGTAATACACCCTATATATCAGAACATAGGGCCGCGGGGTAGTAATACACCCTATATATCAGAACATAGCGCTGGGGGGTAGTAATACACCCTATATATCAGAACATAGCGGTGGGGGGTAGTAATACACCCTATATATCAGAACATAGGGCCGCGAGGTAGTAATACACCCTATATATCAGAACATAGCGGTGGGGGGTAGTAATACACCCTATATATCAGAACATAGGGCCGCGAGGTAGTAATACACCCTATATATCAGAACATAGGGCCGGGGGGTAGTAATACACCCTATATATCAGAACATAGCGGCGGGGGGTATTAATACACCCTATATATCAGAACATAGCGGCGGGGGGTATTAATACACCCTATATATCAGAACATAGCGCCGGGGGGTAGTAATACACCCTATATATCAGAACATAGCGCCGGGGGGTAGTAATACACCCTATATATCAGAACATAGCGCCGGGGGGTAGTAATACACCCTATATATCAGAACATAGCGCCGGGGGGGTAGTAATACACCCTATATATCAGAACATAGGGCCGGGGGGGGTAGTAATACACCCTATATATCAGAACATAGGGCCGGGGGGGTAGTAATACACCCTATATATCAGAGGTAGTAATACACCCTATATATCAGAACATAGCGCCGGGGGGGTAGTAATACACCCTATATATCAGAACATAGCGCCGGGAGGTAGTAATACACCCTATATATCAGAACATAGCGCCGGGAGGTAGTAATACACCCTATATATCAGAACATAGCGCCGGGGGGTAGTAATACACCCTATATATCAGAGGTAGTAATACACCCTATATATCAGAGGTAGTAATACACCCTATATATCAGAACATAGCGCCGGGGGTAGTAATACACCCTATATATCAGAACATAGCGCAGGGGGGTAGTAATACACCCTATATATCAGAACATAGCGCCGGGGGGGTAGTAATACACCCTATATATCAGAACATAGCGCCGGGGGGTAGTAATACACCCTATATATCAGAACATAGCGCCGGGGGGTAGTAATACACCCTATATATCAGAACATAGCGCCGGGGGGTAATAATACACCCTATATATCAGAACATAGCGCCGGGGGGTAGTAATACACCCTATATATCAGAACATAGGGCCGGGGGGTAGTAATACACCCTATATATCAGAACATAGGGCCGGGGGGTAGTAATACACCTTATATATAAGAACATAGCGCCGGGGGGTAGTAATACACCCTATATATCAGAACATAGGGCCGGGGGGTGGAGATACACCCTATATATCAGAACATAGGGCCGGGGGGTAGTGATACACCCTATATATCAGAACATAGCGCCGGGGGGTAGTGATACACCCTATATATCAGAACATAGCGCCGGGGGGTAGTAATACACCCTATATATCAGAACATAGCGGCGGGGGGTAGTAATACACCCTATATATCAGAACATAGCGCCGGGGGGTAGTAATACACCCTATATATCAGAACATAGCGCCGGGGGGTAGTAATACACCCTATATATCAGAACATAGCGCCGGGGGTAGTAATACACCCTATATATCAGAACATAGCGCCGGGGGGTAGTAATACACCCTATATATCAGAACATAGCGCCGGGGGTAGTAATACACCCTATATATCAGAACATAGCGCCGGGGGGTTAGTAATACACCCTATATATCAGAACATAGGGCCGGGGGGTAGTAATACACCCTATATATCAGAACATAGCGGCGGGGGGGTAGTAATACACCCTATATATCAGAACATAGCGGCGGGGGGTAGTAATACACCCTATATATCAGAACATAGCGCCGGGGGGTTAGTAATACACCCTATATATCAGAACGGTTGTGTCACTTTTTCCTTTGGATTGTTTTTCTGTTTTATTCTTCCGTATGTAGTGATGGGCCAGCGCCACGTCTGGGTCACTTTATGTAACACACGTGTGTATCGGGTCTGGCAGAATTTATAAAGAAGTGGGTGGAAGCAAAATGTTAGTAACATGGCTGCCTCCTGCGATCCCAGCATCCTTCACTCTGGAATCTGTGGCTGCAATGGCTGCCTCCTGTGATCCCAGCATGCTTCACTCTGGAATCTGTGGCTGCGATGGCTGCCTCCTGCGATCCCAGCATGCTTCACTCTGGAATCTGTGGCTGCAATGGCTGCCTCCTGTGATCCCAGCATGCTTCACTCTGGAATCTGTGGCTGCAGATGGCTGCCTCCTGTGATCCCAGCATGCTTCACTCTGGAATCTGTGGCTGTGATGGCTGCCTCCTGTGATCCCAGCATGCTTCACTCTGGAATCTGTGGCTGCGATGGCTGCCTCCTGCGATCCCAGCATGCTTCACTCTGGAATCTATGGCTGCCTCCTGCAATCCCAGCATGCTTCACTCTGGAATCTGTGGCTGCAATGGCTGCCTCCTGTGATCCCAGCATGCTTCACTCTGGAATCTGTGGCTGAAATGGCTGCCTCCTGCGATCCCAGCATGCTTCACTCTGGAATCTGTGGCTGCCTCCTGCGATCCCAGCAATGGCTCCTTCCTGTTAATTATAGTCTCTTGCGGGTCTCTATAGACCCCCATGAGTGATTAAGTTAATTTTAGGTGCCGGGGGTAACTATAGTACCCCCGCGGCAGGGGTTAATTTTTTAGTTGGCGCAGGTCCTTTAAGGACCCCCAAGGTGGGAATTTTTAATTTTAAATGCAGCGGGGGTCGTTGCTCAGTCCGAAGCCTATTTTCGTCCCTCCTGCATTTTAACCCGTAAGTTCGCTTTGGGCTACGTTACGGGACTAATTTAATAGCCGTAACCCGTGAATTTGGAGTTACGAGCTAAATCTTAAAACGTAGCCCAAATTTAATAGGGTTGATGGACTTTCTTGTGTCCTGTTTCCATACATACATGGACTCTCAATACATACATACATACATACATGGACTCTCAATACATACATACTGTACATACATTGCCTCTTTCACGTGCTGTTCCTAATTGGCTTCCATTCCAAATCATATACTATTTTACTATACACATGTGGTGCCCCTCTTGCTAGCTCGGGGGGGGGGGGGGGTATCTTTTCGCCCGTACACATCTGCTCCAGATTTGATCCACTCGGCTGAGCATGGGAAGCTACTTATAATGTATGACCCTGGCAGGTCAGACTCATATACTGACGTTTGTAAGAATGTCTCCTGAGACAAACCAATAACCCTGCTGCTGCTTATGTGTACAACCCTGTGAGACCCCCCCCCCCCGTGACAATAACCCAAAATCACCCCCTGCAACAATGCTGCAAGAGTTAAACATGTTTTACATTACCCTCCCCCTTCCTTCTAGTAACATATCTCCCAGTTTTATACCCCCAGGCGCACATCTACCCCCTCAGCCACTTCTCACTAATAGGAAACTCACTTCTGCCCTCCCTTAGGAACACATTTCCCATCCATAGATATGTCCGACTTCTGACCCCCAGTCACTCACCACCTATTTCTGTCCCACCACCAGTAGCACTTTCCTCCCAGCTTCCCACCAGTCCTCCCACTTCAGTCTCTTTCCAGGTCACATATTTCTCACTGTCCTAACCCATATCCCACTCCTTTTCCAACTATACATCCTGCCAATTGGCCACCAATCCCCCACTTCTGTAGCCCCATCCACTCACAAAACTCCCACCATTGTCCCCACATTATCAGAGAGATCCCACCGCATCCCCTGAAGTGACGGATCTTATTCTTGCTGCCCAGTCACACATATAACACAAGTCACATGTCTCTCATCCATGCCCCCCCCCCCCCATTCACATTGTCCCAGGTCACACATTGTCCTGGGTCACACATCGCCCGCTCTTGTTCCCTCTCCCGGGTCACAAATTGCCCACTCTTGTTCCCTCTTCCGGGTCACACCTTGCCCACTCTTGCTCCCTCTCCCGGGTCACACCTTGCCCACTCTTGTTCCCTCTCCCGGGTCACACCTTGCCCGCTCTTGTTCACCCTCCTCAATCACACCTTGCCCGCTCTTGTTCCCTCTCCCGGGTCACACCTTGCCCGCTCTTGCTCCCTCTCCCGGGTCGCACATCGCCCGCTCTTGCTCCCTCTCCCGGGTCGCACGTCGCCCGCTCTTGCTCCCTCTCCCGGCTCACACGTCGCCCGCTCTTGCTCCCTCTCCCGGGTCACACGTCGCCCGCTCTTGCTCCCTTTTCCGGGTCACACGTCGCCCGCTCTTGCTCCCTCTCCCGGGTCACACATCGCCCGCACTTGCTCCCACTCCCGGGTCACACATCGCCCGCTCTTGCTCCCTCTCCCGGGTCACACATCGCCCGCTCTTGCTCCCACTCCCGGGTCACACATCGCCCGCTCTTGCTCCCTCTCCCGGGTCACACCTTGCCCGCTCTTGCTCCCTCTCCCGGGTCACACATCGCCCACTCTTGCTCCCTCTCCCGGGTCACACATCGCCCGCTCTTGCTCCCTCTCCTGGGTCACACCTTGCCCGCTCTTGCTCCCTCTACTGGGTCACACCTTGCCCGCTCTTGCTCCCTCTTCCGGGTCACACATCGCCCACTCATGTTCACCCTCCTCAGTCACACCTTTCTACACACAGCGTCAGATGTCACTTGGCAAGGACTTTAGTTGTTAATTAACTTTCTTTTTCAATGTATAATTCCCCAAACTCATGTGAAGGTCACTTTCTCACACCGTTGGGAGAGTATCCGGTGTCTACATGAAGCTGGAAGGCTTTTTTATTCACACAACTATAAAGCAGTTCACATGTTGGATGTCGCCATCGTCCTCAGGGCACATTATTTATGGAATTGCATCATCTGTGTTGGTAGCCGTGCTGTCTAGTTACATTTTATATGGACTACAATTTACCATTTAGGGCAGCCAAGAATTTGCAGAGCGCGAGGTTTGGGAGACTCCCGTAGTATTCCTGTAGTACTCCCGTAGTACTCGCTTAGTACTCGCTTAGTATTCCCGTAGTACGTACATGGAGTGTGCTTCAGTAATTGTGGCCTCACTTGAGCTTTGAATGAACTGCTAGGATTTACATGACGTCACAGACAGGACTGAGCATGTTGGGCATTGGAAGCGTCCTCCTTACCCTGCGATGCCCCCGGATTCCCTGACAGTATTTGTTTTGTTACTCTGTGATGTGAGGGGTCCTCTTGCTGGGCAGATGTTTTAGTTTTTTCTCCGTGTTGGGCTGGAGCCTCCGAGGGAGCTGGGCTTGGTATTTCGCTGGCCACTCCTCCAGGAGTTTAGTTTACTTGAAGGGTGATTGTAGCTGTAAAGGACAAATCAATGTGAGCGTGGAGAGCAGCACATCTGTGGGATTCCAGTGAGACTCTGCCATGCTGTGGTGCGGCGCCGCTTGCTGGCCACTCTACTGGTGCTGGGGTTATCGGCTTTGTCACATGCACAATTTTTCAGCTGGTTTTCGAGAGGTTCCCAAAACAAAGAAGCCACTGCAAGCCCTACAGCTGGAGCTGCAGAGTATCCCACTCCTGTCGCAGCACTTTCTGCAGAGCATCACCATCCTCCAGCCACATTAGCATCCGCAGAACACCATTCACTTTCTGTTGAGCAGCTTACTCCGGTCACCGTGCCATCTACAGAGCATCACCCTCCTGCCACAGCACTGTCTGCAGAGCATCACCCTCATGCTAGACTGACAACTGCAGAGCATCGCCCTCCTGCCACAGCACTGTCTGCAGAGCATCACCCTCATGCTAGACTGCCAACTGCAGAGCATCACCCTCCTGTCACAGTACCATCTGCAGAGCATCGCCCTCCTGTCACAGTACCATCTGCAGAGCATCATCCTTCTGTTGTAGCACTGTCTGAAGAGCATCGCCCTCCTGCAACAGTACCATCTGCAGAGTATCACCCCGATGCCACAGAGCATCACCATCCTGTCTTCTCTTCCCCCCCTCCTGCTCTGCATGATCCGGATATAAAGCCAGCCATCACAACCCCAAGCCCTAAGATCCCAAACTCTGATGGGATTGAGTCTACTGGCCCAGTGTCCTTTAAAGGGCCAGCAGCAGTAACGCCATCATCTACCGATAATAAACAGGAGAGACAAAATATGGAACCTATTCAGTCTGCAGAGGGAAGAGAAGGTCTCCGGGACTTTGGCCACTACACCTAGAGCCGTGGCTACAACATCTAACGGACTGAAAGATAAAGCCAACCTCGCTGGAGTAGGAGCCGAGATCCTCACCGTTGCTGAAGGCATCAGGAGCTTTGTCCATGGCTGGGAAAATAAAGCTTTCAATAATCTCTCAAACTCCACAGAGCCAGCAGAAACCCTACCCATCACTAGCGAAGAACCAGACATGTCCGGTGCATCTCTCCGAACGTCCACGGATGCCAATGGGAATCTCAGTTTTATTGCCAAAGACTCCACAAATCCCCACTCCGAAGCACAAATCCTGACCCTAATCCAGAATAAGATGGTATCGAGGGATCATAAGCCTCCTCAACCAGGTATTTCTTCTTTTACAGACGACCAATCCGTGGATTTGTGGCTGCAAACGTCATTCCACAGATTTGTTCCTGTAGAATCAGTATCCAAAGGCAGCCACATCTCAAAAGGAGGAACTTCCCCAGTTCCCTCTTTACTGGACTCTCAGAGCCCCAGGTCCTCAGATCCCACTTTAATGGACCCTCAGAGCCCCAGGTCCTCAGATCCCACTTTAATGGACCCTCAGAGCCCCAGGTCCTCCAATCCCACTTTACTGGACTCTCAGAGCCCCAGGTCCTCCGATCCCACTTTATTGGACTATAAGATCCCTGCACCCCCATATCCTAGCATGCACGGTGTGATTACTAGTGGTGTATCCAATCATTTTAGTGATCTGTCCCATTCAGTTTTCCTCCCGGATCGTAATGCTAAGTCCAGTGATTCTGATCCAAATGTTGGTGCCACCACTGCCCCCCCTTCTAATGCCCATGCATATAGTGTAGAGGGACTCCTCTCTGCCAATTCACCTCAATCTGATTTACTAACCAGCCCTAAAGCTTCTCCTCCAGCTTGTAAACATAATCACACAAAGACTACTTTCCTTTTGCCGAGATCGACTGCCTCCGACTCTCGCTGCTTGTCTGTCTCCTCCAACTTCTTCTGCCACAAGCTGGGCATGGACACCTTCATGCTGCCAAATTATCTGAACCATAGCAGTGTGCTGGAGGTGCAGGCCGCTTTGCATGGCTGGGAGGGGCTTCTTAGGTCTCGATGCCACCGCTACCTGGAGTGGTTTTTGTGTTTGTTACTGTTCCCGAGGTGTAGTGCCCCCTCCCCAGCGCCGGTCCCATGTCGTAGCTTCTGTGAGGCTCTGCAAGATGCTTGCTGGAACCTACTGGAAGGGGCTCCTCTCCCTGTCTTATGTGACTCGCTACCTGAGGAGAATTCTGGGGTTTCTTGTGTATTTATTCATTTTTTCACAGGGTTGGAGACGCATGGAGTCTCCATATCATCTGTGTGGGCAGGTAAGTGTTAAGGATCCGACAATTGTTAGTCAAGTACGTGTAAAAGGTCATCGCTGTACGAAAAATGTATATTATTACTGGCGTCTTATTACTGGCGTCTTATTACTGGGGTCTTATTACTGGATCTAATGGTGGACTCCGAGTGCCATAACATTCGTGGGGTCACTTAGTAATTCCCTCTGAGTGGCATTAAGCACTAGTTATATTTATTTGGTATAAAAACAACCGAAAGGACAAGATGTAGATAGATGTCCAGCGCCGGCCAGCATGGTCGCGCTCACACAGGAGTAGAAGCCAATATGGTGGGGAGAAGTAAGAACTCAAATTAGAAGAAGGAAATGCAGTTTTACAAGTAGGACAAATATAGTGTGATTGATAGATACAGGGAGAGGCCGCCCAGTGGGAAATGCCACTGTCATGAAAATATGGTTAGAGATGGAAGGAACAAGAGAGAGCAAGGGAATGAGGGGGGGCAAGAGAGAGCAAGAGAATGAGGGGGGGCAAGAGAGAGCAAGGGAATGAGGGGGCAAGAGAGAGCAAGGGAATGAGGGGGGGGCAAGAGAGAGCAAGGGAATGAGGGGGGGCAAGAGAGAGCAAGGGAATGAGGGGGGGGGCAAGAGAGAGCAAGGGAATGAGGGGGGCAAGAGAGAGCAAGGGAATGAGGGGGGGCAAGAGAGAGCAAGGGAATGAGAGGGGGCAAGAGAGAGCAAGGGAATGAGAGGGGGCAAGAGAGAGAAAGGGAATGAGAGTGGGGGGGCAAGAGAGAGAAAGGGAATGAGAGTGGGGGGGCAAGAGAGCGCAAGGGAATGAGAGATGGGGGGAGACAAGAGAGCGCAAGGGAATGAGAGAGGGGGCAAGAGAGAGCAAGGGAATGAGGGGGGGGGCAAGAGAGAGCAAGGGGAATGAGGGGGGGCAAGAGAGAGCAAGGGAATGAGGGGGGGCAAGAGAGAGCAAGGGAATGAGAGGGGGCAAGAGAGAGAAAGGGAATGAGAGTGGGGGGCAAGAGAGCACAAGGAAATGAGAGATGGGGGGAGACAAGAGAGCGTAAGGGAATGAGAGATGGGGGGAGACAAGAGAAAGCAAGGGAATGAGAGAGGGGGCAAGAGAGAGCAAGGGAATGAGGGGGGGGCAAGAGAGAGCAAGGGAATGAGAGGGGGGAGACAAGAGAGAGCAAGGGAATGAGAGGGGGGGCAAGAGAGAGCAAGGGAATGAGAGGGGGCAAGAGAGAGAAAGGGAATGAGAGATGGGGGAGACAAGAGAAAGCAAGGGAATGAGGGGGGGGCAAGAGAGAGCAAGGGAATGAGGGGGGGCAAGAGAGAGCAAGGGAATGAGAGGGGGGGGCAAGAGAGAGAAAGGGAATGAGAGTGGGGGGTGCAAGAGAGCGCAAGGGAAAGAGAGATGGGGGGAGACCAGAGAAAGCAAGGGAATGAGAGGGGGGGGCAAGAGAGAGCAAGGGAATGAGGGGGGGGGAGAGAGAGCAATGGAATGAGAGGGAGGGGGCAAGAGAGAGCAAGGGAATGAGAGGGGGGCAAGAGAGAGCAAGGGAATGAGAGGGGGGCAAGAGAGAGAAAGGGAATGAGAGATGGGGGAGACAAGAGAAAGCAAGGGAATGAGGGGGGGCAAGAGAGAGCAAGGGAATGAGGGGGGCAAGAGAGAGCAAGGGAATGAGAGGGGGGCAAGAGAGAGAAAGGGAATGAGAGTGGGGGTGCAAGAGAGCGCAAGAGAATGAGAGATGGGGGAGACCAGAGAAAGCAAGGGAATGAGAGGGGGGGGCAAGAGAGAGCAAGGGAATGAGGGGGGGGGGGGGGGGCAAGAGAGAGCAAGGGAATGAGGGGGGGGCAAGAGAGGAGCAAGGGAATTGGAGAGGGGGGGAAAGAGAGCAAGGGAATGAGAGGGGGGGGGGAAGAGAGAGCAAGGGAATGAGGGGGGGGGGCAAGAGAGTGCAAAGGAATGAGGGGGGGCAAGAGAGTGCAAAGAAATGAGACAGGGGGGGCAAGAGAGAGCAAGGGAATGAGGGGGGGGGAGTAAGAGAGCAAGGGAATGAGGGGGGGGAGTAAGAGAGCAAGGGAATGAGAGGGGGGAGTAAGAGAGCAAGGGAATTAGAGGGGGAGTAAGAGAGCAAGGGAATGAGAGGGGGGAGTAAGAGAGAGCAAGGGAATGAGAGAGGGGGAGAGGTGAGAGAGAAAAGGGGAAGGTGAGAGGGGGAGGTGAG
>CM050173.1:120259569-120588165 GCA_027410445.1 Discoglossus pictus
GTAGATAGAGATCATTTATTCTCAGCACTATGCCTTTAGTAGATAGAGATCATTTATTCTGCACTATGCCCTTTAGTAGATAGAGATCATTTATTCTCAGCACTATGCCTTTAGTAGATAGAGATCATTTATTCTCTGCACTATGCCCTTTAGTAGATAGAGATCATTATTCTCAGCACTATGCTCTTTAGTAGATAGAGATCATTTATTCTCAGCACTATGCCCTTTAGTAGATAGAGATCATTTATTCTCTGCACTATGCTCTTTAGTAGATAGAGATCATTTATTCTCTGCACTATGCCCTTTAGTAGATAGAGATCATTTATTCTCAGCACTATGCTCTTTAGTAGATAGAGATCATTTATTCTCTGCACTATGCCCTTTAGTAGTTAGAGATCATTTATTCTCTGCACTATGCCCTTTAGTAGTAGAGATCATTTATTCTCTGCACTATGCCCTTTAGTAGATAGAGATCATTTATTCTCTGCACTATGCCCTTTAGTAGATAGAGATCATTTATTCTCTGCACTATGCCCTCTTAGTAGATAGATCATTTATTCTCAGCACTATGCCCTTTAGTAGATAGAGATCATTTATTCTCTGCACTATGCCCTTTAGTAGATAGAGATCATTTATTCTCTGCACTATGCCCTTTAGTAGATAGAGATCATTTATTCTCAGCACTATGCCCTTTAGTAGATAGAGATCATTATTCTCTGCACTATGCCCTTTAGTAGATAGAGATCATTTATTCTCTGCACTATGCCCTTTAGTAGATATAGATCATTTATTCTCTGCACTATGCCCTTTAGATAGAGATCATTTATTCTCAGACTATGCCCTTTAGTAGATAGAGATCATTTATTCTCAGCACTATGCCCTTTAGTAGGTAGAGATCATTTATTCCTCAGCACTATGCCTTTAGTAGATAGAGATCATTTATTCTCAGCACTATGCCCTTTAGTAGGTAGAGATCATTTATTCTCAGCACTATGCCCTTTAGTAGGTAGAGATCATTTATTCTCTGCACTATGCCCTTTAGTAGATAGAGATCATTTATTCTCAGACTATGCCCTTTAGTAGATAGAGATCATTTATTCTCAGCACTATGCCCTTTAGTAGATAGAATCATTTATTCACTGCACTATGCCCTTTAGTAGTAGAGATCATTTATTCTCAGCACTATGCCCTTTAGTAGATAGAGATCATTTATTCTCAGACACTATGCCCTTTAGTAGATAGAGATCATTTATTCTCAGCACTATGCCCTTTAGTAGTAGAGATCATTTATTCTCAGCACTATGCCCTTTAGTAGATAGAGATCATTTATTCTCAGCACTATGCCTTTAGTAGAAGATCATTTATTCTCAGCACTATGCCCTTTAGTAGATAGAGATCATTATTCTCTGCACTATGCCCTTTAGTAGGTAGAGATCATTTATCTCAGCACTATGCCTTTAGTAGATAGAGATCATTTATTCTCAGCACTATGCCCTTTAGTAGGTAGAGATCATTTATTCTCAGCACTATGCCCTTTAGTAGATAGAGATCATTTATTCTCAGCACTATGCCCTTTAGTAGATAGAGATCATTTATTCTCAGCACTATGCCCTTTAGTAGATAGAGATCATTTATTCTCAGCACTATGCTCTTTAGTAGATAGAGATCATTTATTCTCAGCACTATGCCTTAGTAGATAGAGATCATTTATTCTCTGCACTATGCTCTTTAGTAGATAGAGATCATTTATTCTCAGCACTATGCCTTAGTAGATAGAGATCATTTATTCTCTCACTATGCCCTTTAGTAGATAGAGATCATTTATTCTCTGCACTATGCTCTTTAGTAGGTAGAGATCATTTATTCTCAGCACTATGCCCTTTAGTAGATAGAGATCATTTATTCTCTGCACTATGCCCTTTAGAATAGAGATCATTTATTCTCAAGCACTATGCTCTTTAGTAGAAGAGATCATTTATTTCTCTGCACATGCCTTTAGTAGGATAGAGATCATTTATTCTCAGCCTATCTGCATTTAGTAGATAGAGATCATTTATTCTCAGCAGCTATGCCCTTTAGTAGTAGAGATCCATTTATTCTCAGCACTATGCCCTTTAGTAGATAGAGATCATTTATTCTCAGCACTATGCCCTTTAGTAGGTAGAGATCATTTATTCTCAGCACTATGCTCTTTAGTAGATAGAAGATCATTTATTCTCAGCACTATGCCCTTTAGTAGGTAGAGATCATTTATTCTAGCACTATGCCCTTTAGTAGATAGAGATCATTTATTCTCTGCACTATGCCCTTTAGTAGATAGAGATCATTTATTCTCAGCACTATGCCCTTTTTAGTAAGATAGAGATCATTTATTCTCTGCACTATGCCCTTTAGTAGATAGAGATCATTTATTCTCAGCACTATGCCCTTTAGTAGATAGAGATCATTTATCTCAGCACTATGCCCTTTAGTAGATAGAGATCATTTATTCTCAGCACTATGCCCTTAGTAGATAGAGATCATTTATTCTCAGCACTATGCCTTTAGTAGATAGAGATCATTTATTCTCAGCACTATGCCCTTTAGTAGATAGAGATCATTTATTCTCAGCACTATGCCCTTTAGTAGATAGAGATCATTTATTCTCAGCACTATGCCCTTAGTAGATAGAGAATCATTTATTCTCAGCACTATGCTCTTTAGTAGATAGAGATCATTTATTCTCAGCACTATGCCCTTTAGTAGATAGAGATCATTTATTCTCAGCACTATGCCTTTAGTAGATAAGAATCATTTATTCAGCACTATGCCCTTTAGTAATAGAGATCATTTATTCTCAGCACTATGCCTTTAGTAGATAGAGATCATTTATTCTCAGCACTATGCCCTTTAGTAGATGAGATCATTTATTCTCTGCACTATGCCTTTAGTAGATGAGATCATTTATTCTCACAGATGCCTTTAGTAGATAGGATCATTTATTCTCTGCACTATGCCCTTTAGTAGATAGAGATCATTTATTCTCTGCACTATGCCCTTTAGTAGATAGAGATCATTTATTCTCAGCACTATGCCCTTTAGTAGTTTAGAGATCATTTATTCTCAGCACTATGCCCTTTAGTAGATAGAGATCATTTATTCTCAGCACTATGCCCTTTAGTAGATAGAGATCATTTATTCTCAGCACTATGCCCTTTAGTAGATAGAGATCATTTATTCTCTGCACTATGCTCTTTAGTAGATAGAGATCATTTATTCTCAGCACTATGCCCTTTAGTAGATAGAGATCATTTATTCTCTGCACTATGCCCTTTAGTAGATAGAGATCATTTATTCTCAGCACTATGCTCTTTAGTAGATAGAGATCATTTATTCTCAGCACTATGCCCTTTAGTAGATAGAGATCATTTATTCTCTGCACTATGCCCTTTAGTAGATAGAGATCATTTATTCTCAGCACTATGCCCTTTAGTAGATAGAGATCATTTATTCTCTGCACTATGCCCTTTAGTAGATAGAGATCATTTATTCTCAGCACTATGCCCTTTAGTAGATAGAGATCATTTATTCTCTGCACTATGCCCTTTAGTAGATAGAGATCATTTATTCTCAGCACTATGCTCTTTAGTAGATAGAGATCATTTATTCTCTGCACTATGCCCTTTATAGATAGAGATCATTTATTCTCTGCACTATGCCCTTTAGTAGATAGAGATCATTTATTCTCAGCACTATGCTCTTTAGTAGGTAGAGATCATTTATTCTCAGCACTATGCCCTTTAGTAGATAGAGATCATTTATTCTCTGCACTATGCTCTTTAGTAGATAGAGATCATTTATTCTCAGCACTATGCCCTTTAGTAGATAGAGATCATTTATTCTCAGCACTATGCCCTTAGTAGATAGAGATCATTTATTCTCTGCACTATGCCCTTTAGTAGATAGAGATCATTTATTCTCTGCACTATGCCCTTTAGTAGATAGAGATCATTTATTCTCTGCACTATGCCCTTTAGTAGATAGAGATCATTTATTCTCAGCACTATGCCCTTTAGTAGATAGAGATCATTTATTCTCTGCACTATGCCCTTTAGTAGATAGAGATCATTTATTCTCAGCACTATGCCCTTTAGTAGATAGAGATCATTTATTCTCTGCACTATGCCCTTTAGTAGATAGAGATCATTTATTCTCAGCACTATGCTCTTTAGTAGATAGAGATCATTTATTCTCAGCACTATGCCCTTTAGTAGATAGAGATCATTTATTCTCAGCACTATGCCCTTTAGTAGATAGAGATCATTTATTCTCAGCACTATGCCCTTTAGTAGATAGAGATCATTTATTCTCAGCACTATGCCCTTTAGTAGATAGAGATCATTTATTCTCAGCACTATGCTCTTTAGTAGATAGAGATCATTTATTCTCAGCACTATGCCCTTTAGTAGATAGAGATCATTTATTCTCTGCACTATGCCCTTTAGTAGATAGAGATCATTTATTCTCTGCACTATGCCCTTTAGTAGATAGAGATCATTTATTCTCTGCACTATGCCCTTTAGTAGATAGAGATCATTTATTCTCTGCACTATGCCCTTTAGTAGATAGAGATCATTTATTCTCAGCACTATGCCCTTTAGTAGATAGAGATCATTTATTCTCTGCACTATGCCCTTTAGTAGATAGAGATCATTTATTCTCAGCACTATGCCCTTTAGTAGATAGAGATCATTTATTCTCTGCACTATGCCCTTTAGTAGATAGAGATCATTTATTCTCAGCACTATGCCCTTTAGTAGATAGAGATCATTTATTCTCTGCACTATGCCCTTTAGTAGATAGAGATCATTTATTCTCAGCACTATGCCCTTTAGTAGATAGAGATCATTTATTCTCTGCACTATGCCCTTTAGTAGATAGAGATCATTTATTCTCTGCACTATGCTCTTTAGTAGATAGAGATCATTTATTCTCTGCACTATGCCCTTTAGTAGATAGAGATCATTTATTCTCTGCACTATGCCCTTTAGTAGATAGAGATCATTTATTCTCAGCACTATGCCCTTTAGTAGATAGAGATCATTTATTCTCTGCACTATGCCTTTAGTAGATAGAGATCATTTATTCTCAGCACTATGCCCTTTAGTAGATAGAGATCATTTATTCTCTGCACTATGCCTTTAGTATATAGAGATCATTTATTCTCAGCACTATGCCCTTTAGTAGATAGAGATCATTTATTCTCAGCACTATGCTCTTTAGTAGATAGAGATCATTTATTCTCTGCACTATGCTCTTTAGTAGATAGAGATCATTTATTCTCAGCACTATGCCCTTTAGTAGATAGAGATCATTTATTCTCAGCACTATGCCCTTTAGTAGATAGAGATCATTTATTCTCAGCACTATGCCCTTTAGTAGATAGAGATCATTTATTCTCTGCACTATGCCCTTTAGTAGATAGAGATCATTTATTCTCAGCACTATGCCCTTTAGTAGATTAGAGATCATTACTCTGCACTATGCCCTTTAGTAGATAGAGATCATTTATTCTCAGCACTATGCTCTTTAGTAGATAGAGATCATTTATTCTCAGCACTATGCTCTTTAGTAGATAGAGATCATTTATTCTCAGCACTATGCCCTTTAGTAGATAGAGATCATTTATTCTCTGCACTATGCCCTTTAGTAGATAGAGATCATTTATTCTCTGCACTATGCCCTTTAGTAGATAGAGATCATTTATTCTCTGCACTATGCCCTTTAGTAGATAGAGATCATTTATTCTCTGCACTATGCCCTTTAGTAGATAGAGATCATTTATTCTCAGCACTATGCCCTTTAGTAGATAGAGATCATTTATTCTCAGCACTATGCTCTTTAGTAGATAGAGATCATTTATTCTCAGCACTATGCCCTTTAGTAGATAGAGATCATTTATTCTCAGCACTATGCCCTTTAGTAGATAGAGATCATTTATTCTCAGCACTATGCCCTTTAGTAGATAGAGATCATTTATTCTCAGCACTATGCCCTTTAGTAGATAGAGATCATTTATTCTCAGCACTATGCCCTTTAGTAGATAGAGATCATTTATTCTCAGCACTATGCCCTTAGTAGATAGAGATCATTTATTCTCAGCACTATGCACTTTAGTAGATAGAGATCATTTATTCTCAGCACTACCTTTAGTAGATAGAGATCATTTCTCAGCCTAGCCTTAGGATAGAGATCATTTATTCTCTGCACTATGCCTTAGTAGATAGAGATCATTTATTCTCAGCACTATGCCCTTTAGTATGATAGAGATCATTTATTCTCTGCACTATGCCCTTTAGTAGATAGAGATCATTTATTCTCAGCACTATGCCCTTTAGTAGATAGAGATCATTTATCTCTGCACTATGCTCTTTAGTAGATAGAGAACATTTATTCTCAGCACTATGCCTTTAGTAGATAGAGATCATTTATTCTCAGCACTATGCCCTTTAGTAGATAGAGATCATTTATTCTCTGCACTATGCTCCTTAGTAGATAGAGATCATTTATTCCGCATCACTATGCCCTTTAGTAGATAGAGATCATTTATTCTCAGCACTATGCCCTTTAGTAGATAGAGATCATTTATTCTCAGCACTATGCCCTTTAGTAGATAGAGATCATTTATTCTCAGCACTATGCCCTTTAGTAGATAGAGATCATTTATTCTCAGCACTATGCCCTTTAGTAGATAGAGATCATTTATTCTCAGCACTATGCCCTTTAGTAGATAGAGATCATTTATTCTCAGCACTATGCCCTTTAGTAGATAGAGATCATTTATTCTCAGCACTATGCCCTTTAGTAGATAGAGATCATTTATTCTCAGCACTATGCCCTTTAGTAGATAGAGATCATTTATTCTCAGCACTATGCTCTTTAGTAGATAGAGATCATTTATTCTCAGCACTATGCTCTTTAGTAGATAGAGATCATTTATTCTCAGCACTATGCCCTTTAGTAGATAGAGATCATTTATTCTCTGCACTATGCCCTTTAGTAGATAGAGATCATTTATTCTCAGCACTATGCCCTTTAGTAGATAGAGATCATTTATTCTCAGCACTATGCCCTTTAGTAGATAGAGATCATTTATTCTCAGCACTATGCCCTTTAGTAGATAGAGATCATTTATTCTCTGCACTATGCCCTTTAGTAGATAGAGATCATTTATTCTCAGCACTATGCACTTTAGTAGATAGAGATCATTTATTCTCAGCACTATGCCCTTTAGTAGATAGAGATCATTTATTCTCAGCACTATGCCCTTTAGTAGATAGAGATCATTTATTCTCTGCACTATGCCCTTTAGTAGATAGAGATCATTTATTCTCTGCACTATGCTCTTTAGTAGATAGAGATCATTTATTCTCAGCACTATGCCCTTTAGTAGATAGAGATCATTTATTCTCAGCACTATGCCCTTTAGTAGATAGAGATCATTTATTCTCAGCACTATGCCCTTTAGGGATCATTTATTCTCAGCACTATGCCCTTTAGTAGATAGAGATCATTTATTCTCTGCACTATGCTCTTTAGTAGATAGAGATCATTTATTCTCAGCACTATGCTCTTTAGTAGGTAGAGATCATTTATTCTCTGCACTATGCCCTTTAGTAGATAGAGATCATTTATTCTCAGCACTATGCCCTTTAGTAGATAGAGATCATTTATTCTCTGCACTATGCCCTTTAGTAGATAGAGATCATTTATTCTCTGCACTATGCCCTTTAGTAGATAGAGATAATTTATTCTCTGCACTATGCTCTTTAGTAGATAGAGATCATTTATTCTCTGCACTATGCTCTTTAGTAGATAGAGATCATTTATTCTCAGCACTATGCCCTTTAGTAGATAGAGATCATTTATTCTCAGCACTATGCTCTTTAGTAGATAGAGATCATTTATTCTCAGCACTATGCCCTTTAGTAGATAGAGATCATTTATTCTCTGCACTATGCCCTTTAGTAGATAGAGATCATTTATTCTCAGCACTATGCCCTTTAGTAGATAGAGATCATTTATTCTCAGCACTATGCCCTTTAGTAGGTAGAGATCATTTCCTCCAATTCCTTCTTGATCCATTCCAATCCGGCTTCCAGGCCCAACACTACAGAAACAGCCTCATTAAAGTCACCAATGAGATGTACGGGTAAACATGGGAGATGTAAGTGTAAACATGGGAGATGTAAGTGTGCACATGGGAGATGTACGTGTAAACATGGGGGATGTATTTTAAACATGGGAGATGTACGTGTACACATGGGAGATGTAAGTGTAAACACGGGAGATGTACGTGTAAACATGGGAGATGTAAGTGTACACATGGGAGATGTAAGTGTAAACATGGGAGATGTACGTGTACACATGGGAGATGTACGTGTAAACATGGGAGATGTACGTGTAAACATGGGAGATGTAAGTGTACACATGGGAGATGTAAGTGTAAACATGGGGGATGTACGTGTAAACATGGGAGATGTAAGTGTACACATGGGAGATGTAAGTGTACACATGGGAAATGTACGTGTAAACATGGGAGATGTAAGTGTAAACATGGGAGATGTACGTGTAAACATGGGAGATGTACGTGTAAACATGGGGGATGTATTTTAAACATGGGAGATGTACGTGTACACATGGGAGATGTAAGTGTGCACAAGGGAGATGTAAGTGTACACATGGGAGATGTAAGTGTAAACATGGGAGATGTACGTGTAAACATGGGAGATGTAAGTGTGCACATGGGAGATGTAAGTGTAAACATTGGAGATGTACGTGTACACATGGGAGATGTAAGTGTGCACATGGGAGATGTAAGTGTGCACATGGGAGATGTAAGTGTAAACATGGGAGATGTAAGTGTGCACATGGGAGATGTAAGTGTAAACATGGGAGATGTACGTGTAAACATGGGAGATGTAAGTGTGCACATGGGAGATGTAAGTGTAAACATGGGAGATGTACGTGTAAACATGGGAGATGTAAGTGTGCACATGGGAGATGTAAGTGTACACATGGGTGATGTAAGTGTGCACATGGGAGATGTAAGTGTACACATGGGAGATGTAAGTGTGCACATGGGAGATGTAAGTGTGCACATGGGAGATGTAAGTGTGCACATGGGAGATGTACGTGTACACATGGGAGATGTAAGTGTGCACATGGGAGATGTAAGTGTAAACATGGGAGATGTACGTGTACACATGGGAGATGTAAGTGTGCACATGGGAGATGTAAGTGTGCACATGGGAGATGTAAGTGTAAACATGGGAGATGTACGTGTGGACATGGGAGATGTAAGTGTGCACATGGGAGATGTAAGTGTAAACATGGGCGATGTAAGTGTAAACATGGGAGATGTACGTGTGCACATGGGCGATGTAAGTGTGAACATGGGCGATGTAAGTGTGCACATGGGACATGTAAGTGTAAACATTGGACATGTAAGTGTGCACATGGGACATGTAAGTGTGCACATGGGACATGTAAGTGTGCACATGGGCGATGTACGTGTACACATGGGAGATGTAAGTGTAATCATGGGAGATGTAAGTGTACACATGGGAGATGTAAGTGTAAACATGGGAGATGTAAGTGTGCACATGGTAGATGTAAGTGTAAACATGGGAGATGTACGTGTAAACATGAGAGATGTAAGTGTACACATGAGAGATGTAAGTGTACACATGGGAGATGTAAGTGTACACATGGGAGATGTAAGTGAACACATGGGAGATGTAAGTGTGCACATGGGAGATGTAAGTGTAAACATGAGAGATGTAAGTGTACACATGGTGGGGCTGATGTAATATTGTTCTGGGCAACAAGATTCCCTATGGCATTCTTGACAATGTTTTACAGCGCCTTGCAAAAGTATTCACCCCCTTGGCATTTTTCATGTTTTGTTGCCTCACACCCCCTAAAGACAATACTTTGTAGCGCCACATTTTGCGCCAATCACAGCTCCAAGTCGCTTTGGATAAGTCTCTATGAGCTTGCCACATCTTACCACTGGGATTTTTGCCCATTCCTCCTTGTAAGACTGCTCCAGCTCCTTCAAGTTGGATGGTTTGCGCTTGTGAGCAGCAATCTTTAAGTCTGACCACAGGTTTCCTATTGGCTTGAGGTCTGGGCTGTGACTCGGCCATTCCAACACATTTACATGTCTCCCCTTACACCCCCCAAGTGTTGCTTTAGCCGTGTGTTTGGGGTCATTGTCCTGCTGGAAGGTGACCCTCCGTCCTAGCCTCAAATCACGCACAGAGTGGTGCAGGTTTTGCACAAGAATATCCCTGTATTTAGCACCATCCATCTTTCCCCCAACTCTGACCAGTTTCCCAGTCCCATCCCCACAGCATGATGCTGCCACCACCATGTGTCACTGTGGGGATGATGCTCTTTGGGTGATGTGATGCGTTGGGTTTGCGCCTGACATAGCGTTTTCTTTGTTTGCCGAAAAGTTCAGTTTTAGTCTCATCAGACCAGAGCACCTTCCTCCACACATTTTTGGAGTCTCCCACAAGCCTTTTCACTAACTCAAAATGTGCCATTTTGTTTTTTGCTGAAAGTAATGGCTTCCTTCTGGCCACTCTGCCATAAAGCCCAACTCTATGGAGCGTACGGCTTATTGTCGTCCTATGTACAGATACTCCAGTCTCTGCTGTGGATCTCTGCAGCTCCTCCAGGGTTACCTTAGGTCTCTGTGCTGCCTCTCTGATTAATGCCCTCCTTGCCCGGTCCGTGAGTTTTGTTGGGCGGTCGTCTCTTGGCAGGTTTGCTGTTGTGCCATGTTCCTTCCATTTGGTTATGATAGATTTGATGGTGCTCCTGGGGATCATCAAAGATTTGGATATTTTTTATAACCTAACACTGACTTCTACTTCTCCACAAGAAGTATGGAGAGTTCCTTGGTCTTCATGGCAGTGTTTGGTTAGTGGTGCCTCTTGCTTAGGTGTTGCAGCCTCTCTGGTGTGTATATGTAATGACAGATCATGTGACACTTAGATTGCACACAGGTGGACATCATGTCACTAATGATGTGACTTCTGAAGGTAATTGGTTGCACCAGAGCTTTTTATGGGCTTCATCACAAAGGGGGTGAATACATACGCACATGCCAATTTTCTGTTCTATTTCTAAAAAATAGTTTTATGTATATATTTTTCTCATTTCACTTCACAAACTTAGACTATTGTGTTCTGATTCATCACATAAGATTCAGATTAACAAAACTTCAGGCTGTAATGTAACAAAATAGGTAAAAAGTCAAGGGGGGTGAATACTTTTGCAAGGCACTGTAGGTTATAGCCAACACAGATTAGGAATTGGAGACACTGAAAAACATTTTTTTAACTTGCTAGATTCAGAATACACACTTCATTCCTTAGCAGTGTTTACTAGCAATTAATATCAAAATACTCAAATTAGGAGAGAAATGGCGGACAGCAGAGAGGAAGCGCACAGAGAGATCTCCTGCCATGTAAACAGCAGAGCAGAGAGGAAGCGCACAGAGAGATCTCCGGCCATGTAAACAGCAGAGCAGAGAGGAAGCGCACAGAGAGATCTCCTGCCATGTAAACAGCAGAGCAGAGAGGAAGCGCACAGAGAGATCTCCCGCCATGTAAACAGCAGAGCAGAGAGGGAGCGCACAGAGAGATCTCCTGCCATCTAAACAGCAGAGCAGAGAGGAAGCACACAGAGAGATCTCCTGCCATGTAAACAGCAGAGCAGAGGGGAGGCGCAAAGAGAGATCTCCCGCCATGTAAACAGCAGAGCAAAGAGAAGGCACACAGAGAGATCACCTGCCATCTAGACAGCAGAGCAGAGAGGAAGCACACAGAGAGATCTCCTGCCATGTAAACAGCAGAGCAGAGAGGAAGCGCACAGAGAGATCTCCTGCCACCTAAACAGCAGAGCAGAGAGGAAGCACACAGAGAGATCTCCCGCCATGTAAACAGCAGAGCAGAGAGGAAGCACACAGAGAGATCTCCTGCCATGTAAACAGCAGAGCAGAGGAAGCACACAGAGAGATTTCCCGCCATGTAAACAGCAGAGCAGAGAGGAAGCACACAGAGAGATCTCCTGCCATCTAAACAGCAGAGCAGAGAGGAAGCGCACAGAGAGATCTCCTGCCATGTAAACAGCAGAGCAGAGAGGAAGCGCACAGAGAGATCTCCTGCCATGTAAACAGCAGAGCAGAGAGGAAGCGCACAGAGAGATCTCCTGCCATCTAAACAGCAGAGCAGAGAGGAAGCACACAGAGAGATCTCCTGCCATCTAAACAGCAGAGCAGAGAGGAAGCGCACAGAGAGATCTCCTGCCATGTAAACAGCAGAGCAGAGAGGAAGCACACAGAGAGATCTCCTGCCATGTAAACAGCAGAGCAGAGAGGAAGCACACAGAGAGATCTCCTGCCATCTAAACAGCAGAGCAGAGAGGAAGCACACAGAGAGATCTCCCGCCATCTAAACAGCAGAGCAGAGAGGAAGCGCACAGAGAGATCTCCTGCCATGTAAACAGCAGAGCAGAGAGGAAGCACACAGAGAGATCTCCTGCCATGTAAACAGCAGAGCAGAGAGGAAGCACACAGAGAGATATCCTGCCATCTAGCTTTTCATCCAGCTGCATCTGCCAAGGGGAGAAACAAATCAGATTGGTGAGAACCCCAGGAACATTTAAGCCATATATTGTGGCATTTTGTCACACCAAACTGAAAACAAAACCTGCGGCCTAACCACATGTCCGCCTGCAGCCTGGAGATTTTAAATTACTTGATTTCTTCTTATAGAACTGAGTTTAAAGCGGAAGTGCAGAAAGTAGCTGCAGATCTCACAGTGGAAATTAAAGTAGTGAACTCTAAGCTGTCAGAACTGGAGGAAAATGACCTCCTGAGGGCACATACCCAACTGGAGGAAGAAGTATCCATGCTAAAGGAAGCACAGTCACATATCAAATCTGTGAAGGATTTTTCATGTATTTGCCTGTGGGCCCTCAGTTAAACCTTCTCCCTGCTGTTTAAATGCCTGTATCTGTTCGGTTCAATATGTATGTACCACTTTAAGAACCAAGGGTATGTGTGTGTAATGCATTGCAGAACATTTTTAAAAAAAGTTGACAGTTGGCAGTTTACAGCTGGAGCGGGGATAAAAAAAAAAAGTTCAGTTGACTCCCTGAACGGTGTTTCGTCTGGTTACTGGGGGATATTACCTTCTATACCAGCGGAAATCTGGGGATTTAATATTCAAGTCTCGTTACAACTGGTTGGCAGCGGCGGGATTTTCCCTTCTACTTCCGTTACACCAGGATGCCAAGCAGACACTGGGAACAGTGAATGGAAGGCTGGTACACCCTGCTTAAAAGAAATACACTGAAAGAGCTACTGGAAGCTCGTGGAAGGATTGCTAGCAACGAAACCAAGCAGGTCATTATAGCAGAGTTAATGGAGCTAGACCGAGAGAACTTGGTTGCAGCAATGCCAGCTGTACAAGAGATGGAGACACCAGTGATTCAGGAGGTGGAATCACCAGCCAACAAAGAAAATTCCGTTCAGCGCTTTTAAAGCTTTTGACGAAAAAGACTGTGAGATTGATAACTATTTAGCAGATTGGGTTTCAATATTGTCAGGAAAGCTGTCAGGCAAAGCCTCTGATGCTTTCCGGACTGTACCAGAACAGGAGATCCACAGCTACGCCAGGGTTAAAGAAGCACTCCTGGCCCGTTATGCAGTAACCCCAGAGTCCTACAACCGCTAAAGATTCCTACATGGAATAGGCATGCCAGTTATCCCTGTCGGCCTCGAACTGGGTTAACAGTAGCCAGGCCGCCACCGCGGAGGAGATTTTGCAACTGATACTCCTGGAACAGTTTTACAACCATATCCAGGCGGATGTCAAAGACTGGGTGAGAGACCGCAGGCCCCTGTCTCTAACAGAGGCCGCCAAGTTGGCGGATGAGTATGCGGATACTCGCAAAAATAACCGACCGGTGACTTCTAACTCTCGCTACCCACAACAGGATGTCAGCGAGCTACGTTGCTTCCGCTGCCATCCGCTTCCTACTGAGACCCAGGTAAGGCAACCAGACCTACCCCTGACTATAGAACCCCTTCCCTGGGACATCCCAGAAGACTTTGGGCGGGAGGTGACAGGAGACCCTTCCCTCAGAAAGTATCGAGAGAAGGCCAGGCAGGGAACAGGGGGGGTTAGAGAAGGAACAGTTTATCTGGGAAAAAGGCTGCTTGTACAGGCTCACCGAGACATGGGTTAACGCACCTGGGCCTAGGCAAAAACGCCAGCTGGTAGTTCCACGGAAATACCGGCGGGTGTTATTGAGAATTGGGCACGACGTTCCTCTGGCAGGACACTTGGGAATATGCAGGATGGGATATCAGGTAACCCAGAACTTTTTCTGGCCTGCGGTATACGATGACGTCCGGGCGTATTGCCAGACGTGCAAGATATGTCAATGCATAGGTAAGAAGGGAGACCACCCAAAGGCTAAACTGGTCTCCATGCCCATAATTGAAGAACCGTTCACGAAGGTAGCCGTGGACATCATAGGACCCTTGGCCCAACCTAGCCGCTCTGGCAAACGTTATATCCTCACAGTGGTAGATTACGCCACCCGTTACCCCGAAGCGATGGCCCTTTCTAACATACAGGCTGAGACTGTGGCAGATGCGCTAGTCCGGATATTCTCCCGAGATTTTGCAACTGATACTCCTGGAACAGTTTTACAACCATATCCAGGCGGATGTCAAAGACTGGGTGAGAGACCGCAGGCCCCTGTCTCTACCAGAGGCCTCCAAGTTGGCGGATGAGTATGCGGATACTCGCAAAAATAACCGACCGGTGACTTCTAACTCTCACTACCCACAACAGGATGTCAGCGACATACGTTGCTTCCGGTGCCGACAGCTGGGTCACATCCGACAGAATTGCCCCATGAACAACCACACCAGGTCAAATTGGTTTCGACCTGGGTACCAGCAACCACCAGCAGCAGCCCATTGTGTAGATTCGACTTGGTCCCAAGGAGCTGGGTCAGGAAGAACCATTGGGCACCCTTTACGAAGCCCTCATGGTGCAATCCACCGTCACAGACAATCGGAAACACCATTGCCAACTGGTCATGGTTAACGGCAAGACAGCATGGGGATTAAGAGACAGTGGTGCGACCATCACGCTAGTACAACGACATCTCATTAACGCATCGGAGAAGCCGGGGAAATCAATTGCTGTGAGAGTGGCAGGGGGGCAGTGTATCGCATTCCTACCGCACAAGTACACCTGGACTGGGGTGCGGGAGCTGGCAATGTTCAAGTGGGCGTAATGAAAGACTTACCCTCTCAGAGTTCGCCTCAACCACCGCTCAGGAGGCCCACGCAGTAACCACCAGAGCACAAAGTCGCGCTGCCGAGAGCCATCCGCTTCCTACTGAGACCCAGGTAAGGCAACCAGACCTACCCCTGACTATAGAACCCCTTCCCTGGGACACCCCAGAAGACTTTGGGCGGGAGGTGACAGGAGACCCTTCCCTCAGAAAGTATCGAGAGAAGGCCAGGCAGGGAACAGGGGGGGTTAGAGAAGGAACAGTTTATCTGGGAAAAAGGCCGCTTGTACAGGCTCACCGAGACATGGGTTAACGCACTTGGGCCTAGGCAAAAACACCAGCTGGTAGTTCTACGGAAATAACGGCGGGTGTTATTGAGAATTGGGCACAACGTTCCTCTGGCAGGACACTTGGGAATACGCAGGACGGGATATCAGGTAACCCAGAACTTTTTCTGGCCTGCGGTATACGATGACGTCCGGGCGTATTGCCAGACGTGCAAGATATGTCAATGCATAGGTAAGAAGGGAGACCACCCAAAGGCTAAACTGGTCTCCATGCCCATAATTGAAGAACCGTTCACGAGGGTAGCCGTGGACATCATAGGACCCTTGGCCCAACCTAGCCGCTCCGGCAAACGTTATATCCTCACAGTGGTAGATTACGCCACCCGTTACCCCGAAGCGATGGCCCTTTCTAACATACAGGCTGAGACTGTGCCAGATGCGCTAGTCCGGATATTCTCCCGAGTGGGCTTTCACAAGAAGGTACTGTCCGACCAAGGTACACAGTTCACGGCCAAGGTAACCCAGCAGATATGGAAAATCTGTGGAGTTAGATCCATGACTAGTTCCCCATACCACTCCCAGACTAATGGCCTGTGTGAACGATTCAACGGGACGCTAAAGCAAATGTTGAAGTCGTTCACGGGGGGTACAAGGATTGGGAGCGGTTCCTGCCACACCTTCTCTTTGCCTACCGAGAGGTGCCGCAGGAATCAACCGGATTCTCACCCTTCGAACTCCTATATGGGAGGCGGTGAGGGGGCCTTTAGGTCTTATCAAGGACCACTGGGAGGGGCAGACGGAGATTGAGGGGACCCCGGTTGTACCTTATGTGCTGGAGCTGCGGGACCGCATGGAGGAACTAGCCCAGGCGGTGCAGGGAAACCTCCAGGCGGCCCAGCGGTGTCAGAGGATATGGTATGACCAACGGGCTAGGCACCGGAGCTTTCGGATGGGCCAAAAAGTCATGGTGCTAAGGCCGGTCTGAACAGACAAGCTTCAGGCCGCCTGGGAGGGCCCCTACAAAGATATAGGGCAGATATGCGACACCACCTACACCATAGCTAGCTGCGAGGATGAGGATGTGAAGCGAACCTTTCACATCAACATGCTTAAGGCCTATCAGGAACGGGCAGAGGAGTTGACCGCTATCTGTGCACCAGCAGGGGAAGACACAGAGACACTACCTCTTCCCGACCTATTGGGCAGCAATGACCAGATAGGACCCAGATAGAGAAAGTGCAGCTAGGCGAACAACTAGGACCACAAGAGAGGGCTCAAGCTGTCCGCTTGCTAGAAACCAAACAGGCCACATTCTCTCAGGAGCCTGGGTACACACTCCTAGCCGTCCACAAGGTGGAGACTCCAGGGCAAGCACCCCTGAGGCCGCCCCCTTACCGTATTCCGGAAGCAGTCCTTTTTTTTTTTTTTTAATTATACATAGTTAAACAATCATTTACTTAAAACCATATCACCATTCACTCACTTTCATCCCTCCTTACATTCTGGAAGATCTGCACTATTACTGGTCATTCAATAATTCCTGTCCCATACTTTCCACCTAAGAGGGTCTGTTCTTATTAACCCACTTTGTATATAGTTAACTTCTAACTCTCTAATATGCTTTATTTTCCAAATAATATCAGAAAATATGGGAGGGGAACTATCTTTCCATTTCTTTATCAATAGATTTTTAGCTATTGAGAAGATAATAATCGCGACTGCTCTGTTTTCAATTGGTACCTCACTTGGGAACATGTGTAGAATACTACATTCTCCCTTGAAAGGGAGTTGATTCCCTGTTAGCTTGTCCAAAAGTTCATAACAACTTTCCCAAAATTGTTTTATCTTGGGACAATCCCATAACATGTGTAATAAATGAGCCTGATTACCACATTCTCTCCAGCACAGTTTATCTGCAGGGGAATGTGAAATTTGTGCCATTTTCACAGGGGTCATATACCAGTTATTGATAATTTTAAAAAAGGATTCTCTATATGCTGTTTGTTTGATAAATCTGTTTGTCCATTTTAATGCTGTATCCCAGTCTGTTTCGTCTGTTTCTAGTTTTAGGGTTAATTCCCATTGGATCATACCGTTGGATTTGGAGTGCTCTCCGGCTGATCTTATGATGTTAAAACATTTAGATATTAGATGTTTATTCTCGGACTTAAGGAGGATTTTTTCCATGGGATTTAATTCTTTATTACTTTGAAAATATACCTTGGTTATATCACAGGAAGTTCTATATGCTGCATATGCTAACCATCCTTCTCCTGAGATCCCAAACTTTTCTTTAATTTGATCAAAAGGAGCGATCCGCAAGTTAATCACTGTGTCTCTTACCCAACTTAGTCCTTTCTTCTTCCAGTCTTTAGCAGTATTTATCATATTTAAATGTATTATCGAGTCTAACGGAGTAATGATACTACCCTTAGGGATTAATTTGTATTTCCCATTAAAGCTTTTTCTATTTCTATCCATGGAAGTATCTGTGATGTTTCTAACCATTTCAGGGTGTGTACTACACAGTTAGCGTCCTGGTATGGTTGTACTAAAGGATAAGCGATTCCTCCTTTTAGAAAGCTTCTTCCCATAGTTCTTTTTTTAACTCTTATATGACTAGAGTGGTGTATAAACACATCTATTACTCGTTGTAACTTGTTCAACCAACCCTTAGGGATCTTATAGGGGATACACCTTAAAATATAATTTAATCTGGGAAGTAGCATCATTTTAACTGCTGCCATTTTACCTGAAAAAGAGAATCTATTTTTTCGCCAGTTATCTGTAATGTTCCGAAATTTGAACAATAAATCTTTGTAGTTTCTATCTAATGTATTCTGTATGTTTCCCAGGAAAATAATTCCTAGGTGCTTAATTGAGTCTGACTCCCAGTCATACCGATAATTGGTCTTTAATTGTGATTTCTGTCTCTTGGAGACATTAAAGCAAAGTATTTCGGATTTCTTATAATTCAATTTATAGTAAGACACTCTACTGTATTTGTCTATTATTTTTGCTAAATGGTAGAGAGATTCTTCAGAACGAGTGAGAGATAGTACTACATCGTCTGCATATAAACTGATTTTATGTTCCTTCTCCCCCACTCTGATCCCATGAATTTGAAGGGATGACCTGATAGCTTCCGCCAGAGGTTCTATCATTAGTGTAAACAGAGTAGGGGAGAGGGGACAACCCTGTCTAGTGCCATTTGTAATTTCAAAGGGGTCTACCTTAACCCCTATCCCGGTTACTTCTGATGTCGGGGATCTATAAAGGGCCCCTATTGCCTTAGCCCCAAATTCTCCGAAGCCATATTTAGACAACACCAATTTCATGTACTCCCACCCTACTCTGTCAAACGCTTTTTCCGCGTCTAAAGACAAGAATAGAGTGGGGGCACTATTTAGTCTTGCAAATTCGGCCAAATTCATAAGTTTTCTGATATTCTCTGTTCCCTGTCTGCCGGTCACAAACCCCATTTGTTCTATTGCAATTAGTTTTCCTATAATTTTTTGTATTCTAAGACTCAAAATCTTCGCATATAATTTAGTGTCTGCGTTTAAAAGAGAAATAGGTCTGTAATTGGAACAGGATTGTGTATCTAAATTGGCCTTAGGGATCATAATCAGTGCTACCTTAATTTCATTAAATACTTCAGTAAGATGGGGACTCAGAGTTTGTGAAAATGTTTTATAGAAAAGATTAGTGTATCCATCTGGACCTGGAGATGTGTAAGGTTTTAGTTGGTTAATCACTTGTAGTACTTCCTGGTTTGTAATTGGATTATTCAATTCTGCTAGGTCCTCTAACGATACTTTGGGCAGTTGTATCTCGTCTAAAAATGCTTGTATTTCTTCCACCGCCGGTTTGCAGAGGGGGGCTGACTTTTCCAAATTATAGAGTTCCTTATAGTCTCTAGTAAAGGCTTGTCCAATTTCCTGGGGGGAAGAAATATATCTTCCTTCCTCCTTAATGACTGTTATTCTTTTTTTTCCCTTTTTCTTTTTTACTTGTAAAGCTAATAATTTGCTGTTTTTATTGTTTTGATGATAATAAGTTTGTTGGTAGCGCCATATTTCTCTGTCTGATCTTAATTGATTGATCTTATTTATTCTGTTTCGTATTATTTTAATCTCTACCATTGTTTGTTGTTGTGGATCCAGAATGTATTTAGATTCCAACTTATTTAGTTCTATATATAACTCTTTTAAAGGGGTTCCTCTTTGTTTAATCAATTGGGCTTTAAGTTTAATAATAAGCCCTCTTGTAAAAGCTTTTTGAGTGTTCCAAATCGTGCAATGTGAGGGGACCGAGTGAATATTTGTATTAAAAAAACTCTCTATTTCTTTGTTTAAGTACTCTTTATTTTTCTCCATTCTTATTATCGTGTCGTCTAGTCTCCATTGTGGTCTATCCCGTTTTACTTTATTAATTTCTATTACTAACATCGTGTATGCGTGATCCGAAGTGACAATCTTACCTATTTCGGTGTGCGTGATCTTGTTTATAATTTGAGAGTTTACCAGTGTTAAATCTATTCGTGAGTATATATTGTGTGGATTGGAATAAAAAGAGAACTCCTTTTGGTTTGGATGTTGGACTCTCCAAGCATCAAATAAATGGTTTTTAATAATCCATTTCGTGAATATCTACGCTTCTTTATTTACTTTACTTAAATTTTTATGTGCCGGTTTTATTGACCTGTCTAGATTTATGTTTGGAATCAAATTAAAGTCACCTGCTATCACCAGCGATCCCTGGGCGTACTTCCTAATCAAATTGCCTATTAGTTTTAGAAATTTTACTTGTTTCTCATTTGGCGCGTAAATATTTATTAGTGTCATTTCCTGTTTATTAATCTGACCCTTCCATAGAATGTATCGGCCCTCTGGGTCTATTATTAATAATGTTTCTGTATTTCTAAATTATTAGAAAAAAAGATTGAAACTCCCCTCTTTTTCTTTTCTCCTACTGAATGATGACTGCAATCAAAATCTCCTGTCGCAAAACCTGGAATCTTGGTTTTCCCCCAGTGTGTCTCTTGAAGCAATATCAAGTCTGCTTTCTCTTTTCTGCAATGTCTGAGGACAGTTTTCCTTTTACTAGGAGAATTTAAACCATTTACATTCCAACTCAGTATTTTTACGGACATTAATTACAAAAAGCAGTAAATTCTTATTGGCCCTTTATCTACAACTGCAATATCTCCCCTTGTGACTTTATGTACCCAGAGTGCCAGATCTTCCTTACTTCCATTCATACTAACATTCATACAATTAGAACAGAAGAGGCTCATATCAAGCCTTTCCGAACTTCTGTTCAGCAGGGAATCAACCGATGGGAATTCCGGAAGCAGTCCGAGAAGGGATGCGGAAGGAAATCGATGAGATGCTTCGGCTAGGGGTAATAGAACACTCAGAAAGTCCTTGGGCCTCGCCAGTAGTCCTAGTACCAAAGAAGGACGGGACAACCCGCTTCTTTGTGGATTACCGGCGACTCAACGACAAAACAGTTTCTGATGCCTATCCAATGCGACGGATGGATGAACTGCTTGACCGTATCTCTGCAGGGAAGTATCTGACCACAATTGACCTATGTAAGGGATATTGGCAGATTCCCCTAGCAGAAGATGCCATACCCAAGTCTGCCTTCATCACCCCGTCCGGCCTTTACCAATTCCGAGTTATGCCATTCGGGATGAAGAACGCCCCGGCCACATCCAAAGGGATGGTGGACCAATTACTGGGAGGTCTCCAGGACTATGCATGCGCCTACCTGGATGACATCGCCATCTATAGCAATACCTGGGAAGCGCACCTAGAACACGTAGGGGTAGTATTAGATAGGATAAAGGGGGCCGGGCTGACCCTGAAACCAGACAAATGTCATTTGGGTATGGCGGAGGTACAATATTTGGGACACCGAGTAGGATGTGGCAAGCAACGGCCGGAGCCTGCTAAGATCGAGGCCGTTGCAAATTGGCCCACTCCCCAAACCAAGACACAAGTCATGGCTTTCTTGGGCACAGACGGCTATTACAGACGCTTTGTACCCGACTATAGCGCCCTAGCCAAACCCCTGACCGACCTGACCAAAAAGAAGTTACCCCGGCAAGTCCTGTGGTCCCCGGAATGCGAGGTGGCTTTCCAAGCACTAAAGAATGCTCTCGTTAATGCTCCAGTGTTGGTTACCCCAGATCCTAACAAAAGGTTTATTGTCCACACAGACGCTTCAATGTTTGAACTGGGGGCAGTACTACGCCAGATCGGAGAGGATGGGGGAGAGCACCCGGTGGCATACCTGAGTCGGAAGTTGTTGCCAAGGGAGGTCAGTGTAACGGAACCCATCACTGTTTTGCCCTGTGTTATGGTTATTTAATTATTGTGGTTGAGGTATGGTCACATTGCTGTGCTGTCGATGTGTTGGTTTGTGCTCTGCAGGATGTTGGCTCAGACCATTGCAGACACCTAGCATAATACATAATCCTATTAGGGTCTCCTAGAGCCAGGAGAGCCCTATTGTGTAAAGTGTTCACATTGTGAAAGACGGAACAAAGAGAAGCATTATCTTATCAATGTCTGATTGTATCAAAAGTAGCCGGCTTGTCCCTGGGAGGTGTGGCTCACCTATTGTCCCTATGTGTATTGTGTGTGGCCAAATATGGGCATGTGTATTACCTGTGGAAAGAGGTGTATATATATTTCTGCATATAACAAAATAAAATCAGTATTCTTTGACTCCCAAGAAAGTGTCGTCCAATATGGGTGGTCTGGGCTTCTGAGACTGCGCAGTGCTTCTATATGGATATTTAATGCTGAACCTGACTTTCCCTCTGGAACTCTTGGATGGGATTATACCAACTTCACTTTTACACAGCAGCTTGCCAGGGAAAAGGACGTCTCCAACGGCTGGTACCCTCTCACTACCGGGGTAGCCGTTACATTGGTTGGCAGTGGTGGGATGGTCCTTTTCATCCCCAACGCAAGTGCTGAATGGAGTCTCAGTATGCTAAACTGAAAAGACCCACACTAAAGGATCTCTTGGAAACCAGAGGAAGGAGTGGCAACAACCGACCACGGAGAGAGCTGATAGCTGACCTACTGGAGCTGGACGAGATGGATCGATCCATGGAGGTCGTGGACCAACCTACCCCTGTCAGCGAGGAGGAGGAAATTACAAACCTGGTTCAGCGGAGATTATCCATGTACCCAGCAACATCCGTGGAGCTAATAGATCAGCTGTTCCGGGAAGCGAGAACGGAGATACAAAATAGGAGGGGGCACGAACTTGAACTGGCAAGAGCTAGACAACCCCTGGCACATACAGTTCATACTTCCCCACCCGCTGCTACAGGGCAGAAAATACCCTTCACGGCCTTCAAAGCGTTTGTGGAAAGTGAGGAAGAAATTGATGGATATTTGGCTGACTTCGAGAGGCAGTGCTCACTACACCAAATACCACCAGACCAATGGGTCACTATTTTGGCTGGAAAGCTATCAGGAAAAGCAAATGAGGCTTTTCTGGCGCTTACTGAGGAAGATATTGCGCAGTATCGCCGGGTGAAGGCTGCACTGCTCACCAGATATGCCGTCACCCCGGAAACATATCGCCGTCGCTTCAGGGAGTCTAAAAAGAAGGCTGCAGACTCCCACATGGAATGGGCCAGCAATATACAAAGGGTGGCATCACATTGGGTGCGAGGGTGCAATGCCAACACAGGAGAGGAAGTACTACAGCTATTCCTGATGGAACATTTCTTCCAAGATCTGGCTGCAGACATACAGGATTGGGTGAGAGATCGTCGCCCTGCTAACTTAACCGAGGCAGCACGGCTAGCGGACGAATACGCAGAGTCCAGAAAGGTGAGCCAAGGGTCCACACGACCAACGTCTAGAGCAGAGCCACGCACCTCAATGCCCGCTGCACGCACAGAATTTCGGGCCCCAGTACCCCCAGGACCGCCACGGCCTCAGGGGTCTAACCACCAACCCCGGGATTCTTACAAAATGACGTGCCATCGCTGCGGCAACACAGGGCATATTGCCCGTTATTGCTCTTTGAGATCAGCCAATAACAAATGGAGGCGCACAACACCCCACACAGAGACCCCGCCATCACGTCCCTCTGCTGCTCACTGCCTGAAAATCAAAGGGAGCCCTGAGGAGTGTTTGGGAATCTTGTATGAGGCCAACCCCGTACAGGCTGCCTCCCCGGATAACCGCCAGCATCACCGCCAAGAGGTGCGTGTGAATGGACAGATAGCACAAGGCTTAAGAGACACTGGCGCTACCATCACTTTGGTGCAGAAACATCTTGTGAAACCAGAACATGTATCTAATCGTACCGTTGCTGTTCGTGTCGCAGGGGGGGCTGTTTTTCGCTTACCCACCGCCCGGGTACACTTGGATTGGGGAGTCGGGTCGGGAAAGACCACAGTAGGCATCATGGATAATTTACCTGCTGAGGTTGTGCTGGGCAACGATATTGGCCCTCTAGCCTCAGCCTTTTTACCCACGACTGCTGCTGCTTGTCCCGTGACCACCCGCTCACAGACCCGTACAGAGGACGATCCTACAACAAGTCGGGAGACCCAGGTAAGCCACAAGCAGACACTTAGCACTAATACCACAGAGAGACCCATAGCGTGGGACACCCCCGAAGAGCTTGTGAGGGAAACTAGACATGACCCCAACCTCCAAAAGTACCGAGCATTGGCCGACGATAGAGGGGATGAGCGGGAACGTTTTATATGGAAAGGGGTTTCTATGGGACAGAGATTGTGGCCCACATTTTGGACACTGGGATCCTGGATTGTTGGGATGGGATCCTGGATTTTCTTGGGTGGGTGTACAGGGGGAGAACAGTGGGCCCTGTACAATAGGGGCCCGACCACGAGCTGGGGGAGGAATGTACTCAGCAACTTGGGACGGTTTAGCTAAAGGACTTCAGTTCATTTGGAAGGCTGATGCTTTTCTGCTTCATTATTTAATTGTCTGAAACCAGTTTGTAAAATGTATTTTCCCTCTCCTTGAAATGTTTATTGCTGTGAATGCTGTATGAAGTGTGCGTTTGTTTTGTTCTTGAAATGTGAGGAAATGTGAATTGCAGTAATGCTGATGGGTTGTCAAACTGTAGAAGTGACCAACAAATCGTTTTGTCCGGACATCCCCAGGCCGATCCGTTGGGATCAGACCGTGTATGCCGGCTTATGGTCACGGGGGAGGTGTGTAACGGAACCCATCACTGTTTTGCCCTGTGTTATGGTTATTTAATTATTGTGGTTGAGGTATGGTCACATTGCTGTGCTGTCGATGTGTTGGTTTGTGCTCTGCAGGATGTTGGCTCAGACCATTGCAGACACCTAGCATAATACATAATCCTATTAGGGTCTCCTAGAGCCAGGAGAGCCCTATTGTGTAAAGTGTTCACATTGTGAAAGACGGAACAAAGAGAAGCATTATCTTATCAATGTCTGATTGTATCAAAAGTAGCCGGCTTGTCCCTGGGAGGTGTGGCTCACCTATTGTCCCTATGTGTATTGTGTGTGGCCAAATATGGGCATGTGTATTACCTGTGGAAAGAGGTGTATATATATTTCTGCATATAACAAAATAAAATCAGTATTCTTTGACTCCCAAGAAAGTGTCGTCCAATATGGGTGGTCTGGGCTTCTGAGACTGCGCAGTGCTTCTATATGGATATTTAATGCTGAACCTGACTTTCCCTCTGGAACTCTTGGATGGGATTATACCAACTTCACTTTTACACAGCAGCTTGCCAGGGAAAAGGACGTCTCCAACGGCTGGTACCCTCTCACTACCGGGGTAGCCGTTACAGTCAGTTATGCCACCATTGAGAAGGAGTGTTTGGCCTTGGTATGGGCACTCAAAAAGCTCACACCCTATCTCTATGGCCGGGCCTTCACCCTCATTACGGATCACAATCCCCTAGTTTGGCTCAACCGGGTCTCAGGGGATAACGCCCGGTTGCTGCGCTGGAGCCTGGCGTTACAGCCCTATGACTTTACTATTCATTATCGCCCAGGCAAGCAAAACGGGAATGCTGATGGACTGTCGCGCCAAACGGACTTGGCCTCAGATTAAAAACTTTGGAAAGTCCCGTCAACCCTATTGGAACAACTGAGTTGCCGGAGCAGGGAGAAAAAGGGGGGCCATTGTGAAGGATTTTTCATGTATTTGCCTGTGGGCCCTTAGTTAAACCTTTTCCCTGCTGTTTAAATGCCTGCATCTGTTCGGTTCAATATGTATGTACCACTTTAAGAACCAAGGGTATGTGTGTGTAATGCATTGCAGAACATTTTTAAAAAAAGTTGACAGTTGGCAGTTTACTGCTGGAGCGGGGATAAAAAAAAAAAAGTTCAGTTGACTCCCTGAACGGTGTTTCGTCTGGTTACTGGGGGATGTGGGATATTACCTTCTATACCAGCGAAAATCTGGGGATTTAATATTCAAGTCCCGTTACAAAATCCCTTTAAAAAGATCTTGAGAACAGGTCCAGGAGACAGAACATCCGCAATCTCCTGGAATCTGTACGAGATCTGTCACAATATATGAAAAAATCTACCTGAGCTATGCAAAGAGGACTGGGAGGCCGACCATCCACTTCAGAACGTCCAAGAGATGTCATATTATTCTATCAAGAACATGTTCATGACGGCGACAACACCAGGCAAACCTGAAATGTATGGTTTCCAACCGAGCATTTACTCACATCTATCCCCAACTACTCCCTCTAAGAGAAGAGCTCTGAAACCTCTTTTGGAGATAGTTTTAGCACAGGGTTGGAGATACACCTGGGTCTTTCCATTCCATTTCAATATCTTTAGCGAAGGCAAAGCCTTCCCTATCATGGTATGTCCAAGTCCAGGATAACATTCCTCAAACCATAATCCACGCCCACAAAAGGAGACCTAGGGAGTGTAACTTTCCAAAATCGGGAGCTATGTCTTCTCCTATAAGCTGCTTTGTTTGATTTCTTCCAAAAACATATTTAGACTTTGCAGTTTTCTATACATTATGGCTATCTCTCCCATTGGCAATGCCCTTGGTTGATTTGCAGAATGTACAAAGTTACAAACTTTGAACTTATGCAATGGGTTAGGTCCACCCTTTAGTACATGGCCTGTTTTTTCTCCCATGTGCCTTGCCTGTCTCAGTCCTTAATGTTAAACATTGCTAGAGAAGGTGTAATCTGTTCAAACTGTTCTTATAAATGTTAATTTTATTTTTCCTCTGCTACCAACATTTAAAATGTCACTCATCATCACAAGATAGGCATACTGCGTGCCCCCCAGGGGCTATGTTATTTCTTAAACTAAAGGCGAACCGCCTCTGTATTCAGTCGAAGTGATACTGAGTGGTTCGCCACATACCCTAAGAGTGCGGCTTCTTGCTCTCCTCTATAACACAGATATTCTAGTTGGTTCATTATATACTTGTTCATAATCTAATTAGGCTCTAATGTGGACCCTAAAATATAAATATAATTGCATATATGAGGCCCACAGAGGTCGAAACGCGTCCGAGGGGTTTGCTGTTTCTCCTGTTCAGGGTAGAATTGCCTGGTATTTAGGGGCTGGGTCACTCTAGTGAGTGGGACAGACTGATATACTACAGGATATTTCTCCCTGTGAAGGGCACAAGTGAGCTAAAAGAGGCTGCTCTCAGAGTCGGTAACCAGACCTAGAGAAAAAACCCACAGAGGTATTTTTAGTTCTCAGATGAGCACCTCTTTTTGCATGATTGCATATACATCTCTCTCATCACATCTACATTTGGGAACACACATAGTGGCCACATTTCACCGCCACGTCACATATATCAAGTAGTAGGGGGAACATTTTATTATTTGTTGTTCAGCCCTTCAGTTGTGCCTGACTCTGTGACCCTATGGACTGCAGCTAGGTCACTGCCTGTGCTGTTCTACAAGGTTTGCATGCCAAAGATACTGGAGTGGGTTGCCAGTTCCTTCTCTAGTGGACTGTGATTTGTCTGACCTCTTTGCTATCACCTGCCCACCTACACTGGCCCTACATGGTATAGCTCACAGCTTCATTCAGGTACACAAGCCCCTTCACCACCACCACTAAGCAATCCACACTAATGTAAATTGATGAATAGCAGAACAGAATGGGGATAACTATACATCTTGGCAGATGGCCACTGTCACAACCTACTATGATGATGGGATCTAGAGTATCCTAGTACTCTTATTCCCAGTAGGTTTAGACCTAAGTTTGGGTGACTCTAGACCTATGGACAGTCTTTGTTGGTACAAAGGCATAAGTCCCAGCTTGCTTTGGTAGTGTACCTGGGAGCCCCTTGGTAGGGAGTCAGAACGAGCTCCTTTACAAGCATATGCCTCTGGGTCAATAATACATGCTTAGTCAAAGTATGAAAATTAAGAAGAACTTTATTTTTGAAACACACAGTATTTAAGAACTTTTCAACATAGTAGAGGGAGGGGCTACCTGAGGTCAGCCCCTAATGGCCTCTGGTCAATCACATAGGGTCATGTCCTGGGAATCATGAGTCCCCTCCCAGGTCCTCCCACTATGTGTGGCTAACAGAGTCGTTTGGCTTCTGACCACCAAAGGGGAAGCATGTCTTGACTCTCTCCTGAGTCTTCTGCTAGGAACTGAGAAGCCCCCTGGGGAGATGGTGCCTCTGTGGCTGTGGGGATCTTATTGTTTATGACTCTTATTGTCATGAATCACCCAGGGGCCATATTGGATTTGGTGTGAACTATGCTGGGGCCATTTTGTGACTGGCAGCAGTGGCCATTTTGGGCTGGGTTATCTTCCACATGCTGTTGCCATGTGGAAGAACAAAAGATTTGGGCTCACAAAGTCACTGCTTGTGAATGGTATGAATAGGGGGTTCCACTGTCACCATTAAATAAAGTCAGCATTACTGCATAAAATGGATTGACGTGGAAAACTTGCCCCACCCTGATACCATGTGGGAATGGGGAAATATGGTTTGGGTTGTAATGATTAATTACAATATAAGCTTGTATATAGTATTATGGAGTGATTGTATGTAGTTAACCATCCCCCATTAGGTAAACACTGAGGTAGGAGTTGAGTAAGATCATGAACAAGATAAACCTCACAGGGTATCGCCAGGACCTAAACAAAGAGATTTGCCAGACAGCCAGGCACCTAGATAACAATGGGGGGCCTAGGAGCTCAAACAGGAAGTTTCCCCTGGGACAGCCTGGGTTAGAATGAGCTTAATAGCCATGCCTGGGGTTGGCCCATGGGAGGGGTCTGGTGGTTCCCATAGCCTACCTCTGTTACATTGGACAGAGGTAATTAGGTTACTCTAGAGGTTACCCTATTGGCCAGAGAAAGGGGAAAGGTTGATCCATTCCCTCCACTGTGTGTGTGTGAAATGTTTTAAATATGTTGTTCCAAAATAAAACGTTGTTCATAATTTTCATCAAGACGTGGCGTGTAGATGTATTATTTACCGGGGGACATATGCTTGCAGTAAGATTCGTCAGACTTACTGTCAATATTGGTCAGTCTAAACCAAGGGCTGAAACATGATGTTCCTGTAATCAAAACGGCTCCGGTCCAGAGTAACCCAAATCCGGTCAGCAGACCCCAGCATAGAGAGTGGGTCTTGACACGTATCCCTTAAGTGTGTGTACACAAGGGATTAGCCTTTGGGGTCAGATTTCCCTGACTAGATGTATGTGGCAATGTGTGCATTAGAATTACTCCCTACTGTAAGACATCGTTATATATAGTATTCCACATACTGTCGATCTGGACACGTAAAAGCGCATCCAACATAAAACTGCCTACTGCCCTCATAGGGTATGGGAGTGGGGGTAGGGTTTCCACATCAATCCCTCTCATGCATTAATAACTTTTATTGATGGTGATGGGAACCCTGCTCCTTTCCCTGGACAACAATAACAACAATATACCATTATAACATTATACCAGTGGCTCTGTGAGCTCAAAGCCCCAGTCATCATCTCCACTGGCAACAACCTGTGGCAGACATCAGTCCAAGACTGAGATGGGCGCCGATTGAGCCATGACAATTACCCCCTCAAGTACAGATGTAGGCATCCGGTACTCCAGGATGCCTATCTGGACTGACAGTCAGGGCTCTAGTTGGCGCGACAATCCATCTGCGTTCAGGTGGAATTTCCCTTTGCGGTGTTGTACGGTGAAAGTAAAAGTTTGTAGGGCTAAACTCCACCTCAGTAGTCGGCCATTCTCTCCAGCCACTTTAGATAACCAACAAAGAGGGTTATGGTCTGTGGTGACTGTGAACTGTCTTCCGTACAGGTAGTGCTGTAGTTTGCGTAGAGCCCAGACTACTGCTAAACATTCCTTTTCTATAGTCGCATAGGCTGTTTCTCGTTGCAGTAGTTTTCTACTAATGTAGGCCACTGGGTGCTCAACTCCCTGGTTGTCTGGCTGACTCAATACTGCCCCTATGCCATACATGGAGGCATCAGTCTGTACCACGAAAGGGTGGTTATAGTCTGGGGCAGCCAGGACTGGGGAGCAGGTCAGAGCATCCTTCAGTGCTTTGAAAGCCGACTGGCATGCAGAAGTCCAATTCACTTCCCTGGGTAGTTTCTTCTTGGTGAGATCCGTCAGGGGTTTGGCTGTGCTTCTGAAATCGGAGATACATTTTCTCTAATACCCAGAAGTACCTAGGAAAGCCATCACCTGCTTTTTAGTTTTAGGAGTGGGCCAAGCTGCTATTCTCTCTACCATGGCGGGTTTGGCTCTTAACTTCCCATTCCCCACCCAATGAACTAGGTATTGCACTTCTGCCCTAGCCCATTGGCATTTGTCAGGTCTTATGGTCAACTTAGCTTGGTGAATTGCCTGCATAATTTGGCTAATGTGCCTTATATGGTCCTCCCCAGTCTGGCTAAAAATGGCTATATCATCCAGGTAGGCCTCCGCATACTATTGGTGCCCTTGCAACAATGTGTCCACTAGTCTCTGGAAGGTAGAAGGAGCATTTTTCATCCCAAACGGCATTAGTTTAAACTGGAAGAGTCCAAAGGGGGTGTGTAACAGAGTGCCCCCTTCTGACGGGGTTTGCGTCCTGCTCTTTCACGTTTTTAGGGAGGAAAACACAGTAGGCTTGTCAGAGGCTTAATTTTACGGCTGTTTATTTGTAAGCGCCAACAGAAAGAAAAACAGTGCTTATCCTCAGCAACGAAATAAAATTCTACATAAACGGGCTTACTATAACCTGGAACACCCTGACTCGCACTGAGACCGCTTCTCGGCCTGCAGGTAAAATTATACAGTCCACAGTGTAAGCTCTCTGCTTCTTTCTCGGATCTCTTGAGGACCTTTTTCCTCTTCTCTCTCTGTCAATAGCGGGTGAAGCATAGGGCCCACCCTTCTCTCCCTTATGCTTCACCCCAGGGACCCTTGTCACCCTCTTGTGATGAGGGATGATTACTCTTTCTTAATACTCTCTTCTCCCTGGGGCATTTGTAATCCTTTGCTGGGTGTGATGACAATAATATGTATTGGGCACCAACCTCTCATCCCTTATTGTATCCGGCTTCTTAGGAATGGGGTATTCAGATAAATCCTTACACAGTGGATTATCTTCTATAGCACAGCAGTCTTCTCTGTGAGCAATCTCTGAAATGCAGCAGCCTTCTTGACTGCGTTGCTTCAACACAAATCCCAGCTCTCAGGATCCAAACAGCAGCTGAGCTGTCCAGGGTTTTCTTCTTTAAACACACTGCAGCTACACACAGCCCAAAACTCACAGCTCACAGCTCTTAGGCCCAAGCCTAAGTGAAAGAGATTCCACCCCATCTCTCTGCTGCTCTTAAAGGCAGGTCACAGCTGGGCTTCCATTAGCCTCTGATAACTGCCTGGAGTTAACTCTTTCCATTCTTAGGGGAGAAGTCTTACAGAGCTCTCTTGTGACCCCTGGTGGCCCTCCATTACAGGGTGCTAAAGGCAGACTTCTCCTTTGCAGTCTCTTCTAAAGGGATCTGCCAATATCCTTTAAAGAGATCTAAAGTGGATAAATATTTGGCGGTACCTAGCCGGTCCAACAACTCATCCATGCGTGGAACAGGGTAGGCATCTGTTTTGGTTTTATTGTTCAGCCTACTGTAATCCACGCAAAAACGAGTGGTTCCATCTTTTTTGGGCACCAATACCACTGGAGATGCCCAGGGACTATTGGATTCTTCTATCACTCCCAACTGTCGCATAGAGCGTAATTCTGCCTGAATGTTGGCCCTAACTGCCTCCGGTACCCTGTAGGGGGGTTGCTTTAAGGGGGAACATTCCCCGGTTACTACTGGGTGGACAGCTAAGGGGGTAAACCCTGGCTTGATGATGAACAGGGAGTGGAAGGGTTTTAAGCTGTGGGACAGCTGCTCTTTCTGCTTTGCGTCTAATTCCAGGGTCTGCTGGATACTTTCTCTTACTGTATCCTGGTCTGCTTTGTTTAGCATATCTGGGATCTGTCCCTCCTCTGGTTCGTCCTCTGTGGCCCTACAAATAGCTAGGAGGTGAGCTGCTCTCTGAACGTACACCTTTAGTCTGTTGATATGGGCAACTCTGGTGATGGCCCTATCCGGGTCTATCATTACTACATAGGCCTTGTTCCCCACTTTCTGGCTGATCGTGTAAGGCCCTTCCCACTGGGACTGTAATTTATTCTGGGGGTGAGGTTCCAGCATAAGCACCTTCATTCCCTCTTCCAGAATTCTGTCACTTGTCCCTGCCTTGTAGTATTTCTGATCCCTCTGCTGCCTTGTAGTATTTCTGATCCCTCTGCTGGGCTTTCCTCATGTTTTGGCTGACTATTCCAGTTAGTCTGGCCATGTTTTCTCTGAAGGCTAGCACATAGGTGGCCACTGGTATGGGTTGCTGCCTATACTCCCCTTCCCATGTTTCCCTAATTATGCTTAAGGGTCCTCTCAGATGTCTCCCATAAAGGAGTTCAAAGGGGGAGTGCCCTGTAGACTCCTGGGGTACCTCTCTATAGGCAAACAGCAAACATGGCAACAACCATTCCCAGTCTGGTTCCTGGTCTGTAAAAGTGCATATCATATGTTTAAGAGTCCCATTGAACCGCTCACAGAGACCATTAGTCTGGGGATGGTAAGGGGAAGAGGTAATATGCTTAACGCCACACGTGGCCCATAGCTATTCTTGGCCATAAATTGTGGCCCTTGATTGGACAGAATCTCATGGAAAAACCCTGTTCTGGTGAATATAGTCACCAAGGTGTCTGCTACCTTTGGAGCTGTTATATGGGACAAGGCTACTGCCTCAGGGTACCTAGTGGCATAATCTACCAGGGTAAGAACATACTGCTTCCCCGTTCTACTGGCTTTAGCTAGGGGCCCAATGATGTCCACAGCTACCCTCTGGAAGGGTTCTTCCATTACTGTGAGGGACTGTAACTTGGCCCTGCTGGTCTTCTTGAGAGGCCTGTTCCTTTGGCAAGCATCACAAGAATGGCAAAACTCCTTTACATCCTTATCCAACCCTGGCCAGAAAAATATCTCTTTCACTCTACTCCGGGTTTTCTTCTCCCCTAAGTGCCCTCCCAGGGGTATTTCATGTGCTATTTGTAGCACCTTGCCCCTATATAGCTGGGGAACCACTAATTGTTTCCTGGGTTCTCTGCCTACCTCATTATTTATAGGTACCGTGACTCTATATAACAACCCCTTATCACAGATAACGCTGTATAGGTCATCCACTCCTTTGCCTTGTGCTGCCCTGTCCCTTAAACCAGCCAAAGTCTCGTCTTTCTGCAGAACTGCCCTGATCTCCTCTCCCTTGGCCCATCCTAAAGTTAACGTATTAGCAAGCAATGGACTTACCTCAGGTCTTGGGTATCCCCTCTGCTCCTGGTATGCCTCTCCAGGGTGGTTGCTCTTGGCTTGAGCTCTGGTAATGGGCTGTACATATTGGCTCGTCATGTGGCCCAAATCATTGCCAAGTAAAACATCCGCGGGGAGCCCATCCATGACTCCCACTTCCTTGCTTTGGTTCCCCATGCCCCAGTCCAAATTAACGCAAGCCATGGGGATGGTGAACTGTTCTCCTCCTGCTACCATCACCCACATTTCCTTTCGGATAGAATCTGTAGGGCGTACCCATTTGGGTAGAACTACTGTGACTGCTGCTCCAGAGTCACGGTAGCCAGTAGCTTGGCGTCCTTGTAGCCACACAGCTTGCCTATGTTGTTCTCCAGACAGCTTCTGCGGGTTCCTTACAGTATAGACCCCTGGATATCCTCCCTCTGCTTCTGGCTCCCAAAGAGCTGCGTTGGAGCTCGCCGGCCCCTCAGTCCACTCTCCCAAATAATGTACATGGTGGGGGGAGGTCCTCTAGAGTTTTTGGGTGCCTGAGGACAATCCTTAGCAAAGTGACCTCGATGGTTGCAGTTGTAGCATTCTGAGTTCATTGGTTTGGTCCCCCATTGTGTCCTGGGAGCAGGCTGAGACTTGGTAGCCCTGTGGTCAGATGCTTTTACTGGCCGTGCCCAGGGCGCATTACGCATCTCAGGAGCTGATCGTGCTGGCACCACCTCTCTGGGGCCCCTACCCGTATTCAGGCTAGGTTTTGTTCCTTGGGACACTCTTTTGGCCCTGGTGCTGATAAACTGATCTGCCAGCGCAGCTGCTTGGTCTGCAGTGGTCGGTTTTTGATCTTGCAACCAGTCACTGACTTCTGAGGAGCAAATGTTCAGGAATTGTTCCATCAGTACCACTTCCAATATCTGTTCGGCTGCGATGGCTCCTTGTGTAGACCTGCACATAACTTCCACATGAGTGTCTGAGGGTCCTTTTGGTGGTGGCCCTGAATCTATCCAAAAATGTCTCAGGCATCACAGTATATCTGTTCAGCAACACCGTGCACAAATATTTGTAATCCTGGGCTTGTTCCCGTGGAAGGGCTCCACATGCCGCACTGGCCCTTCCTGTTAACTTGTTTAGCAGCAATTTGGCCCATTCTCCATAGGGAATATCTTGGACCCCACATTGCTGCTCAAACTCCTGAAGGAATTCGTCCATATTGTCCATACCATTCTGAAACTGCTTAAAGTTCTGGTATGCCATCTTAACTCGTACTGGCAATTCCTCTGTGCGGCAACCAAGACTTTGCTGAGCTTGATCCCGCTCCCCAGTGCGCTCCTGCCAGATTCTCTGGTAATGCTGGTCCAGTAAGTTGCCCACCTCTTGTGCGGTCATCTCACTGGGGTATAAGTGCCTGGCTTCTTCATACCTCCTTGTTGCCTCTTTGGTGATGTCTTGCTCTGGTTGGGGTCTTGGAGCCCTTGGTGGTCCCTCACCCAACTCCTCTGCTTCCCCCTGCTCCGCATCATTTTTTCTCAGGGCTGCAATCATCACCGCTCGTTGGTCTCCCTTCCTCCTAGGGATACCTTTCTGCTTCATCGCCTCCCTTAGCTCCCCTGAGGACCATTTCTCGTATTGCTGCTCCATTCTTGGTCTTTCTGTAGAGCCTCCCACGACTGCCACCAATTGTCACAACCGACTAGGATGATGGGATCTAGAGAAACCTAGTACTCTTATTCCCAGTAGGTTTAGACCTAAGTTTGGGTGACTCTAGACCTATGGACAGTCTTTGTCGGTACAAAGGTATAAGTCCCAGCTGCTTTGGTAGTGTACCTGGGAGCACCTTGGTAGGGAGTCAGAACGAGCTCCTCTACAAGCATATGCCTCTGGGTCAATAATACATGCTTAGTCAAAGTATGAAAACTAAGAAGAACTTTATTTTTGAAACACACAGTATTTAAGAACTTTTCAACATAGTAGAGGCAGGGGCTACCTGAGGTCAGCCCCTAATGGCCTCTGGCCAATCACATAGGGTCATGTCCTGGGAATCATGAGTCCCCTCCTAGGTCCGCCTACTAGGTGTGGCTAACAGAGTCATTTGGCTTCTGACCACCAGAGGGGAAGCATGTCTTGACTCTCTCCTGGGTCTTCTGCTAGGAACTGAGAAGCCCCCTGGGGAGATGGTGCCTCTGTGGCTGTGGGGATCTTATTGTTTCTGACTCTTATCGAATAAGTGTGTGTACACAAGGGATTAGCCTTTGGGGCCAGATTTCCCTGACAAGATGTATGTGGCAATGTGTGCATTAGAATTACTCCCTACTGTAAGACATTGTTATATATAGTATTCCACATACTGTCGATCTGGTCACGTAAAAGCGTAAAAGCGCACCCAACATAAAACCGCCTACTGCCCTCATAGGGTATGGGAGTGGGGGTAGGGTTTCCACATCAATCCCTCTCATGCATTAATAACTTTTATTGATGGTGATGGGAACCCTGCTCCTTTCCCTGGACAACAATCATAACAATATACCATTATAACATTATACCAGTGGCTCTGTGAGCTCAAACCCCCAGTTATCATCTCCACTGGCAACAGCTTGTGGCAGACATTAGTTCAAGACTGAGATAGGCGCCGATTGAGCCATGACAGCCACCAGCAATGGCATGGGACTCTCCAGGATGGGTGTAGCAGAGCTTATCCCTGATGGAGGTGAGTTGGCTGTTGCTCCACGTGCCTCTGCACAGCCTCCATGTGTTCCTGCGGCCCCTCCTGATGGGCTAGAGTAGATTGGTGTGATGTATGTTCCTTTGGACCCCTTCAGCATCGCTAAGTGGTGGTGGTGAAAGGGCTTGTCTACTGCAATGAAGCTGTGAGCTATACCATGTAGGGTCACTCTAGGTGGGCACATCATAGCAGAGAGGTCAGACAAATCACAGTCCATTAGAGAAGTAACTGGCAACCCACTACAGTATCACCTGTCATAATCATGTTAGGGCCTCAGGGGAATGTTCCCACTCCACAATATCACTAACTGAACTTGGCCTATGTATTAACCCTTTGTTATTATTACATTTGAGATTCAGTATTATATGATATCTAACGCGATTATGACTATTATTATTATTATTATTGTTATATGTATTTATCTATAGCAGGGCTCATTAGTTTACAGATATAGGAATGAGACACAAATGTGATGTATGTGGATGTCCCAAAACCCCAACCATTGAAATCACACCAACACAGTGATAACGGTATAACAAAGCTTTATTATTTACAAAGAGCACAATCAGCTACATTTTAGGGGGGGGGGGGTCATTGAAGAAATGTCTACCTGAGAGGCACTGGGAAAACCTCATCCATTGCCTCCGTAATGCTTGCAGATGCAGAAGATGCCTTCATCGACCTGAATTTAACCACAAAAAAAAAGAAAACAAAAACAGAACACCTACAAAATAAAGCCTGTAAAATCATAGGGACTTCAGCATCTCTTTTCAACAGCATTCCTCAGTGACCATCAATTGGTGACTTGCTAAACCGAACCCTACGTGTCCACAGAGAAGAGGATCATGGACCATGTGATGGGAGGTAGTCATCTGCATACAAAATATCACCATCACATAGGCCAAGATCCAAGACTATATTAGGTTACATAGTTAAATAGTAATTAAGGTTGAAAAAATACTTTTAGTCCATCAAGTTCAACCTTTTAAGATCTCCTCTGATCTGTAATATGTGGATTAGTTATTAATTAATTCGTTGTTAATTAAATTATAAATCAATTATTTAATTATTTATTTTTTATTTTTATTTTAAATTATTAATTAATCCAGAGAAAGACCAACAGAAAAAAAAAAGTGAAACTTAGCCAATTGTCTCAAAGGGAACACAAAAAAATGAATTTCTTCCTGACCCCAGATACTGGCGATCGCATTTCTCCCTGGATCAATACTCTCTCTCTAATTATCCAAGATAACCCTTAATGCCCTTTTTAATTAGAAATAAATCTAGTCCCTTTTTAAAGTTATCTTTCGAATCCGCTGTCACCACCTCCTCTGGTAGAGAATTCCACAGATCAACCACCCTTACTGTGAAGAACCCTTTTCTTTCTTTAAGGTGGAATCTTTTTCCTCTAACCTCAGGATGTCCTCTTGTCAGTTTAAAACCTCTTGGCACAAAAAGCTCCCCCGACAAATCTTTATACTGACCCTGGATGTATTTATATAAGGTAATCATATCTCCTCTTAGACGCCTTTTTTCTAGAGAAAACAAGTGTAATTTGGTTAGTATTTCTTCATAACTTAGCCCCTCCATTCCCCTTATTAGTTTTGTTGCCCTCCTCTGTACCTTTTCCAGCTCTAAAATGTCCTTTTTTATGAAGTGGTGCCCAAAATTGTCCTCCATATTCCAAATGAGGGCGTACTAGAGATTTGTATAGTGGCAGAATTATATTTGCTTCCCTGGCTTCTATACCCTTCTTAATACATGCTAATATTTTATTTGCCTTTGCAGCTGCTGCTTGGCTTTGAGCACTGTTACCTAGGTGGTTGTCCACAAGCTCCCAAATCCCTTTCAATATTTGATACCCCTAGATTTGCTCCATTAAAATTATAAATTGCATGGTTATTTTTCCTTCCCAGATGCATAATTTTACATTTATTCATATTAAATCTCATCTGCCATTTAGATGCCCATTAGTCAATTTTATGTAAATCCTTTTGGAGGGAAAGCACATCATTATCTGATTTAATTACCTTGCACAACTTCATGTCATCTGCGAAAATGGAGACACCACACTCCAATCCTACCTCAAAGTCATTAATAAATATGTTAAAAAGGAGGGGACCTAATACTGAACCCTGAGGAACCCCACTTACCACATTAGTCCAATCGGAGTATGTTCCATTTACCACAACCCTTTGCTTCCTGTCTTTTAGCTCTCAATCCTTGAGCAGATATTTACTGCAATTCCTGTATCCCTTAGTTTGCCCAATAGTCTCCCATGTGGCACTGTATCAAAAGCCTTTGCAAAATCCAAAACTACTACATCCACTGAGTTGCCTTGATCCAGGTTCCTACTAACCTCGTCATAGAAACAAATTACATTTGTTTCACATGACCTATCCCTCATAAATCCATGTTGGTCCTACTTATAATCCTGTTCAAATAGACATATTCTTGTATATTATCCCTTATTGTCCCTTCTAAAAGCTTCCCCACTACAGAAGTGAGGCTCACTGGTCTATAATTCCCCAGATTTGCTATTGCTCCCTTTTTAAATATAGGTAACACATCAGCTTTTCTCCAGTCATCTGGCGACCCTGTGTTGAGTGAATCTTGAAAAATTAAATATAATGGTTTGGCTATTACAGAACCCAGTTCCCTCAGTACCCTTGGATGTATTCCATCAGGACCCGGGGCTTTATTAACATTTATGTTTTCCAACCGCTTTTGGATTTCTTCAGCGTTAACCGGTTATTTGGTGAAGGTAGTGTAGCCCCATTATGTTGCCGTGTCCCAACCACTGGTACCTCCCTTGTGTATACCGAAGAAAATAACCTATTTAGCTCATCTGGCTTTTCCTGGTCACTAATTATCAGACTGTGTCACATTGTAATGCTCCTATAGCTTCCTTCCTGGCCTTCTTCCCAGAAATATATTCATACACATGTTTAGGGTTAGTCTTACATTTAACTTGCCATTTTCTATGTTAGCCAGTCTAATAGCCCTTTTGCTGCCTTGGTGATTTCCTTGTATTCCTGTAAAGCAGTCTCTGGCCCCTCTTGTGTGTATAATATAAATGCCTGTTTTTTACTCTTTATCTTGATCTTTAAATCATTGTTAAGCCACATTGGATGGGATTTACTCCTTTTACTTTTATTCCCACTTGGTATATGGTGATAAGTATGTATAATTGGTAAGGATTTAAATGTGACCAATAGATGTCACTGAGGAGTTCTGTTGAGAAGGCAGAAACATATGTGCAGTCCCTAGGTCCTCCTCCGCCTCAGCACAGGGCCCACATCCTCCACAGCCGGCCGCAGTCTCCCTGCTGGTGGTGGTGGTAGGCGGGGGGGGGGGGGGATAGGCAACCCCCCGGGAGGCAGCAGCACCACAAGTGGCGATGGTGGAGGCATAGTGGGAGGAGAGGAGGGGTCGGACTGCTGGTGTCCTGGGGATGCCTCAGGGGTAGAGGGGGTCAAGTCCAATCCTGAGCAGCCCGGCCAGATGATGAATCCTGTCCTCCCTATAGGGACTTGCCAGGCTGCGCATAACCTCTGCATGATTGGCAGAGATGCGGGTATGGATCCCCTGTAGACAGTCCAGTTGCTGGCACATGAGGACCAGCATCTCCGCCTGCGCAGCCTGGCTTGGTGGTGACAGTGGTGGTGGGGATGAAGGTCTGTGGGGCGTTGCTGGGTGAGGAGGTGGCGGTGATAGAGTGGGAAAGGTCTGGGGCTCCTGGCTCCTAACTCTTTCTTGATTCCGGCTCTAGTCCGTAACTGCATAGGCTGCAGTGGGCACACCAGTACATGGACTCTCTATTGCTTAATTACTGAGGTTGTGCCCAGGAATAACAGTGATTTGTCAGCTTCATGGATTTAATGACGCATCCATCTATCCCTTGTTAATTCCATGGAGCTGACATGTCAGTGTCCTTGTTGGTCATCATGTACATGTGTAGTGTGTGTGATGTACATGTGGTGGCATGTTGGTGTATGTCATATTCACCTGACATGGAGGCTGGGTCCTGCTGGGCCACCAGGCCTGAAGCTCCACCTTCTTTAAGGTGGAATCTTTTTACTTCTAACCTCAGGATGTCCTCTTGTCAGTTGATAACCTCTTGGCACAAAAAGCTCCCGTGACAAATCTTTATACTGACCCTGGATGTATTTATATAAGGTAATCATATCTCCTCTTAGACGCCTTTTTTCTAGATAATAAGTGTAATTTGGTTAGTCTTTCTTCATTCCCCTTATTAGTTTGGTTGCCCTTCTCTGTATATTTTATGAAGTGGGGCAGAATTGTCCTCCATATTCCTAATGAGGGCGTACTAGAGATTTGTATAGTGGCAGAATTATATTTGCTTCCCCGGCTTCTATACCCTTCCTAATACATGCTAATATTGTATTTGACAAGATCAGTTAAGACCAGAACCTCCCCAGAATCGTACCGATCAGGACGCCAGCAGCACCTTCTGGCAAATCATCTGCCTTAAACTAATTTCCCATAACACCTTTTACAATTTTGTGGAGGATATTTCACCCAAACGTTCCACCAATAAAAAAAGGGCTGTTACGATACTACTCTATTTTCAGTGCATATCATCTCAAAAAGACAATGATGGGAGATCTATATTGGTGCGTGGTACTAATAACCAGAGAAAAATATAAGTTTCAGGGCAGTCGACCTTCTTCAGTAAAATCTCAGAGTTAATGTCAAATTGGCAACACTACACCCCTGGATTCTAGGAGGGGACACGAAAGCCCAAATTAATACGTTAATCGATAGCCCTAAGAAAGACCTGCATAATGCCCCTATTTAGCCAGAAGAGTCTAAACCTCACAAGGCTCCTGGTCCGAATGGATTCACTCACTATTATTAAAAGCAATTTATAGATATCCTCTTAACTGGCCTCCAGACGCTCTTCAATGATTTCCGACTTGGAAAGTCAATGAGATCAGAGTTTCTAGAAGCTAAGATTATAGTTTTGCATAAAGAGAGTAAAGATCCCACCCAGTGCCAAAGTTACAGGCCGATCTCCCTAATTAATAGCAATATTTCATTCTACACTAAAGTGCTGGTATATACAGTCAGGTCCATAAATATTGGGACATGGACACAATTCTAATCTTTTTGGCTCTATACACCACCACAATGGATTTGAAATGAAACTAACAAGATGTGCTTTACCTGCAGACTTTCAGCTTTAATTTCAGGGTATTTACATCCAAATCAGGTGAACGGTGTAGGAATTACAACAGTTTGTATATGTGCCTCCCACTTTTTAAGGGACCAAAAGTAATGGGACAGATTAACAGTAATAAATCAAACTTTCACTTTTTAATACTTGGTTGCAAATCCTTTGCAGTCAATTACAGCCTGAAGTCTGGAACGCATAGACATCACCAGACGCTGGGTTTCATCCCTGGTGATGCTCTGCCAGACCTTGCAACTGTCTTCAGTTCCTGCTTGTTCTTGGGGCATTTTCCCTTCAGTTTTGTCTTCAGCAAGTGAAATGCATGCTCAATCGGATTCAGGTCAGGTGATTGACTTGGCCATTGCATAACATTCCACTTCTTTCCCTTAAAAAACTCTTTGGTTGCTTTTGCAGTATGCTTCGGGTCATTGTCCATCTGCACTGTGAAGCGCCGTCCAATGAGTTCTGAAGCATTTGGAAGAATATGAGCAGATAATATTGCCCGAAACACTTCAGAATTCATCCTGCTGCTTTTGTCAGCAGTCACATCATCAATAAATACAAGAGAACCAGTTCCATTGGCAGCCATACATGCCCACGCCATGACACTACCACCACCATGCTTCACTGATGAGGTGGTATGCTTTGGATCATGAGCAGTTCCTTTCCGTCTCCATACTCTTCTCTTCCCATCACTCTGGTACAAGTTGATCTTAGTCTCATCTGTCCATAGGATGTTGTTCCAGAACTGTGAAGGCTTTTTTAGGTGTTGTTTGGAAAACTCTAATCTGGCCTTCCTGTTTTTGGGGCTCACCAATGGTTTCTATCTTGTGGTGAACCCTCTGTATTTACTCTGGTGAAGTCTTCTCTTGATTGTTGACTTCGTCACACATACACCTACCTCCTGGAGAGTGTTCTTGATCTGGCCAACTGTTGTGAAGGGTGTTTTCTTCACCAGGGAAATAATTCTCCGGTCATCCACCACAGTTGTTTTCCGTGGTCTTCCGGGTCTTTTGGTGTTGCTGAGCTCACCGGTGCGTTCTTTCTTTTTAAGGATGTTCCAAACAGTTGATTTGGCCACACCTAATGTTTTTGCTATCTCTCTGATGGGTTTGTTTTTTCAGCCTAATGATGGCTTGCTTCACTGATAGTGACAGCTCTTTGGGTCTCATATTGAGAGTTAACAGCAACAAATGCAAATAGCACACTTGAAATGAACACTGGAGCTTGTATCTGCTCTTTGTAAATGGGATAATGAGGGAATAACACACACCTGGCCATGGTACAGCTGAGCAGCCAATTGTCCCATTACTTTTGGTCCCTTAAAAAGTGGGAGGCATATATAGAAACTGTTGTAATTCCTACACCGTTCACCTGATTTGGATGTAAATACCCTCAAATTAAAGCTGAAAGTCTGCAGGTAAAGCACATCTTGTTAGTTTGATTTCCATTGTGGTGGTGTATAGAGCCAAAAAGATTAGAATTGTGTCCATGTCCCAATATTTATGGACCTGACTGTAGGTTAGCTCAATTACTACCATCTGTAATTCACGCGTAACAGGTTGTCTTTATCCGGGTAGAGTGGCCCCTGATAACACGAGGTGTATTTTTGACCTCATGGATATAGCGTCCACCAGAAAGACACCTCTGATGTTACTCTCACTAGATGCAGAGAAGGCCTTTGACAGAATTGACTGCATCTATATGCATAATACTTGTCACAACCCAGAGTTGGGGCTCAGTACACCCTAATTATCCTACTGTAGCTTATAGGAGCAATCTACAGGTTGTGACTTTTATATTCTTCTTGGCACCCAGCATTTCAGATCAAGACATCAGTCATGGAGAAACAGGAGAAGTCAGACCAGGAACACCCTCAGTTTAGTGTAGAGGTACTGATGATTTATTTTGGCAACAATGCAACATATTTAAATCATATAGTAACCAATCACAAAAGGTACTAAATGGTTTGTGGCCCCACACTGTCTGAGGAGAGGTTGGCTAGATACATTTATGGCAGGAACATTATGGAGGCCTTTTCCCTACTGTACTGAATTCCCTTATGACCAAGCACCTCACAACTGATGGCTCCTCTGCCCTGAGACGCTGGTAATATACCTCACAAAATTATCTGGGGAAAATGCAGCATGTGGATACCAAACATGCCTGTGTACCCCCTTTGCATCAATAAGGCCACACACTGCTCAGTAAAATATTGCTGAAGTATACGCAGTCTCTAAAGTATACACGCCATCCCTAAACCCGGCTCACTTTAATGTTTTAATAGTATTATGAAAATTGTATAATGTAAAATGATTTTGCACAAGCCGTTCGTGTCATACTAAACATGAAAATTCAATTTTAACTGAATTTACTGATCCCATAAATGTATAGGTTACTAAACGTTTGCGTCAAAGACACACGAGTTGGAAAAGAGCCTTTGGTTTGTCATAGTCAAAATATTTTGGGCCATACCAAAAATGTGCAGTCTGGTCCCACTCACTAGAGTGACCCAGCCCCGAAATACCAGGCAATTCTACCCTGAATATGAGAAACAGCAAACTCCATATGCGTTTTGGCCTCCTTGGGCCTCATCAGTGAGGTGCAGCTGAACTCCCTAAGACACAGTGAGCAAGGAGTCCACGTCTGGAGTCCCCTATCACCCTACTGACGAGGCCCACTGAAGCCCGAAAAGCATCTGGGGTTTGCTGTTTCTCCTTGCGATTCCGGGGCTGGGTTACTCTAGTGAGTGGGACAGACTGATATAATACAGGATATTTCTCCCTGAGAAGGGCACAAGTGGCTAAAAGAGGCCGCTCTGAGTAGGTTATCATGGCCATAGAACTAACCTATTAAGGTTGGTTTGTTCTCGGATGAGCGCCTCTATTTCTGGTATTTTGTTTACCATTGACAACTCTTCTAGGGATCAGTTTTACAGTTTAATTTTTTTTAGTTTTATATATATATATATATATAAATAATATTAGTTACTTATCTATTAATTTGCGGTTTTAGCCACGCAGCGTGTTCTGGAAAGGCTGGCATGTGCCTTCTACACATATACATGTTCTTCCTTATCTTTTTATATCATCATTGGATGTACTTCTTATATTTCCACATGTATGTGCTGATATTCATGTGTATTTAGTGATAAGGTTTGCCATTTACTTTCTGCATGTCTTGACACTTCTCACACGTGTGTTTAACTGAGCCTCGTGTGGTTAAGCGCTTAGTTGAGCTCATCCACATGCGTCGCAAGTTGTAGCAGATACAGCATTATGGGACACCCAGCAGCAATGGGACACCCAGCAGCATCATGGGACACCCAGCAACAATGGGACACCCAGCATCATGGGACCCCCAGCAACAATGGGACACCCAGCAGCAATGGGACACCCAGCAGTAATGGGACACCCAGCATCATGGGACACCCAGCATCATGGGACACCCAGCAGCAATGAGACACCCAGCAGCAATGAGACACCCAGCAGCAATGGGACACCCAGCAGCAATGGGACACCCAGCATCATGGGACACCCAGCAGCAATGGGACACCCAGCATCATGGGACACCCAGCAACAATGGGACACCCAGCAACAATGGGACACCCAGCATCATGGGACACCCAGCAACAATGGGACACCCAGCAGCAATGGGACACCCAGCATCATGGGACACCCAGCAACAATGGGACACCCAGCAACAATGGGACACCCAGCATCATGGGACACCCAGCAACAATGGGACACCCAGCAGCAATGGGACACCCAGCATCATGGGACACCCAGCATCATGGGACACCCAGCAGCAATGAGACACCCAGCAGCAATGAGACACCCAGCAGCAATGGGACACCCAGCAGCAATGGGATACCCAGCATCATGGGACACCCAGCAGCAATGGGACACCCAGCATCATGGGACACCCAGCAGCAATGGGACACCCAGCAGTAATGGGACACCCAGCAGCAATGGGACACCCAGTATCATGGGACACCCAGCAGTAATGGGACACCCAGCAGTAATGGGACACCCAGCATCATGGGACACCCAGCATCATGGGACACCCAGCAGTAATGGGATTCCCAGGAATGATGCTGCCAAGAATTTAACATTTCTATCAAAAGATTGTTGTTTAGTCATTCTGTTGTGTCCAACTCTCCGTCACCCTATGGACTAGAGCACTACAGTCACATCCTGTGTCTGGTTAAACTCCTCTGTATGGTTTTGTTAGCGGGTCCCCTGGTGGTCCATTGGTTAGGATTCGGTGCTTTCACTTCTGCAAACTGGGTTTGATTCCAGTCAAGGAACCAAAAAGTGAAACCACCCTGAAGCCGAGCAGGGTTGGGTCAGTACAGAAAATGAATAAAATAATGAAATCAGTAAAAAAAATGTATTGCCCGACTTTTCCTGTAAATAAATCTAATGTCTAGGTTATTTTCTCTCTTTTTCTTGTGTCCATGTGAAGTCCCGGACGTATATATGTTGGTGACACTCATGAGACCAATTACTGTTTGGAGCAGACTCCGACTCGTTAGCAGCTGAAGGTTAATTGGAAGGTGCCGGCATTGACTTCTGGAGGAGCCCCAGGCCGTGTCCTGAACATGTGCTCACGGTCCCACTCTGAGCTACGCTCCCCTTCACGCCCTTCTGGACACATTAGTGCAACAGACATGACCTTGCTGGGGGCCACAGGAGAGGTTACTAATAGAGTGGCCCTGAGTGGGGGGCCGTAGTGTGGACGGTGCCGCCTGCTCTCACGGTGAGTGTAACTGCGGGTTTAGGAAACGGGAGACCTGGCAAAATATACACTTGTATAGCCTGTGTGTGAGATGGATAACCCTACACCTCACAGGAGAGATAGTCTGCAGGGACAAGGATACACAGGGGAGACAGTCTGCAGGGACAAGGATACACAGGGGAGATAGTCTGCAGGGACAAGGATACACAGGAGAGATAGTCTGCAGGGACAAGGATACACAGGGGAGACAGTCTGCAGGGACAAGGATACACAGGAAAGATAGTCTGCAGGGAGAAGGTGCATATAAAAAGGATATAAAAAGTCTACACACCCCTGTTAAAATGTCAGGTTTCTGTGCTGTAAAAAAATGAGACAAAGATAAATCATTTCAGAACTTTTTCCACCTTTAATGTGACCTATAAACTGTACAACTCAATTGAAAAACAAACTGAAATCTTTTAGGTAGAGGGAAGACAAAATATAAAAAAAAAATAATATGGCTGCATAAGTCTGCACACCCTTACACTAATACTTTGTTGAAGCCCCTTGTGATCAGTCTTTTTGGGTATGAGTCTCCATCAGCATGGCACATTGTGACTTGGCAAGATCTGCCCACTCTTCTTTGCCCTGTCAGATTGCGAGGGCATCTCCTGGGCACAGCCCTCTTCAGATCACAATCGGATTCAGGTCTGGGCTCTGGCTGGGCCATTCCAAAACTTTAATCTTCTTCTGGTGAAGCCATTCCTTTGTTGATTTGGATGTATGCTTTGGGTCGTTGTCGTGCTGACAGATGAAGTTCCTCTTCATGTTAAGCTTTCTAGCAGAAGCCTGAAGGTTTTGTGCCAATATTTACTGGTATTTGGAACTGTTCATAATGCCCTCTATCTTAACTAAGGCCCCAGTTCCAGCTGAAGAAAAACAGCCCCAAAGCATGATGCTGCCACCACCATGCTTCACTGTGGGTATGGTGTTCTTTTGGTGATGTGCAGTGTTGTTTTTGTGCCAAACATATCTTTTTTGGAATTATGGCCAAAAAGTTCAACCTTGGTTTCATCAGACCATAACACCTTTTCCCACGTGCTTTTGGGAGACTTCAGATGTGTTTTTGCAAAATGTAGCCTGGCTTGGATGTTCTTCTTCGTAAGAAAAGGCTTTCGTCTTGCCACTCTACCCCATAGCCCAGACATATGAAGAATACGGGAGATTGTTGTCACATGTACCACACAGCCAGTACTTGCCAGATATTCCTGCAGATCCTTTAATGTTGCTGTAGGCCTCTTGGTAGCCTCCCAGACCAGTTTTCTTCTTGTCTGTTGATCAATTTTGGAGAGAGCTCCCGTTCTTGGTAATGTCACTGTTGTGCCATATTTTCTCCACTTGATGATGACTGTCTTCACTGTGTTCCATGGTATATCTAATGCCTTGGAAATTCTTTTGTACCCTTCTCCTGACTGATACCTTTTAACAATGAGATCCCTCTGATGCTTTGGAAGCTCTCTGTGGACCATGGCTTTTGCTGTGGGATGCGACTTAGAAAATTTCAGGAAAGACCAACTAGAGCAGCTGAACTTTATTTGGGGTTAATCAGAGGCACTTTAAATGATGGCAGGTGTATGCTGACTCCTATTTAACACGATTTGGAGTGTGATTGCTTAATTCTGAACACAGCTACATCCCCAGTTATAAGAGGGTGTGTTTATTTTTCTTCCCTCCACCTAAAAGAGGTCAGTTTGTTTTTCAATTGAGTTGTACAGTTTATAGGTCACATTAAAGGTGGAACAAGTTCTGAAATGATTTATCTTTGTCTCATTTTTTACAGCACAGAAACCTGACATTTTAACAGGGTGTGTAGACTTTTTATATCCACTGTATATATCCACTATCCTGGTTCAGGTATCTTCTAATTACAGTATTACTGGATTATATTAGTGGTATATACAGTATCACAGTGCGCTTCTCTTATGATTATATTATCTCTGTATATTATCTGCTCTGACCACCAAATTTGGCATGTTAGTTCTTATGTGCTGTCATTTCTATGTGTTCTGTATACACAGTGGTGAGATGGCCTGCAGAGTTCGGTATAGGGACATGGGTGAAATGGCCTGCAGAGTGCGGTATAGGTACATGGGCGAGATGGCCTGCAGGGTGCGGTATAGGTACATGGGCGAGATGGCCTGCAGGGTGCGGTATAGGTACATGGGCGAGATGGCCTGCAGGGTGTGGTATAGGTACATGGGCGAGATGGCCTGCAGGGTGCGGTATAGGTACATGGGCGAGATGGCCTGCAGGGTGCGGTATAGGTACATGGGCGAGATGGCCTGCAGGGTGCGGTATAGGTACATGGGTGAAAATGGCCTGCAGGGTGCGGTATAGGTACATGGGCGAGATGGCCTGCAGGGTGCGGTATAGGTACATGGACGAGATGGCCTGCAGGGTGCGGTATAGGTTCATGGGCGAGATGGCCTGCAGGGTGCGGTATAGGTACATGGGCGAGATGGCCTGCAGGGTGCGGTATAGGTACATGGGCGAGATGGCATGCAGGGTGCGGTATAGGTACATGGGCGAGATGGCCTGCAGGGTGCGGTATAGGTACATGGGTGAGATAGTCTGCAGCGATGGTTGAGGGCAGTGTGGGGGAGTTTTGAGCGACAGCTGAGTGAGTTTAATCTGGAGGACACCGGAGTCTGTTCTTTAATCCAGATCTCTCTAAGTCAATATGACAGGCTGGCATTTAACCCCCTGTGTCCCAGATATTACAGGCTGGCATTTAACCCCCTATTTCCGAGCTATGACAGGCTAGCTTTTAACCCTATGTGTCCCGGATATGACAGACTAGCATTTAACCCCATGTTTACTAGATATGGCCAACTGGCATTTAACCACATGTGTCCCAGATATAACATTGACTGTCACTGAATACCCAGTGTGCTAGATGTGATATATAAGCTGACATATAACCAATATGTAAGTTACTATTGTCAGAGGAGACCAAACCAGAGCAGCTCCCTGGAATAGGCGAGTGGGTGCTATATATGGGTGGGAGCAGTGTATGATCAAGTACTCTGTGTATGAATGGGCACTCAATGTATGATCAAGTACTCCGTGTATGAATGGGCACCCCGTGTATGATTGGGCACCCAGTGTATGAATGGGCACCCAGTGTATGAACCTAAACTCAGTGTATGAATAGGTACTCATTGTAATAATGGGTACTCATTGTATGAGTTGGTATTTAGTGTATGACCAAATACTCAATGTATGAGTGGGCACTCTGTGTGAATGGGCACTTAGTATATGAATGGGCACCCAGTGTATGAATGGGCACCCAGTGTATGAATGGACACCCAGTGTATGAATGGGCACTCAATGTATGATCAAGTACTCCGTGTATGAATGGGCACCCAGTGTATGAATGGGCACCCAGTGTATGAATGGACACCCAGTGTATGAATGGGCACTCAATGTATGATCAAGTACTCCGTGTATGAATGGGCACCCAGTGTATAAATGGGCACACAGTGTATGAATGGGCACCCAGTGTATGAATGGGCACCCAGTGTATGAATGGACACCCAGTGTATGAATGGGCACTCAATGTATGATCAAGTACTCCGTGTATGAATGGGCACCCAGTGTATGAATGGGCACCCAGTGTATGAATGGGCACCCAGTGTATGAATAGGCACCCAGTATATGAATGGACACCCAGTATATGAATGGACACCCAGTATATGAATGGACACCCAGTGTATGAACCTAAACTCAGTGTATGAATAGGTACTCATTGTAATAATGGGTACTCAGTGTATGAGTTGGTACTTAGTGTATGACCAAATACTCCATGTACGAGTGGGCACTCATCGTATGAACCTTCACTCCGTGTATAAATGGTACTCAAGTGAGAAGAGTGTAATAATGTGTGTTGGAGTGGACACTGACGCCATTTCTGAATGTGCACGGTGTTGCTGTATATAAAAGTGCGCTATAGTCGGGGAATCATTATGGGTGCCGAGGCCAGCATGTCCTGGTTTCTCACCATCTTGCCATTCTCGTACATAACCCTGGCTGCCTGGGGCCGATTCCCCCGATTCTGCCTCAGTGGAGGGCAGTCAGAGTGATGAGACGCAGCTGTGGGAGATGTTGTCTGACCACCTACAGCAGTGCATCCCAAACACAGAAATCAAGGGATTTTGCAAGAAAATAGGTCACATGTGCCATGTCGCTGGTCACATGGTTGCGTGTTGGGGCCAATAAGGTTTTTTCAGCTTTTTGAGCTCCGAACAAAACCTCTGTGATATTTTTTTTATTTTTCCCTCAGCATTTCTCATGTTCTCCCAGTGGTGAGAGGACCAAGAACCGCAGACCTAACACCAGACCGAGTGACCAGAGAGGCAACCGTGCAAGGCTTCCAGCCCGTCCACACCAGCCAGTTACACGGTAAGAAATGTCTATAGAAATACAGGAACCGAACAGAAGTTCTGTAGTTTGAGTTATAAACGACAACATCAAGATCGAAGGAACAAGAGAGAGAAGATTAAATGGCATTACAAAGAAGAAGAGATCTTCTTGTTATGGCCTGAAGGGATTGTGTTCTCGATGACTATGTCCCAACATCGCTACATACCTATACATGTCTAGATGCCATTTCTATAGCACGTTCGCTGCATGTTGACTCCCCATCTGACCCAATTACATTTTTCAAGCCATAAAAACATTTCAGCCATTTTATTGCCCATTTACATAAATGATTTGTTTTGCAATGTTCTACCAGACCTGATCGGTACCATCATACAAAGATAATCTAATTAAACATGGCAGCCTGGACAGCGTCTGAATCACGGCATCTCCATTTTGTATTTGTCTGTGATTGTATGCGTGTGCAGATAATAGAGACATTTTGGGTCTTTTCCATCTCTTTCTATTTTTATTGATAATAATAACCTTACATTTATATGATTAGAAGAGATTATAAAGACATGTAAGCACCAAGTCCTCCTCCTGCCATCTCAAGAACAGACATCCGGGAGATCTCCTGGATACGGAGGAATGTATTTTTTAAATTAAATTAAAGTAAACAATTCCCAAATAATATATATTTTCATCCACTCAAAAAAGGTTCACGTTGAAATCATCCGCATTTTATCCCTTGTTCTAGACCTTAATATTTGTGTATTAGAAGGAGGTGATGAAGGCACGGCTTATGTATGTTTATTATTCACATGATGTGAGGGATTGTGAGGAGGTGTAGAGGGGTACGGTCCTCATATCTGTGTATTAGGAGTTGTTGAGACTAAGGTGTCCTAATGATTGTGTATATGAAGGAGATAAGAAGTGGTTGGAGATATGTGTCCTAATGTCTGAGTATTAGGAGGAAGTTAGAGGATCGTGCACTTGTGTCTGTTTAATAGAAAGTGATGAGGCATGATAGTGCAAGGAGCGGAGAGGTATCGATCCTGATGTCTATCGGACATCATCAGGACAAATAAACCTCAACTCCTCCTGATAGACATCAGGGCAAATACACCTCCGCTCCTCCTGATAGACATCATCAGGACAAATACACCTCCACTCCTCCTGATAGACATCATCAAGACAAATACACCTCCACTCCTCCTATCAGAAGGATTTGAGGTGTATTTGTCCTGATGTCTATTAGGAGGAGTGGAGGTGTATTTGTCCTGATGTCTGTCTATTAGGAGGAGTTGAGGTGTATTTGTCCTGATGTCTGTTTATTAGGAGGAGTTGAGGTGTATTTGTCCTGATGTCTGTTTATTAGGAGTAGTGGAGGTGTATTTGCCCTGATGTCTATTAGGAGGAGTTGAGGTGTATTTGTCCTGATGTCTATTAGGAGGAGTGGAGGTGTATTTGTCCTGATGTCTGTCTATTAGGAGGAGTTGAGGTGTATTTGTCCTGATGTCTATTAGGAGGAGTTGAGGTGTATTTGTCCTGATGTCTGTCTATTAGGAGGAGTTGAGGTGTATTTGTCCTGATGTCTGTCTATTAGGAGGAGTTGAGGTGTATTTGTCCTGATGTCTATTAGGAGGAGTTGAGGTGTATTTGTCCTGATGTCTATTAGGAGGAGTTGAGGTGTATTTGTCCAGATGTCTATTAGGAGGAGTTGAGGTGTATTTGTCCTGATGTCTATTAGGAGGAGTTGAGGTGTATTTGTCCTGATGTCTGTCTATTAGGAGGAGTTGAGGTGTATTTGTCCTGATGTCTGTCTAATAGGAGGAGTTGAGGTGTATTTGTCCTGATGTCTATTAGGAGGAGTTGAGGTGTATTTGTCCTGATGTCTGTCTATTAGGAGGAGTTGAGGTGTATTTGTCCTGATGTCTGTCTATTAGGAGGAGTTGAGGTGTATTTGTTCTGATGTCTATTAGGAGGAGTTGAGGTGTATTTGTCCTGATGTCTATTAGGAGGAGTTGAGGTGTATTTGTCCAGATGTCTATTAGGAGGAGTTGAGGTGTATTTGTCCTGATATCTATTAGGAGGAGTGGAGGTGTATTTGTCCTGATGTCTGTCTATTAGGAGGAGTTGAGGTGTATTTGTCCTGATGTCTATTAGGAGGAGTTGAGGTGTATTTGTCCTGATGTCTATTAGGAGGAGTTGAGGTGTATTTGTCCTGATGTCTGTCTATTAGGAGGAGTTGAGGTGTATTTGTCCTGATGTCTATTAGGAGGAGTTGAGGTGTATGTGTCCTGATGTCTGTCTATTAGAAAGGAGTTGAGGTGTATTTGTCCTGATGTCTATTAGGAGGAGTTGAGGTGTATTTGTCCTGATGTCTATTAGGAGGAGTTGAGGTGTATTTGTCCTGATGTCTATTAGGAGGAGTTGAGGTGTATTTGTCCTGATGTCTATTAGGAGGAGTGGAGGTGTATTTGTCCTGATGTCTGTCTATTTGGAGGAGTTGAGGTGTATTTGTCCTGATGTCTATTAGGAGGAGTGGAGGTGTATTTATCCTGATGTCTATTAGGAGGAGTTGAGGTGTATTTGTCCTGATGTCTGTCTATTTGGAGGAGTGGAGGTGTATTTGTCCTGATGTCTGTCTATTTGGAGGAGTTGAGGTGTATGTGTCCTGATGTCTATTAGGAGGAGTGGAGGTGTATTTGTCCTGATGTCTATTAGGAGGAGTGGAGGTGTATTTGTCCTGATGTCTGTCTATTTGGAGGAGTTGAGGTGTATTTGTCCTGATGTCTGTCTATTAGGAGGAGTTGAGGTGTATTTGTCCTGATGTCTGTCTATTAGGAGGAGTTGAGGTGTATTTGTCCTGATGTCTGTCTATTAGGAGTAGTTGAGTTGTATTTGTCCTGATGTCTGTCTATTAGGAGGAGTGGAGGTGTATTTGTCCTGATGTCTGTCTATTAGGAGTAGTTGAGGTGTATTTGTCCTGATGTCTATTAGGAGTAGTTGAGGTGTATTTGTCCTGATGTCTGTCTATTAGGAGGAGTTGAGGTGTATTTGTCCTGATGTCTGTTTATTAGGAGTAGTGGAGGTGTATTTGTCCTGATGTCTATTAGGAGGAGTGGAGGTGTATTTGTCCTGATGTCTGTCTATTTGGAGGAGTTGAGGTGTATGTGTCCTGATGTCTATTAGGAGGAGTGGAGGTGTATTTGTCCTGATGTCTATTAGGAGGAGTTGAGGTGTATTTGTCCTGATGTCTATTAGGAGGAGTGGAGGTGTATTTGTCCTGATGTCTGTCTATTAGGAGGAGTGGAGGTGTATTTGTCCTGATGTCTGTCTATTTGGAGGAGTTGATGTGTATGTGTCCTGATGTCTATTAGGAGGAGTGGAGGTGTATTTGTCCTGATGTCTATTAGGAGGAGTTGAGGTGTATTTGTCCTGATGTCTATTAGGAGGAGTGGAGGTGTATTTGTCCTGATGTCTGTCTATTAGGAGGAGTTGAGGTGTATTTGTCCTGATGTCTGTCTATCAGGAGGAGTGGAGGTGTATTTGTCCTGATGTCTGTCTTTTAGGAGGAGTTGAGGTGTATTTGTCCTGATGTCTGTCTATCAGGAGGAGTTGAGGTGTATTTGTCCTGATGCCTATTAGGAGGAGTTGAGGTGTATTTGTCCTGATGTCTATTTGGAGGAGTTGAGGTGTATTTGTCCTGATGTCTGTCTATTAGGAGGAGTTGAGGTGTATTTGTCCTGATGTCTGTCTATTAGGAGGAGTTGAGGTGTATTTGTCCTGATGTCTGTCTATTAGGAGTAGTTGAGTTGTATTTGTCCTGATGTCTGTCTATTAGGAGGAGTGGAGGTGTATTTGTCCTGGTGTCTGTCTATTAGGAGTAGTTGAGGTGTATTTGTCCTGATGTCTATTAGGAGTAGTTGAGGTGTATTTGTCCTGATGTCTGTCTATTAGGAGGAGTTGAGGTGTATTTGTCCTGATGTCTGTTTATTAGGAGTAGTGGAGGTGTATTTGTCCTGATGTCTATTAGGAGGAGTGGAGGTGTATTTGTCCTGATGTCTGTCTATTTGGAGGAGTTGAGGTGTATGTGTCCTGATGTCTATTAGGAGGAGTGGAGGTGTATTTGTCCTGATGTCTATTAGGAGGAGTTGAGGTGTATTTGTCCTGATGTCTATTAGGAGGAGTGGAGGTGTATTTGCCCTGATGTCTATTAGGAGGAGTTGAGGTGTATTTGTCCTGATGTCTATTAGGAGGAGTTGAGGTGTATTTGTCCTGATGTCTGTCTATTAGGAGGAGTGGAGGTGTATTTGTCCTGATGTCTATTAGGAGGAGTTGAGGTGTATTTATCCTGATGTCTTTTAGGATGAGTTGAGGTGTATTTGTCCTGATGTCTGTATATTAGGAGGAGTGGAGGTGTATTTGTCCTGATGTCTGTCTATTAGGAGGAGTGGAGGTGTATTTGTCCTGATGTCTATTAGGAGGAGTTGAGGTGTATTTGTCCTGATGTCTGTCTATTAGGAGGAGTGGAGGTGTATTTGTCCAGATATCTATTAGGAGGAGTTGAGGTGTATGTGTCCTGATGTCTGTCTATTAGGAGGAGTGGAGGTGTATTTGTCCTGATGTCTATTAGGAGGAGTTGAGGTGTATTTGTCCAGATGTCTATTAGGAGGAGTTGAAGTGTATTTGTCCTGATGTCTATTAGGAGGAGTTGAGGTGTATTTATCCTGATGTCTATTAGATAGACATCAGGACAAATACACCTCCACTCCTCCTAACAGACATCAGGACAAATACACCTAAACTACTCCTAACAGACATCAGGACAAATACACCTAAACGCCTCCTAATAGATAGACATCAGGACAAATACACCTCCACTCCTCCTATTAGGAGGAGTTTAGGTGTATTTGTCCTGATGTCTGTTAGGAGTAGTTGAGGTGTATTTGTCCTGATGTCTGTCTATTAGGAGGAGTTGAGGTGTATTTGTCCTGATGTCTGTCTATTAGGAGTAGTTGAGGTGTATTTGTCCTGATGTCTGTCTATTAGGAGGAGTTGAGGTGTATTTGTCCTGATGTCTATTAGGAGGAGTTGAGGTGTATTTGCCCTGATGTCTATTTGGAGGAGTTGAGGTGTATTTGCCCTGATATCTATTTGGAGTGGAGGTGTATTTGCCCTGATGTCTATTAGGAGGAGTTGAGGTGTATTTGTCCTGATGTCTGTCTATCAGGAGGAGTTGAGGTGTATTTGTCCTGATGCCTATTAGGAGGAGTTGAGGTGTATTTGTCCTGATGTCTATTAGGAGGAGTTGAGGTGTATTTGTCCTGATGTCTATTAGGAGGAGTGGAGGTGTATTTGTCCTGATGTCTGTCTATTAGGAGGAGTGGAGGTGTATTTGTCCTGATGTCTGTCTATTTGGAGGAGTTGAGGTGTATTTGTCCTGATGTCTGTCTATTAGGAGGAGTTGAGGTGTATTTGTCCTGATGTCTGTCTATTAGGAGGAGTTGAGGTGTATTTGTCCTGATGTCTGTCTATTAGGAGTAGTTGAGTTGTATTTGTCCTGATGTCTGTCTATTAGGAGGAGTGGAGGTGTATTTGTCCTGATGTCTGTCTATTAGGAGTAGTTGAGGTGTATTTGTCCTGATGTCTATTAGGAGTAGTTGAGGTGTATTTGTCCTGATGTCTGTCTATTAGGAGGAGTTGAGGTGTATTTGTCCTGATGTCTGTTTATTAGGAGTAGTGGAGGTGTATTTGTCCTGATGTCTATTAGGAGGAGTGGAGGTGTATTTGTCCTGATGTCTGTCTATTTGGAGGAGTTGAGGTGTATGTGTCCTGATGTCTATTAGGAGGAGTGGAGGTGTATTTGTCCTGATGGCTATTAGGAGGAGTTGAGGTGTATTTGTCCTGATGTCTATTAGGAGGAGTGGAGGTGTATTTGTCCTGATGTCTGTCTATTAGGAGGAGTTGAGGTGTATTTGTCCTGATGTCTGTCTATCAGGAGGAGTGGAGGTGTATTTGTCCTGATGTCTATCTTTTAGGAGGAGTTGAGGTGTATTTGTCCTGATGTCTGTCTATCAGGAGGAGTTGAGGTGTATTTGTCCTGATGCCTATTAGGAGGAGTTGAGGTGTATTTGTCCTGATGTCTATTTGGAGGAGTTGAGGTGTATTTGTCCTGATGTCTGTCTATTAGGAGGAGTTGAGGTGTATTTGTCCTGATGTCTGTCTATTAGGAGGAGTTGAGGTGTATTTGTCCTGATGTCTGTCTATTAGGAGTAGTTGAGTTGTATTTGTCCTGATGTCTGTCTATTAGGAGGAGTGGAGGTGTATTTGTCCTGATGTCTGTCTATTAGGAGGAGTTGAGGTGTATTTGTCCTGATGTCTATTAGGAGTAGTTGAGGTGTATTTGTCCTGATGTCTGTCTATTAGGAGGAGTTGAGGTGTATTTGTCCTGATGTCTGTTTATTAGGAGTAGTGGAGGTGTATTTGTCCTGATGTCTATTAGGAGGAGTGGAGGTGTATTTGTCCTGATGTCTGTCTATTTGGAGGAGTTGAGGTGTATGTGTCCTGATGTCTATTAGGAGGAGTGGAGGTGTATTTGTCCTGATGTCTATTAGGAGGAGTTGAGGTGTATTTGTCCTGATGTCTATTAGGAGGAGTGGAGGTGTATTTGCCCTGATGTCTATTAGGAGGAGTTGAGGTGTATTTGTCCTGATGTCTGTCTATTAGGAGGAGTGGAGGTGTATTTGTCCTGATGTCTATTAGGAGGAGTTGAGGTGTATTTGTCCTGATGTCTTTTAGGATGAGTTGAGGTGTATTTGTCCTGATGTCTGTATATTAGGAGGAGTGGAGGTGTATTTGTCCTGATGTCTGTCTATTAGGAGGAGTGGAGGTGTATTTGTCCTGATGTCTATTAGGAGGAGTTGAGGTGTATTTGTCCTGATGTCTGTCTATTAGGAGGAGTGGAGGTGTATTTGTCCAGATATCTATTAGGAGGAGTTGAGGTGTATGTGTCCTGATGTCTGTCTATTAGGAGGAGTTGAGGTGTATTTGTCCTGATGTCTATTAGGAGGAGTTGAGGTGTATTTGTCCAGATGTCTATTAGGAGGAGTTGAGGTGTATTTGTCCTGATGTCTATTAGGAGGAGTTGAGGTGTATTTGTCCTGATGTCTATTAGGAGGAGTTGAGGTGTATTTATCCTGATGTCTATTAGATAGACATCAGGACAAATACACCTCCACTCCTCCTAACAGACATCAGGACAAATACACCTAAACTACTCCTAACAGACATCAGGACAAATACACCTAAACTCCTCCTAATAGATAGACATCAGGACAAATACACCTCCACTCCTCCTATTAGGAGTAGTTGAGGTGTATTTGTCCTGATGTCTGTCTATTAGGAGGAGTTGAGGTGTATTTGTCCTGATGTCTGTCTATTAGGAGTAGTTGAGGTGTATTTGTCCTGATGTCTGTCTATTAGGAGGAGTTGAGGTGTATTTGTCCTGATGTCTATTAGGAGGAGTTGAGGTGTATTTGCCCTGATGTCTATTTGGAGGAGTTGAGGTGTATTTGCCCTGATATCTATTTGGAGGAGTGGAGGTGTATTTGCCCTGATGTCTATTAGGAGGAGTTGAGGTGTATTTGTCCTGATGTCTATTAGGAGGAGTTGAGGTGTATTTGTCCTGATGTCTATTAGGAGGAGTTGAGGTGTATTTGTCCAGATGTCTATTAGGAGTAGTGGAGGTGTATTTGTCCTGATGTCTTTTAGGAGGAGTTGAGGTGTATTTATCCTGATGTCTATTAGGAGGAGTGGAGGTGTATTTGTCCTGATGTCTATCTATTAGGAGGAGTTTAGGTGTATTTGTCCTGATGTCTGTCTATTAGTAGGAGTGAATGTGTATTTGCCCTGAAGTCTATTAGTAGGAGTTGAGGTGTATTTGCCCTGATGTCTATTAGGAGGAGTTGAGGTGTATTTGCCCTGATGTCTATTAGGAGGAGTTGAGGTGTATTTGTCCTGATGTCTGTCTATTAGGAGGAGTTGAGGTGTATTTGTCCTGATGTCTATTAGGAGGAGTTGAGGTGTATGTGTCCTGATGTCTGTCTATTAGAAAGGAGTTGAGGTGTATTTGTCCTGATGTCTATTAGGAGGAGTTGAGGTGTATTTGTCCTGATGTCTATTAGGAGGAGTTGAGGTGTATTTGTCCTGATGTCTATTAGGAGGAGTTGAGGTGTATTTGTCCTGATGTCTATTAGGAGGAGTTGAGGTGTATTTATCCTGATGTCTATTAGGAGGAGTTGAGGTGTATTTGTCCTGATGTCTATTAGGAGGAGTTGAGGTGTATTTATCCTGATGTCTATTAGGAGGAGTGGAGGTGTATTTGTCCTGATGTCTGTCTATTTGGAGGAGTTGAGGTGTATTTGTCCTGATGTCTATTAGGAGGAGTGGAGGTGTATTTATCCTGATGTCTATTAGGAGGAGTTGAGGTGTATTTGTCCTGATGTCTGTCTATTTGGAGGAGTGGAGGTGTATTTGTCCTGATGTCTGTCTATTTGGAGGAGTTGAGGTGTATGTGTCCTGATGTCTATTAGGAGGAGTGGAGGTGTATTTGTCCTGATGTCTATTAGGAGGAGTGGAGGTGTATTTGTCCTGATGTCTATTTGGAGGAGTTGAGGTGTATTTGTCCTGATGTCTGTCTATTAGGAGGAGTTGAGGTGTATTTGTCCTGATGTCTGTCTATTAGGAGGAGTTGAGGTGTATTTGTCCTGATGTCTGTCTATTAGGAGTAGTTGAGTTGTATTTGTCCTGATGTCTGTCTATTAGGAGGAGTGGAGGTGTATTTGTCCTGATGTCTGTCTATTAGGAGTAGTTGAGGTGTATTTGTCCTGATGTCTATTAGGAGTAGTTGAGGTGTATTTGTCCTGATGTCTGTCTATTAGGAGGAGTTGAGGTGTATTTGTCCTGATGTCTGTTTATTAGGAGTAGTGGAGGTGTATTTGTCCTGATGTCTATTAGGAGGAGTGGAGGTGTATTTGTCCTGATGTCTGTCTATTTGGAGGAGTTGAGGTGTATGTGTCCTGATGTCTATTAGGAGGAGTGGAGGTGTATTTGTCCTGATGTCTATTAGGAGGAGTTGAGGTGTATTTGTCCTGATGTCTATTAGGAGGAGTGGAGGTGTATTTGCCCTGATGTCTATTAGGAGGAGTTGAGGTGTATTTGTCCTGATGTCTATTAGGAGGAGTTGAGGTGTATTTGTCCTGATGTCTGTCTATTAGGAGGAGTGGAGGTGTATTTGTCCTGATGTCTATTAGGAGGAGTTGAGGTGTATTTGTCCTGATGTCTTTTAGGATGAGTTGAGGTGTATTTGTCCTGATGTCTGTATATTAGGAGGAGTGGAGGTGTATTTGTCCTGATGTCTGTCTATTAGGAGGAGTGGAGGTGTATTTGTCCTGATGTCTATTAGGAGGAGTTGAGGTGTATTTGTCCTGATGTCTGTCTATTAGGAGGAGTGGAGGTGTATTTGTCCAGATATCTATTAGGAGGAGTTGAGGTGTATTTGTCCAGATGTCTATTAGGAGGAGTTGAGGTGTATTTGTCCTGATGTCTATTAGGAGGAGTTGAGGTGTATTTATCCTGATGTCTATTAGATAGACATCAGGACAAATACACCTCCACTCCTCCTAACAGACATCAGGACAAATACACCTAAACTACTCCTAACAGACATCAGGACAAATACACCTAAACTCCTCCTAATAGATAGACATCAGGACAAATACACCTCCACTCCTCCTATTAGGAGGAGTTTAGGTGTATTTGTCCTGATGTCTGTTAGGAGTAGTTGAGGTGTATTTGTCCTGATGTCTGTCTATTAGGAGCAGTTGAGGTGTATTTGTCCTGATGTCTGTCTATTAGGAGTAGTTGAGGTGTATTTGTCCTGATGTCTGTCTATTAGGAGGAGTTGAGGTGTATTTGTCCTGATGTCTATTAGGAAGAGTTGAGGTGTATTTGCCCTGATGTCTATTTGGAGGAGTTAAGGTGTATTTGCCCTGATATCTATTTGGAGTGGAGGTGTATTTGCCCTGATGTCTATTAGGAGGAGTTGAGGTGTATTTGTCCTGATGTCTGTCTATCAGGAGGAGTTGAGGTGTATTTGTCCTGATGCCTATTAGGAGGAGTTGAGGTGTATTTGTCCTGATGTCTATTAGGAGGAGTTGAGGTGTATTTGTCCTGATGTCTATTAGGAGGAGTGGAGGTGTATTTGTCCTGATGTCTGTCTATTAGGAGGAGTGGAGGTGTATTTGTCCTGATGTCTGTCTATTTGGAGGAGTTGAGGTGTATTTGTCCTGATGTCTGTCTATTAGGAGGAGTTGAGGTGTATTTGTCCTGATGTCTGTCTATTAGGAGGAGTTGAGGTGTATTTGTCCTGATGTCTGTCTATTAGGAGTAGTTGAGTTGTATTTGTCCTGATGTCTGTCTATTAGGAGGAGTGGAGGTGTATTTGTCCTGATGTCTGTCTATTAGGAGTAGTTGAGGTGTATTTGTCCTGATGTCTATTAGGAGTAGTTGAGGTGTATTTGTCCTGATGTCTGTCTATTAGGAGGAGTTGAGGTGTATTTGTCCTGATGTCTGTTTATTAGGAGTAGTGGAGGTGTATTTGTCCTGATGTCTATTAGGAGGAGTGGAGGTGTATTTGTCCTGATGTCTGTCTATTTGGAGGAGTTGAGGTGTATGTGTCCTGATGTCTATTAGGAGGAGTGGAGGTGTATTTGTCCTGATGTCTATTAGGAGGAGTTGAGGTGTATTTGTCCTGATGTCTATTAGGAGGAGTGGAGGTGTATTTGTCATGATGTCTGTCTATTAGGAGGAGTTGAGGTGTATTTGTCCTGATGTCTGTCTATCAGGAGGAGTGGAGGTGTATTTGTCCTGATGTCTGTCTTTTAGGAGGAGTTGAGGTGTATTTGTCCTGATGTCTGTCTATCAGGAGGAGTTGAGGTGTATTTGTCCTGATGCCTATTAGGAGGAGTTGAGGTGTATTTGTCCTGATGTCTATTTGGAGGAGTTGAGGTGTATTTGTCCTGATGTCTGTCTATTAGGAGGAGTTGAGGTGTATTTGTCCTGATGTCTGTCTATTAGGAGGAGTTGAGGTGTATTTGTCCTGATGTCTGTCTATTAGGAGTAGTTGAGTTGTATTTGTCCTGATGTCTGTCTATTAGGAGGAGTGGAGGTGTATTTGTCCTGATGTCTGTCTATTAGGAGTAGTTGAGGTGTATTTGTCCTGATGTCTATTAGGAGTAGTTGAGGTGTATTTGTCCTGATGTCTGTCTATTAGGAGGAGTTGAGGTGTATTTGTCCTGATGTCTGTTTATTAGGAGTAGTGGAGGTGTATTTGTCCTGATGTCTATTAGGAGGAGTGGAGGTGTATTTGTCCTGATGTCTGTCTATTTGGAGGAGTTGAGGTGTATGTGTCCTGATGTCTATTAGGAGGAGTGGAGGTGTATTTGTCCTGATGTCTATTAGGAGGAGTTGAGGTGTATTTGTCCTGATGTCTATTAGGAGGAGTGGAGGTGTATTTGCCCTGATGTCTATTAGGAGGAGTTGAGGTGTATTTGTCCTGATGTCTGTCTATTAGGAGGAGTGGAGGTGTATTTGTCCTGATGTCTATTAGGAGGAGTTGAGGTGTATTTGTCCTGATGTCTTTTAGGATGAGTTGAGGTGTATTTGTCCTGATGTCTGTATATTAGGAGGAGTGGAGGTGTATTTGTCCTGATGTCTGTCTATTAGGAGGAGTGGAGGTGTATTTGTCCTGATGTCTATTAGGAGGAGTTGAGGTGTATTTGTCCTGATGTCTGTCTATTAGGAGGAGTGGAGGTGTATTTGTCCAGATATCTATTAGGAGGAGTTGAGGTGTATGTGTCCTGATGTCTGTCTATTAGGAGGAGTGGAGGTGTATTTGTCCTGATGTCTATTAGGAGGAGTTGAGGTGTATTTGTCCAGATGTCTATTAGGAGGAGTTGAGGTGTATTTGTCCTGATGTCTATTAGGAGGAGTTGAGGTGTATTTGTCCTGATGTCTATTAGGAGGAGTTGAGGTGTATTTATCCTGATGTCTATTAGATAGACATCAGGACAAATACACCTCCACTCCTCCTAACAGACATCAGGACAAATACACCTAAACTACTCCTAACAGACATCAGGACAAATACACCTAAACTCCTCCTAATAGATAGACATCAGGACAAATACACCTCCACTCCTCCTATTAGGAGTAGTTGAGGTGTATTTGTCCTGATGTCTGTCTATTAGGAGGAGTTGAGGTGTATTTGTCCTGATGTCTGTCTATTAGGAGGAGTTGAGGTGTATTTGTCCTGATGTCTGTCTATTAGGAGGAGTTGAGGTGTATTTGTCCTGATGTCTATTAGGAGGAGTTGAGGTGTATTTGCCCTGATGTCTATTTGGAGGAGTTGAGGTGTATTTGCCCTGATATCTATTTGGAGGAGTGGAGGTGTATTTGCCCTGATGTCTATTAGGAGGAGTTGAGGTGTATTTGTCCTGATGTCTATTAGGAGGAGTTGAGGTGTATTTGTCCTGATGTCTATTAGGAGGAGTTGAGGTGTATTTGTCCAGATGTCTATTAGGAGTAGTGGAGGTGTATTTGTCCTGATGTCTTTTAGGAGGAGTTGAGGTGTATTTATCCTGATGTCTATTAGGAGGAGTGGAGGTGTATTTGTCCTGATGTCTATCTATTAGGAGGAGTTTAGGTGTATTTGTCCTGATGTCTGTCTATTAGTAGGAGTGAATGTGTATTTGCCCTGAAGTCTATTAGTAGGAGTTGAGGTGTATTTGCCCTGATGTCTATTAGGAGGAGTTGAGGTGTATTTGCCCTGATGTCTATTTGGAGGAGTTGAGGTGTATTTGCCCTGATATCTATTTGGAGGAGTGGAGGTGTATTTGCCCTGATGTCTATTAGGAGGAGTTGAGGTGTATTTGTCCTGATGTCTATTAGGAGGAGTTGAGGTGTATTTGTCCTGATGTCTATTAGGAGGAGTTGAGGTGTATTTGTCCAGATGTCTATTAGGAGTAGTGGAGGTGTATTTGTCCTGATGTCTTTTAGGAGGAGTTGAGGTGTATTTATCCTGATGTCTATTAGGAGGAGTGGAGGTGTATTTGTCCTGATGTCTATCTATTAGGAGGAGTTTAGGTGTATTTGTCCTGATGTCTGTCTATTAGTAGGAGTGAATGTGTATTTGCCCTGAAGTCTATTAGTAGGAGTTGAGGTGTATTTGCCCTGATGTCTATTAGGAGGAGTTGAGGTGTATTTGCCCTGATGTCTATTTGGAGGAGTTGAGGTGTATTTGCCCTGATATCTATTTGGAGGAGTGGAGGTGTATTTGCCCTGATGTCTATTAGGAGGAGTTGAGGTGTATTTGTCCTGATGTCTATTAGGAGGAGTTGAGGTGTATTTGTCCTGATGTCTATTAGGAGGAGTTGAGGTGTATTTGTCCAGATGTCTATTAGGAGTAGTGGAGGTGTATTTGTCCTGATGTCTTTTAGGAGGAGTTGAGGTGTATTTATCCTGATGTCTATTAGGAGGAGTGGAGGTGTATTTGTCCTGATGTCTATCTATTAGGAGGAGTTTAGGTGTATTTGTCCTGATGTCTGTCTATTAGTAGGAGTGAATGTGTATTTGCCCTGAAGTCTATTAGTAGGAGTTGAGGTGTATTTGCCCTGATGTCTATTAGGAGGAGTTGAGGTGTATTTGCCCTGATGTCTATTTGGAGGAGTTGAGGTGTATTTGCCCTGATATCTATTTGGAGGAGTGGAGGTGTATTTGCCCTGATGTCTATTAGGAGGAGTTGAGGTGTATTTGTCCTGATGTCTATTAGGAGGAGTGGAGGTGTATTTGTCCTGATGTCTATCTATTAGGAGTTGAGGTGTATTTGTCCTGATGTCTGTCTATTTGAAGGAGTGGAGGTGTATTTGTCCTGATGTCTGTCTATTAGGAGTAGTTGAGGTGTATTTGTCCTGATGTCTATTTGGAGGAGTTGAGGTGTATTTGTCCTGATGTCTGTCTATTAGGAGGAGTTGAGGTGTATTTGTCCTGATGTCTGTCTATTAGGAGGAGTTGAGGTGTATTTGTCCTGATGTCTGTCTATTAGGAGGAGTTGAGGTGTATTTGTCCAGATGTCTATTAGGAGGAGTTGAGGTGTATTTGTCCTGATGTCTATTAGGAGTAGTTGAGTTGTATTTGTCCTGATGTCTGTCTATTAGGAGGAGTTGAGGTGTACTTGTCCTGATGTCTGTCTATTAGGAGTAGTTGAGGTGTATTTGTCCTGATGTCTGTCTATTAGGAGGAGTGGAGGTGTATTTGTCCAGATATCTATTAGGAGGAGTTGAGGTGTATGTGTCCTGATGTCTGTCTATTAGGAGGACTGGAGGTGTATTTGTCCTGATGTCTATTAGGAGGAGTTGAGGTGTATTTGTCCTGATGTCTATTAGGAGTAGTTGAGGTGTATTTGTCCTGATGTCTGTCTATTAGGAGGAGTGGAGGTGTATGTGTCCTGATGTCTGTCTATTAGGAGGAGTTGAGGTGTATTTGTCCTGATGTCTATTAGGAGTAGTTGAGGTGTATTTGTCCTGATGTCTGTCTATTAGGAGGAGTGGAGGTGTATTTGTCCTGATGTCTGTCTATTAGGAGGAGTTGAGGTGTATTTGTCCTGATGTCTGTCTATTAGGAGTAGTTGAGGTGTATTTGTCCTGATGTCTGTCTATTAGGAGGAGTTGAGGTGTATTTGTCCTGATGTCTGTCTATTAGGAGTAGTTGAGATTTATCTGTCCTGATGTTTTTTTTAATAGGAGAACTCTTTGTCACTAACCCGGTATTGAATGGTTTGTTAACTCTCTGGAGCTTGCAGTTAAAATTCAACCAATGGTTGTCTTCGGTGAGACAAATGCCCAGCAGTGTGTTGAGACAATATGATACATTAGATTGCTAACTGTAGATAAGTGTGCCACATTAGAGTGCCAGCTCTGTGGGTCAGTGTCTTAGAGTAGATTATTAGCTTTGTGAGTCAGGAGTTGACATTTGACTGCTAGCTCTACTGTGTGCATTAGATTGTTAGTTCTGCAGGACACATTAGGGTGTCACATTAGCCCATTGTTAGCTCTGGGTGAAAGTTGAGGACATTAGATTGTTAGCTCTGGTACAACTGGTCACATTAGATGTTACGCTTTGCAGACTGTTGCATTTGATTGGAAACTCTTTAGGTCAGGTTGTCTTATTAGATTTGTGAAACCATGTGTCACATTAGATCGGTAGCTCTGTGGGGTGGTGACTGACATATGATGACTTTTTCTGGTACATCGTTTGTCACATTAGTTTGTATTAGATTGCTAGCTCTGCTAGATAGTTTGTCACATTAGATTGTTGTAGATTGCTAGCTCTGCAGGAGAGTGTGTCACATTAGATTGTTGTAGATTGCTAGCTCTGCAGGATAGTGTGTCACATTGGATTGTTGTAGATTGCTAGCTCTGCTAGATAGTGTGTCACATTAGATTGTTGTAGATTGCTAGCTCTGCAGGATAGTGTGTCACATTAGATTGTTGTAGATTGCTAGCTCTGCAGGGTAGTGTGTCACATTAGATTGTTGTAGATTGCTAGCTCTGCTAGATAGTGTGTCACATTAGTTTGTATTAGATTGCTAGCTCTGCAGGATAGTGTGTCACATTAGATTGTTGTAGATTGCTAGCTCTGCAGGGTAGTATGTCACATTAGATTGTTGTAGATTGCTAGCTCTGCAGGGTAGTGTGTCACATTAGTTTGTATTAGATTGCTAGCTCTGCTAGATAGTGTGTGACATTAGATTGTTGTAGATTGCTAGCTCTGCAGGAGAGTGTGTCACATTAGATTCTTTTAGATTGCTAGCTCTGCTAGATAGTGTGTCACATTAGATTGTTGTAGATTGCTAGCTCTGCAGGGTAGTGTGTTACATTAGATTGTTGTAGATTGCTAGCTCTGCAGGATAGTGTGTCACATTAGTTTGTATTAGATTGCTAGCTCTGCAGGATAGTGTGTCACATTAGATTGTTGTAGATTGCTAGCTCTGCAGGGTAGTATGTCACATTAGATTGTTGTAGATTGCTAGCTCTGCAGGGTAGTGTGTCACATTAGTTTGTATTAGATTGCTAGCTCTGCTAGATAGTGTGTCACATTAGATTGTTGTAGATTGCTAGCTCTGCAGGAGAGTGTGTCACATTAGTTTGTATTAGATTGCTAGCTCTGCTAGATAGTGTGTCACATTAGATTGTTGTAGATTGCTAGCTCTGCAGGAGAGTGTGTCACATTAGATTGTTGTAGATTGCTAGCTCTGCAGGATAGTGTGTCACATTGGATTGTTGTAGATTGCTAGCTCTGCTAGATAGTGTGTCACATTAGATTGTTGTAGATTGCTAGCTCTGCAGGATAGTGTGTCACATTAGATTGTTGTAGATTGCTAGCTCTGCAGGATAGTGTGTCACATTAAATCGTTGTAGATTGCTAGCTCTGCTAGTGTGTCACATTTGATTGTTGTAGATTGCTAGCTCTGCAGGATAGTGTGTCACATTAGATTGTTGTAGATTGCTAGCTCTGCAGGGTAGTGTGTCACATTAGATTGTTGTAGATTGCTAGCTCTGCAGGATAGTGTGTCACATTAGATTGTTGTAGATTGCTAGCTCTGCAGGGTAGTGTGTCACATTAGATTGTTGTAGATTGCTAGCTCTGCAGGGTAGTGTGTTACATGTGTGATCTGATCCCAGACTGGGGGAGGGTCGTTGGAGATGATCAGTTGCTGTGTGGGGCACATGAAGCGTGATTAATCTAATAACTCTGATAAATCCACTGCATGACCCAGATTTGCAATCAGTTGGAAGCGTTTACACAGGAAATGAAAGGATCGGAGGGTGCCTGTGTACACGCGTGTCTGTTAAGTGCATACATACAGTCTGTGTGTGCCACTGCTGTTATACTGTATGTGTGTTTGTATGCTTTAGCATGGCTGTGCATGTGTGTGCGTGTAAGCGTACGGTTCCTGTACATATTGTGATGCAGAAGGTGACCAAGTGCCTGATAATGATGATGATGATTAGGTTACAGGTTCGAGTCACATTATTATGACCACGGCTTACTTTTTTAGCCAATTAAATACAGCATGTGTCTCAGCAGCGCAGGCTCGCCATCAGTCGTTGCTAACACAATGTTACGACTGTGGCCTTCGCAAAGCGGCCAGGCAATGAGCGCCAAAGGAGATGAGAGCTCATTGCGCTGCTGGAGATCATCCCGAGACCCGCGGTTTACCTGAAAAATTACGCACGTACGACTTTGTACCCGAACCACGGAAAAATACGAACTTAACAACTGGGGGGTGCAGTTAGCCTGTAAATGAGGTTGCCAGTTAAATTTGAGCCATAAATTGCTTTGAGGCATTGAAACACGCAGGACTTAGACTGGAATGAGCATCAAAGGCGCTACCGCGAGCCTCGCAAAGCGAGGTGAGCCATTGAGGCATTAGCCTTCAAGCAGTTAAACACTGGACTTAAGATGCAAGCAGTTGAGGAACACGGGACCTAGAAAAAAATTCCGACCTCTGAATCTCGCAGGCAAAAAGAAATAATACAATCTCGCTAAAATACGCCTGAACCGCAAAAATTTAGCCGAATTTGCAAAGTTTCGGCACTCGAAAATCTGGTAGGCGTGAAAAAAAAATGGCGGCCCAAAAAAATAAATGAGACTAAAACGAGACCAAAGCGAGCAAATCACCGCCAGGCACGCACGAGTTAGCCAGGAATGACCTAGGAATCTCGGGGGCTAAGAAACGACCTCGCAAAAATACACATTTAACGACCAAACCGCGGAAATCGAAAAACACGAAAAATAAAACTCACACAGGGGGAATGCCAGGATGCCTGGAATTTCCAGAGTTTAGGCACTCGAGCGCCGAAGGTCCTCAGAGGAACAAAAGCCTTACATTGTGTGGCAAACCGCCATGGCTTCAAATTTTATTGCCGTCATTTTTGATGAGCAAGTCGCTAGTCACTTATATAGTTGTGAGCAGTGCCGGCTTGCCAAAAGTTGCTGGCAACGCCGTGTTAAAATTGCACAGCGAGCCCACGCAACTGCAGCCCTTACAAAGCGAGGAATGCGGGTGCGGCTAGGCTATGAGCGCCTAAGGCACTCATTGCGCTGGTGGACATAAGCGCCACAGCCGGTCATCCCGAGACACACGAGACTTACATAAAGAGGAGTGCAGAAGGTGCTTACCCCAACTTAGAGACGCCTGCAAAATTACGGCCCGTACAACTTGGGACCTAGCGATGGCCAAGAAATTACCATGGCTTCAAATTTTATTGCCGTAATTTTTTGACAGGCAAGTGGCTAGTATAAAACGAAATGTGGGCATTCTACAAACATATCAACCATTATGGTCATGGGTAAAGCGTGCAATTTATCCAACTTGGAAAAGGGGATGGTTCGGCCCAAAAGTGTCAATATTTCTGAAACAGCGCAGTTTGAGAACTGTTCACGTGGTGCAGGCCCCGTGACTGGACAAACTGCACCATTGCAAATACATGGCGTGAAGACTGCAGAGCACCACGTGCCATAGATGGTGTGTGAGGGCCAACCGACACTCTACAGGCGAGCAACTCACCGTCCAAATGAACCAGGGTGCTACTGGACATGTGTCTAAAATGACAGTACAGCAAACCCTATTGCGTGTGATGCTCCGACGCACATGGCTAGTCACTGCACCCATCAGAGCGACGAGGGTTCATCATCAGAAACGGCTTCAATTTGCTTGACAGTACCAAAATTGGACCTCTTCTGATTGTCAAAGTGTCTCCTTCTTTGAGGAGTCACGTTTTCTGCTTCATCGACTGGGCAGACGTTGGCATGTCCGGCGAGAAACCTCAGAGAACAAACACTCTACAACCATTGTTGGAAGAACACAAGCTTTTGGTCTGGAGAATGTTTTCTTGGCATTGTCTGGGTCAGCTCGTACCTCTAGAAGGCACTCTCAACCGATTAGGGTTATCAATCCATCCTTACAGATCAAGTACACCCATACATGTTGACTGTCTTCCCTGGAGTGGATGGGATCTTCCAATAGGACAATGCAACATGGCATATGGGCAGAATTGTCCAGGAGTGGTTGGAAGAGCACGATGAAGACTTCCAAGTACTTCCCTGGCCTCCAAAATCACCCAGACTTGAACATTGAGCACCTGTGGAACCACCTCCATCACCATGTTCACCGTATGACTCCTCCACCATGTACTCTTCAGCAGCTGTCGGATGCACTGCAGTCTGCATGGCACCAGATACCCTTGCCAACCTTCCAGCATCTTATGGACTCACTACCCCAACATCTAGCTGCTGTCCATGCTCTCCACGGTGGTTATTTGGACTATTAGCTGGTGGTCAAATTAATGTGATTCGATATATTATCCTGCTCTGCATCACAATTTCTATATGAAGATGTAGACTGATTAAGTAGCATTTATGTTTTAGCTGGATATTAAAGAAATGCTTAAGGGTAAGAAGAACTTGCCCCCCCCCCCCCACTCCTCCAGTAGATCTGTTTGCCCGGCTGTTAGAGGGAACATCTCTATCTGGCATTGCCATTCCTGGCAACAGTTTCATTCAATCGGGCAAATCTGTTGGTGTTTGCCAACTCAGAACTGGCCTGCCTCCTCCTAACCCAGCTACCTCCCTGACATCCTCACTAGCCGCATCCAGCCCCTCCATGCTAGGCCCAGACATCCTCACTAGCCGCATCTCCACCCTCCATGCTAGGCCCCAACATCCTCACTACCCGCATCCAGACCCTCCATGCTAGGCCCAGACATCCTAACTAGCCACATCTCCACTCTCCATGCTAGGCCCAAACATCCTAACTAGCCACATCTCCACCCTCCATGCTAGGCCCAGACATCCTAACTAGCCACATCTCCACCCTCCATACTAGGCCCAGACATCCTGACTAGCCGCATCCAGACCCTCCATGCTAGGCCCAGACATCCTCACTAGCCGCATCTCCACCCTCCATGCTAGGCCCAGACATCCTCACTAGCCGCATCTCCACCCTCCATGCTAGGCCCAGACATCCTCACTAGCCACATCTCCACCCTCCATGCTCGGCCCAGACATCCTAACTAGCCACATCTCAACCCTCCATGCTCGGCCCAGACATCCTAACTAGCCACATCTCCACCCTCCATGCTCGGCCCAGACATCCTAACTAGCCACATCTCCACCCTCCATGCTAGGCCCAGACATCCTCACTAGCCGCATCTCCACCCTCCATGCTAGGCCCCAACATCCTCACTAGCCGCATCCAGACCCTCCATGCTAGGCCCCAACATCCTCACTAGCCGCATCCAGACCCTCCATGCTAGGCCCAGACATCCTAACTAGCCGCATCCAGACCCTCCATGCTAGGCCCAGACATCCTAACTAGCCACATCTCCACCCTCCATGATAGGCCCAGACATCCTAACGAGCCACATCTCCACCCTCCATGCTAGGCCCAGACATCCTCACTAGCCGCATCCAGACCCTCCATGCTAGGCCCAGACATCCTCACTAGCCGCATCTCCACCCTCCATGCTAGGCCCAGACATCCTAACTAGCCACATCTCCACCCTCCATGCTACGCCCAGACATCCTAACTAGCCACATCTCCACCCTCCATGCTAGGCCCAAACATCCTAACTAGCCACATCTCCACCCTCCATGCTAGGCCCAGACATCCTAACTAGCCACATCTCCACCCTCCATGCTAGGCCCAGACATCCTCACTAGCCAGATCTCCACCCTCCATGCTAGGCCCCAACATCCTCACTAGCCGCATCCAGACCCTCATGCTAGGCCCACACATCCTCACTAGCCGCATCTCCACCCTCCATGCTAGGCCCCGACATCCTCACTAGTCACATCTCCACCCTGCATGCTCGGCCCAGACATCCTCACTAGCCACATCTCCACCCTCCATGCTAGGCCCAGACATCCTCACTAGCCACCTCTCCACCCTCCATGCTAGGCCCAGACATCCTCACTAGACGCATCCAGACCCTCCATGCTAGGCCCAGACATTCTCACTAGCCGCATCTCCACCCTCCATGCTAGGCCCCGACATCCTCACCAGCCACATCTCCACCCTCAATGCTAGGCCCAGACATCCTCACTAGCCACCTCTCCACCCTCCATGCTCGGCCCAGACATCCTAACTAGCCACATCTCCACCCTCCATGCTCGGCCCAGACATCCTCACTAGCCACATCTCCACCCTCCATGCTAGGCCCAGACATCCTCACTAGCCACATCTCCACCCTCCATGCTAGGCCCCGACATCCTCACTAGCCGCATCCAGACCCTCCATGCTAGGCCCAGACATCCTCACTAGCCGCATCGCCACCCTTCATGCTAGGCCCCGACATCCTCACTAGTCACATCTCCACCCTCCATGCTCGGCCCAGACATCCTCACTAGCCACCTCTCCACCCTCCATGCTAGGCCCAGACATCCTCACTAGCCACCTCTCCACCCTCCATGCTCGGCCCAGACATCCTAACTAGCCACATCTCCACCCTCCATGCTAGGCCCAGACATCCTCACTAGTCATATCTCCACCCTCCATGCTAGGCCCAGACATCCTAACTAGCCACATCTCCATCCTCCATGCTAGGCCCAGACATCTTAACTAGCCACATCTCCACCCTCCATGCTAGGCCCAGACATCCTAACTAGCCACATCTCCACCCTCCATGCTAGGCCCAAACATCCTAACTAGCCACATCTCCACCCTCCATGCTAGGCCCCAACATCCTCACTAGCCGCATCCAGACCCTCATGCTAGGCCCAGACATCCTCACTAGCCGCATCTCCACCCTCCATGCTAGGCCCCGACATCCTCACTAGTCACATCTCCACCCTCCATGCTCGGCCCAGACATCCTCACTAGCCACATCTCCACCCTCCATGCTAGGCCCAGACATCCTCACTAGCCACCTCTCCACCCTCCATGCTAGGCCCCAACATCCTCACTAGCCGCATCCAGACCCTCCATGCTAGGCCCAGACATCCTCACTAGCCGCATCTCCACCCTCCATGCTAGGCCCCGACATCCTCACCAGCCACATCTCCACCCTCAATGCTAGGCCCAGACATCCTCACTAGCCACCTCTCCACCCTCCATGCTCGGCCCAGACATCCTAACTAGCCACATCTCCACCCTCCATGCTCGGCCCAGACATCCTCACTAGCCACATCTCCACCCTCCATGCTAGGCCCAGACATCCTCACTAGCCGCATCTCCACCCTCCATGCTAGGCCCCAACATCCTCAATAGCCGCATCCAGACCCTCCATGCTAGGCCCAGACATCCTCACTAGCCGCATCGCCACCCTTCATGCTAGGCCCCGACATCCTCACTAGTCACATCTCCACCCTCCATGCTCGGCCCAGACATCCTCACTAGCCACCTCTCCACCCTCCATGCTAGGCCCAGACATCCTCACTAGCCACCTCTCCACCCTCCATGCTCGGCCCAGACATCCTAACTAGCCGCATCTCCACCCTCCATGCTAGGCCCAGACATCCTCACTAGTCATATCTCCACCCTCCATGCTAGGCCCAGACATCCTCACTAGCCACATCTCCACCCTCCATGCTAGGCCCAGACATCCTAACTAGCCACATCTCCACCCTCCATGCTAGGCCCAGACATCCTAACTAGCCACATCTCCACCCTCCATGCTAGGCCCAAACATCCTAACTAGCCACATCTCCACCCTCCATGCTAGGCCCAGACATCCTAACTAGCCACATCTCCACCCTCCATGCTAGGCCCAGACATCCTCACTAGCCACATCTCCACCCTCCATGCTAGGCCCAGACATCCTCACTAGCCGCATCTCCACCCTCCATGCTAGGCCCCAACATCCTCACTAGCCGCATCCAGACCCTCCATGCTAGGCCCAGACATCCTCACTAGCCGCATCTCCACCCTCCATGCTAGGCCCAGACATCCTCACTAGTCACATCTCCACCCTCCATGCTAGGCCCAGACATCCTCACTAGCCACATCTCCACACTCCATGCTAGGCCCAGACATCCTCACTAGCCACATTTCCACACTCCATGCTAGGCCCGGACATCCTCACTAGCCGCATCCAGACCCTCCATGCTAGGCCCAGACATCCTACTAGCCACATCTCCACTCTCCATGCTAGGCCCAAACATCCTAACTAGCCACATCTCCACCCTCCATGCTAGGCCCAGACATCCTAACTAGCCACATCTCCACCCTCCATACTAGGCCCAGACATCCTCACTAGCCGCATCCAGACCCTCCATGCTAGGCCCAGACATCCTAACTAGCCACATCCAGACCCTCCATGCTAGGCCCCAACATCCTCACTAGCCACATCTCCACCCTCCATGCTAGGCCCCAACATCCTCACTAGCCGCATCCAGACCCTCCATGCTAGGCCCAGACATCCTACTAGCCACATCTCCACTCTCCATGCTAGGCCCAAACATCCTAACTAGCCACATCTCCACCCTCCATGCTAGGCCCAGACATCCTAACTAGCCACATCTCCACCCTCCATACTAGGCCCAGACATCCTCACTAGCCGCATCCAGACCCTCCATGCTAGGCCCAGACATCCTAACTAGCCACATCCAGACCCTCCATGCTAGGCCCCAACATCCTCACTAGCCACATCTCCACCCTCCATGCTAGGCCCCAACATCCTCACTAGCCGCATCCAGACCCTCCATGCTAGGCCCAGACATCCTAACTAGCCACATCTCCACCCTCCATGCTAGGCCCAAACATCCTAACTAGCCACATCTCCACCCTCCATGCTAGGCCCAGACATCCTCACTAGCCACATCTCCACACTCCATGCTAGGCCCATCTAAACTGTGCTCGGTGAGCACCAATCCCTCTTTCCAGTGGAGCAATATCACTCAATGCTGCAAATCTAGGGCCTCATTCAATTGCAAGCCAGCAGATTACGTTATACCAGCCGTATGTCTGCAGGCTTGACATTTGCTACAATTACAGAGCGATTCAATTGAACATGCCTGCAAGTTACGGGCCAAAAGCTGAAACTGTAAACCATGCAATTGTATGTAGCATTTCAGAGCACGAACAAGATCAGTTATGTGTGGCCGTAACTACCCATTTAGAAACAGCCAATAAAAAATGAGACCGTCAACATGATGTCAGTAAAACATGGAAGTTACATGTCAATCAATTAGCGATTAGGTTCCGATATGCGATCAGACCCCAGCAATGTACAAAATAAAAATGAATGAAGGAAATGTTCTAGTCCATGTGGGTGACCTCATATGTATTAACTCCTTGATTCCCGAGATTGATGTGACACAGAAAGTACACCTAAATAAAAAAATAAAAAAAGATTTGCGAGCTTGAGACTGCGGTACAATGAATTATTATTAGTCTTTCCTCACTTTCCCCATCTTTTAAACTGCAGTAGTTATTGTTTAGTTGCATTTACAGTGCTATGGACAGGGGTTAAACACCTCGTGAGTCCTATCTGTTGCCTATGGGATTTTCTTCTACATTTGCCATTTATGGGTGTGAAAAGATTTGCAGGCTTGAGGAATTGTAGCAATTGAAAAGGGATTCGCAATTGTAACATTTACGGGCTTGAAAAATCAAGATGGATTGTAAGTTACGATCTTGACAACTGCAGGGATTTCGCCTGTAATCACATATATAGTTGTGAGCGTACGAGTCGTTGCTCACGCTTGCGGGCTCGCGAAGCGAGCCGCGGCCCTCGCGTAGCGAGCCGCGGCCCTCGCGTAGCGAGGTCACTGGGCAAGGGCCTCAGTTGCTGGCATGGAGCGCCGAAGGCGCTCCATGCCAGCAACTGAGGCCCCTCGCGAAGCGAGGGCCTCAGTTGCTGGCGAGGTCACTGGGCACGGGTCTCAGTTGCTGGCATGGAGCGCCGAAGGCGCTCCATGCCAGCAACTGAGGCCCCTCGCGAAGCGAGGGACTCAGTTGCTGGCGAGGTCACTGGGCAAGGGCCTCAAACCCTCGCAAAATTCACGTCGCTACTCAAAAAACACGACACACAAATTACGACACTCGCTAAATTTTACGAGGCACGCAAACAACGTACGAAACACGTTACCACACATTACGACCTCGCAAACATCGGACGCAACACGCCGACATACAAACATTTAAAACACAATACATACACACAGCACATACATAAAAAACTTACCTACACCAAGAGGGAGCACCCAGGACCTCAAAAATGCAACTTACACCTCGATTTTACTCGAAATAAAACAGTTTACAGACTAAAAAAAAAACGAAGCGAGAGAAAAAATGGCCGCCGAACAAAACGAAAACGAGGCTACAGCACTCTAAACTCGCAAAACACCACAAGAAACTCGCAAAACAGCACAAAACACCTACGGATATTCCGATACAGACCTATACCACACATTACTCGCCATTTTACACCAATGCGGAAGTACACAACTACGCTAACGGTTTGGTCTCGCGCACGCACAGTGTTACACTGCACACATTCAGCATGCTTATACAGCAGCTCCACACCACTAATGCTGCAGCAGCATCAACACAGATTGCCAGCTCTTCATCACAATGCTTCAAAATAGGTACAATATATTCATTTACTAATTTAGCTACCTTACTATTTCATTGCCGTCATTTTTTGACGGGCAATTCGCTAGTCCATAGATAGTTTACAGCTCGCAAAGACGACAATTGAATTGCAAATTCGTTCACGGGTTCCATTATGGGCTCCTTTATAGGCTCCAGTAGACAACAATTGGTCAATTGAGTCAAGGCCCTACACTCCAGTTCACAAATTTGAGCTTCCAGATAGACAACATACACCTGACACAGAGGTATGGACTCTGGATCATCTGTTCTAGTAGCACATACATGTGGCAGGATGTACTGGTTGAGGTTGTCACCTGGACTGACTCATAATTACAAACTACAAGATACAGTGGGGAGAAAAATAAATAATATAAATAAATAAAAACAACAATATATTTGTGTAACGGAGTTGGAACACGAAGTCCAGTATCTCCACTGGTATACGGTAAAATATCCAAGAAGCACTGCAGTCTCACAAGCCCCAACCTCCCAGATTGGACGACACTCAATTGGGAGTCAAAGAATACGGTCTTTATTTTGTTATTCAGAAGTATATATACATCTCTTCTCACAGGTAATACACATCCCCCTATTTGGCTACACAATACACATAGAGAGACAATAGGTGTGGTCACACCTCCCGGAGGCTACCTGGCTACTTTTATACAATACAGACATTGATTAGATTATCCTTCTCTTTGTGCTATCTCTCACAAACACTTTACACAATAGACTTTCCTATCACAGGAGCCCCAGTGATAGGATTATATTTTAGGCTAGCAGACCAACATATCTACAGTATAGCAATGTGATCATATTTTAACCATAAGAATAAAATAACCATAAAACAGGGTTTTTCTTCACAATCTGCATCCGAAGTGCATAGCAAAACTGCAGATCCTTTGTCCGAGCATTTAAAGGGCCAGAACCAGTCTAATAAAATCCGCTATGCTCAAATAACATACAGTTCAAATACAGGCAATAATCAATGCAAAAGTCTCTTGTGGCTGCTTCTGCCACAATTTGTTTTTTTGTTGTTGTTCTTTTTAAACTTTACACAAACTTTTTTGCCCCGTTTTCTGCACTACAAATCTTTGAACTCCCCCTTTTATTTAAACTCCTACACTTGTACTAGAACTGCACGTTTACTGGCAGTATTTGCAAGCTCACAAGTTTGCTCCTTCTCCTGTAACCAAATCAGTGCACACCGCAAATAAAAACACTTTACTTTCCAGAAGTAAATCAAAGTTGTCATTTATTAGATATCCCATGAGAGAGTAATAGAATAGGACACAAATACAGCATTATGCGGAGAGCTGTGACATCCAGACAATCATCCACTCTACAGAAGGGAGCGCCTTGTCTTCATTTCATTCTCTTTATTCCTCTATGTGTTTCTCTTGGCCATCTCTCTATGTTTATACCATGTGTAATCTGGAAAGGACACGCGTGTTCATTGTTATTTACATGTATAATTTACCTGTCATTTCACAGGACTTTTTCCAGGTGTTTCTTCAGCCACTTCCATTCCCTGAATATGGAATCCAAAGTGTCAGAGGGGGGTCTCAATGTCACCCTGACCATACGCCTCCTGATGCATGGAAAGGTGAGTGCGAGCAGTCAGTTACTGGAGGCAAGTAGACGAAGAAGAAAGACCAGATATTAAGTCAACAAGCACTTCTATCCAGTGGTACATCTATATGGTAGTGACTGGTCCTATGTGGCTAAGATATAAGGGATGTTCTTCCTCACCATTGCTGTATATGAGCTTGGCAAGGAGGGGCAGCTGTAAGAAGACAATTCTAGGGATTGATGCATAGAACAAGGTGTACGTCAGCAGACTTCTGACTAAATAACAATTTTGCTAAAGATATAAGGAACCCATATACTTTCCTTGCAAAAATCCCTATCACAGATAATGATCAAATGTATTCTTACTTCTTTTGGAATACAACTGGTTACCCCACTGCAATGAACCCCTTTATAACAAGCCCCACTGTAATGAACCCCTTTATAACAATCCCCACTGTAACAAACCCATCTATAACAAGCCCCACTGTAACAAACCCATCTATAGCAAGACCCACTGTAACAAACCCATCTATAGCAAGCCCCACTGTAACAAACCCATCTATAGCAAGCCCCACTGTAACAACCCCATCTATAACAAGCCCCACTGTAACAACCCCATCTATAGCAAGCCCCACTGTAACAAACCCATCTATAGCAAGCCCCACTGTAACAAACCCATCTATAGCAAGCCCCACTGTAACAAACCCATCTATAACAAGCCCCACTGTAACAACCCCATCTATAGCAAGCCCCACTGTAACAAACCCATCTATAGCAAGCCCCACTGTAACAAACCCATCTATAGCAAGCCCCACTGTAACAATCCCATCTATAGCAAGCCCCACTGTAACAAACCCATCTATAGCAAGCCCCACTGTAGCAAGCCCATCTATAGCAAGCCCCACTGTAACAAACCCATCTATAGCAAGCCCCACTGTAACAAACCCATCTATAGCAAGCCCCACTGTAACAAACTCATCTATAGCAAGCCCCACTGTAACAAACCCATCTATAGCAAGCCCCACTGTAACAAACCCATCTATAGCAAGCCCCACTGTAGCAAGCCCCGCTGTAACAAACCCATCTATAGCAAGCCCCACTGTAACAAACCCATCTATAGCAAGCCCCACTGTAACAAACCCATCTATAGCAAGCCCCACTGTAACAAACCCATCTATAGCAAGCCCCACTGTAACAAACTCATCTATAGCAAGCCCCACTGTAACAACCCCATCTATAGCAAGCCCACTGTAACAAACCCATCTATAGCAAGCCCCACTGTAACAAACCCGTCTATAGCAAGCCCCACTGTAACAAACCCATCTATAGCAAGCCCCACTGTAACAAACACATCTATAGCAAGCCCCACTGTAACAAACCCATCTATACCAAGCCCCACTGTAACAAACCCACCTATAACAAGCCCCACTGTAACAAGCCCATCTATAGCAAGCCCCGCTGTAACAAACCCATCTATAGCAAGCCCCACTGTAACAAACCCATCTATAGCAAGCCCCACTGTAACAAACCCATCTATAGCAAGCCCCACTGTACCAAACTCATCTATAGCAAGCCCCACTGTAACAAACCCATCTATAGCAAGCCCCACTGTAACAAACTCATCTATAGCAAGCCCCACTGTAACAAACTCATCTATAGCAAGCCCCACTGTAACAAACCCATCTATAGCAAGCCCCACTGTAACAAACCCATCTATAGCAAGCCCCACTGTAACAAACTCATCTATAGCAAGCCCCACTGTAACAAACCTATCTATAGCAAGCCCCACTGTAACAAACACATCTATAGCAAGCCCCACTGTAACAAACTCATCTATAGCAAGCCCCACTGTAACAAACTCATCTATAGCAAGCCCCACTGTAACAAACCCATCTATAGCAAGCCCCACTGTAACAAACCTATCTATAGCAAGCCCCACTGTAACAAACCCATCTATAGCAAGCCCCACTGTAACAAACCCATCTATAGCAAGCCCCACTGTAACAAACCCATCTATAGCAAGCCCCACTGTAACAAACCCATCTATAGCAAGCCCCACTGTAACAAACCCATCTATAGCAAGCCACACTGTAACAAACCCATCTATAGCAAGCCCCACTGTAACAAATCAATCTATAGCAAGCCCCACTGTAACAAACTCATCTATAGCAAGCCCCACTGTAACAAACTCATCTATAGCAAGCCCCACTGTAACAAACCTATCTATAGCAAGCCCCACTGTAACAAACCCATCTATAGCAATCCCCACTGTAACAAACCCATCTATAGCAATCCCCACTGTAACAAACTCATCTATAGCAAGTCCCACTGTAACAAACCCATCTATAGCAAGCCCCACTGTAACAAACCTATCTATAGCAAGCCCCACTGTAACAAACTCATCTATAGCAAGCCCCACTGTAACAACCCCATCTATAGCAAGCCCCACTGTAACAAACCCATCTATAGCAAGCCCCACTGTAACAAACCCGTCTATAGCAAGCCCCACTGTAACAAACCCATCTATAGCAAGCCCCACTGTAACAAACCCATCTATAACAAGCCCCACTGTAACAAACCTATCTATAGCAAGCCCCACTGTAACAAACCCGTCTATAGCAAGCCCCACTGTAACAAACCCATCTATAGCAAGCCCCACTGTAACAAACCCATCTATAGCAAGCCCCACTGTAACAAACCCATCTATAGCAAGCCCCACTGTAACAAACCCATCTATAGCAAGTCCCACTGTAACACACCCATCTATAGCAAGCCCCACTGTACCAAACCCATCTATAGCAAGCCCCATGAGAGCACAGGACCCAATGTAACATGAGAGCACAGGACCCAATGTAACATGAGAGCACAGGACCCAATGTAACATGAGAGCACAGGACCCAATGTAACATGAGAGCACAGGACCCAATGTAACATGAGAGCACAGGACCCAATGTAACATGAGAGCACAGGACCCAATGTAACATGAGAGCACAGGACCCAATGTAACATGAGAGCACAGGACCCAATGTTACATGAGAGCACAGGACCCAATGTAACATGAGAGCACAGGACCCAATGTAACATGAGAGCACAGGACCCAATGTAACATGAGAGCACAGGACTCAATGTAACATGAGAGCACAGGACCCAATGTAACATGAGAGCACAGGACCCAATGTAACATGAGAGCACAGGACCCAATGTAACATGAGAGCACAGGACCCAATGTAACATGAGAGCACAGGACCCAATGTAACATGAGAGCACAGGACCCAATGTAACATGAGAGCACAGGACCCAATGTAACATGAGAGCACAGGACCCAATGTAACATGAGAGCACAGGACCCAATGTAACATGAGAGCACAGGACCCAATGTAACATGAGAGCACAGGACCCAATGTAACATGAGAGCACAGGACCCAATGTAACATGAGAGCACAGGACCCAATGTAACATGAGAGCACAGGACTCAATGTAACATGAGAGCACAGGACCCAATGTAACATGAGAGCACAGGACCCAATGTAACATGAGAGCACAGGACCCAATGTAACATGAGAGCACAGGACCCAATGTAACATGAGAGCACAGGACCCAATGTAACATGAGAGCACAGGACCCAATGTAACATGAGAGCACAGGACCCAATGTAACATGAGAGCACAGGACCCAATGTAACATGAGAGCACAGGACCCAATGTAACATGAGAGCGCACAGGACCCAATGTAACATGAGAGCACAGGACCCAATGTAACATGAGAGCACAGGACCCAATGTAACATGAGAGCACAGGACCCAATGAAACATGAGAGCACAGGACCCAATGAAACATGAGAGCACAGGACCCAATGAAACATGAGAGCACAGGACCCAATGTAACACGAGAGCACAGGACCCAATGTAACACGAGCGCACAGGACCCAATGTAACATGAGAGCACAGGACCCAATGTAACATGAGAGCAAAGGACCCAATGTAACATGAGAGCTCCAAGTGCAATCACACATATGTACACCCCTGATATTACTAGATAGTTGGGTTTTTGGGCACATTGTGTTTTTTTTTTATCTTACAATACTAAATATATGATTCAGAACGTTTTCTAATTTCAGGAAGTTGGAAGCATCATTGGGAAGGTGAGGAGCCCTCATCAGGAGTACAAGCCGTGCGCTTCTCTCATTCAGGCCCCTGTTCATTTGTCTACTAAATAATTCTGTTCGTAATTCATATGAAAACATTGGTACTGTACATTTTATTTTACAACATACTACAGGTAGACTATATATCTATACACACACACACAATGCCCCATTACAACATACTACAGGCCGACTATATACACACACACAATGCCCCATTACAACATACTACAGGTAGACTATATATATACACACACACACACACAATGCCCCATTACAACATACTACAGGTAGACTATATACACACACACAATGCCCCATTACAACATACTACAGGTAGACTATATATATACACACACACAATGCCCCATTACAACATACTACAGGTAGACTATACACACACACACACACACACACACAATGCCCCATTACAACATACTACAGGTAGACTATGTAACGGAGCTGTGACATCAGAGGTCAATATCTCCGCTAATAAATAACAAAGATAGCCAAGTATAGCGCAGCCCGGTCCCACAAGTCCCTCTTTCCACAATGGATGATACAAACCGTGGATTTTCAGAACAGGCAACATTTTTAATTCTTTTACACAATATATATATATATATATATATATATATATATATATATATATATATACACATATATTAACCCCCTGTACAGTGCTACGGAATATGTTGGCGCGATATAAATAAAGATAATAATAATAATAATAATAATAATAATAATACATATACAGTCAGAACGGGGGGGGGGGGGGGGGGTGAGAGTCTCCACAAAGACAATGGAATACTCCCACCTTTGGCCATACAAAGACCTAATTAGCAACTGGATTATAATCTTAACACATCATCACTGGAGCCGACTGGTTCCCTACACAATAGAGCTTTTACAAACAAAGCAGATGGATAATTGGGTTAGCTCTTCCTGTCCCTTGCAGACTTCCATTTCTAAACGAAGATGATGGAAAGCCCTTGGGCCTCGTATAGTCCAGTTAACCCTTCCCTGGCCTGGTATAATCGCCCTGGGCAAGGGTGCAATGTCCTTGGTATAATAACAGTGATGGGTTTCTGTTACACTGCTCCCCCATGACCATAAGCCGGCATACACGGTCTGGTCCCAACGAATCGGCCTAAGGGGGGCCGGACAAAACTTTTTGTTGGTCACTTTTCTAGTTCCGTTTGCCTAGACAACCCATCAGCAATACTGTTGTGCTTGCCCGGGCGATACTGGATTGTGCAGTCAACGCTAGACTCCAGCGCAAGAGTCGGGCATTGTTTCCAGACACGCGGTTGAGCCACACCAACGGGTTGTGGTCTGTAAACAGGGTAAAGGGTTGTCCATACAAATATGGCTGTAACTTTTTGAGTGCCCATACTACAGCCAGGCATTTCTTCTCGATGGCGGCGTATTTATTATTATTATCCTTTATTTATAAAGCGCCAACATATTCCGCAGCGCAATACAGGGGTTAGGTACAAGTATAAACAATGCCCCAAAATGAAAATAATGGAAGACCCTGTTATTGAGCTTTCAATCTGATATACACTGCGCTTTCCCTAAAGCACCTCACAAGATTAAAACTCGCAAACTTACATTCTAAAGGGTATGGGTAAGGTACAGGAGAGTGAGAGATTCATAGTGAATGAAGAGGCTAAAGATGATAGGCTTTTTTGAATAGATGTGTTTTTAAAGAGATTTTGAAGGATCTGAGGCACGAAGATAGTCTGGTGGTGCGAGGTAAAGAGTTCCAAAGAATAGGGGCAGCACGTGAAAAGTCTTGAAGCCGGGAATGAGAGGAGGTGATGAGAGAGGAGAAGAGAAGAAGGTCATTAGCAGAGCGAAGAGGGCGGGTGGGAGTGTATTTTGGGATGAGAGCAGAGATGTAGGCGGGTGCACTATTGTGGAGGGCTTTATATGTTAGGGTCATGATTTTGAATTGTATTCTAGACGCTATGGGAAGCCAGTGGAGTGCCTGACAGAGAGGTGCTGCAGACACTGATCGTTTAGTATGGTAGATGAGTCTAGCGGATGCATTCAAAATGGATTGGAGTGGAGACAGACGGGTGATAGGAAGGCCAGCAAGAAGAGTGTTGCAGTAATCGAGGCGAGATATGATGAGAGCGTGGATAAGAATTTTAGTTGTGTCTTGTGTGAGGTAGTGGCATATTTTGGATATGTTTTTTAGGTGAAAGTGACAAGATTTTGTGAGTGATTGGATGTGGGGAATGAAAGAGAGGGAAGGGTCCAGTAGGACCCCAAGACAGCGGGCCTGAGAGGTGGGAGTGATGATGGCATTATCAACAGTGAGAGATATTTGCGGAGTGAAAGCTGTAGTAGAGGGTGGAAAGATAAGGAGCTCTGTCTTAGACATGTTGAGTTTGAGTTGACGGGCAGACATCCAGGAGGATATGCTCGAGAGGCAATTGGCAACATGAGCTAGCAGAGAGGGGGATAGATCGGGTGCAGAGATGTAGATTTGGGTGTCATCAGCATATAGATGATACTGGAATCCAAAAGATTGTATAAGGGCACCAAGGGAGGATGTATAGATGGAGAAAAGGAGGGGGCCTAGGACTGAGCCTTGGGGTACACCGACAGTTAGAGGGTGAGGAGATGAAGAGGCGCCAGAGAAGGAGACACTAAATGTTCGATTTTCTAGATAAGATGTGAACCAAGAGAGAGCAGTGTCACGGATGCCGAGAGAGTGGAGAATTTGGATAAGAAGAGGATGATCAACTGTGTCAAAGGCAGCAGAGATATCCAGGAGAATTAGGATAGAGAAATGACCCTTTGATTTGGCGTTGAGCAGGTCATAAGTAACTTTTGTGAGAGCTGTCTCTGTAGAGTGTTGGGGCCGGAAGCCAGACTGGAAGGGATCAAGGAGGGAGTTGGAGGAAATGAATTGTGTAAGGCGAGTGTAGACGACACGCTCAAGTAGTTTAGAAGCCAAGGGAAGTAGAGAGATAGGGCGGTAATTAGATGGAGAAGCTGGATCAGATGTGGGTTTCTTAAGAATGGGTGTAATTGTGGCTTGTTTCAAAGGTGATGGAAACTTGCCAGTGTCTAAGGAAAGGTTGAATAGATGTGTGAGAGCTGGGATAAGTGTGGTAGAGAGGGGGGGGATCAGCTGTGATGGAATAGGATCATGTGGACAAGTTGCGAGATGAGAGGTTGATAGAAGGTTAGCAACTTCATCCTCAGTTACTTCATGGGGTAGCAACTTGCGACTTAGATAAGCCACCGGGTGGTCGCCGCAGTCAGGTCCAACTTGGCTCAATACGGCTCCCAATCCAAACATAGAAGCGTCTGTGTGGACAAGAAAACGTTTGGTTGGATCAGGAGCAGCCAACACAGGGGCCTGGATCAGAGCCGTTTTCAATTGCTGGAATGCCTGTTCACACTCTGGGGCCCAGACTAGCTGCCTAGGAAGGTTCTCACGGGTCAAATCAGTAAGGGGCTTGGCTAGAGCACTATAGTTGGGCACAAATTTGCGATAGTACCCTGCTGTCCCAGGGAACGATAGGACCTGGGTCTTGGCCTGGGGGATGGGCCACTGTGCTACTGCCACTATCTTGGCGGGTTCGGGTTTCTGCTGCCCGCTACCTACCCGATGGCCAAGGTATTGTACCTCTGCCATCCCTAGGGGGCACTTGCTTGGTTTGAGAGTCAACCCTGCTGCCCTAATGCGGTCTAACACTATTCCTACGTGGGTCAGGTGTTCCTCCCAGTGGTCACTATAAATGGCAATATCGTCCAGGTATGCACAAGCCTACTCTTGGAGCCCACCCAATAGCCGGTCTACCATCCGCTGAAACGTGGCCGAAGCGTTTTTCATCCCGAATGGTATGACCCGAAACTGGTACAGGCCAAACGGGGTGACAAACGCCGACTTGGGTATGGCTTCTGCGGCTAGTGGAATTTGCCAGTATCCCTTACACAAATCTATGGTGGTGAGGTATCGCCCTCGGGCCAATCTATCTAGGAGCTCATCTATCCGGGGCACGGAGTAGGCATCAGACACGGTTCGGGCATTTAGCCTCCTAAAATCTACATAGAACCGGGTCGTTCCGTCCTTCTTGGGTACTAGCACTACCGGTGAGGCCCAGGGACTATCAGAGTGCTCAATAACTCCTAAATGTAGCATCTCCTGAATCTCTTTCCGCATCGACTCCTTTACGGATTCAGGGATGCGGTAGGGGGGCTGGCGTAGGTAATTGGCCGGGGGTGTCTACCCGGTGAGTGGCCAGAGGGGTGTACCCAGGCAGGTTGTGCCTGCGTACGCTCCTGTGGGCTCAGCCGCTCTCCTAACTGTACCCCTCCTAAACTCTCTGTCTGGTCCCCCTCGTCTAAGAGGTCGGGTAGGGGAAGGTTCTTAACATCTTCAGAGGATGGGGCGCAGATAGCTGCCACATCCTCTGTGCGCTCATGATAGGGTTTTAGCATATTCACATGGAGCATGCGGTTTTTCCCTACTCCTGAGCACGGGCCAATCACATTAGTGGTATCACATTGTTGTGCTACCTTGTATGGGCCCTGCCAGGTGGCCTGCAGCTTGTCAGTGCGGACAGGTTTTAACATTAAAACTTTCTGTCCCACTTGAAAGCTGCGATCCCTGGCTCCCCTATCGTACCACCGGCGATGGCGTTGTTGGGCTGCCTGGAGGTTGGAGCGTACAATCTGGGTCAACTCCTCCAAGCGGTCCCTAAACTCCAACACATATGGGACGATAGGGGTACAGTCTACACTGGTCTCTCCTTCCACCTGTTCTCTTATTAAATCTAGGGGACCTCTCACCCGTCTCCCGAATAGTAGTTCAAACGGGGAGAATCCGGTGGATTCTTGGGGTACTTCCCTATATGCAAATAACAAATGGGGCAGAAATCTTTCCCAGTTCTTTCTAGTGTCGGTGAACGCCCGGAGCATCTGTTTCAGCGTCCCAATAAATCGTTCACATAGGCCATTAGACTGGGGGTGGTAAGCGGAGTTCACTATGGGCTTAATGCCGCAGAGTCTTCAGAGTTGGTGGGTGACCTCAGCTGTGAATTGGGTGCCCTGATCCGAGATAATCTCACGGGTAAATCCCAGGCGAGAGAAAATTTGCATCAGTGCATCCGAGACCGTCTCAGCGTGGATATTGGTCAGTGCCACCGCCTCTGGATACCTAGTGGCATAATCTACGATGGTCAAGATATATTTCTTGCCAGACGGGCTTGGCCTATTTAGGGGCCCTACTAAGTCTACGGCCACCCGGCTAAATGGTTCTTCTACCATTGGCAGGGGGCGAAGTTTGGCTTTCTGGCGGTCTCCCCGTTTACCCACCCTCTGGCATGTGTCACAGGCCCTACAATACTGCCGGATATCCTTGGATATCCCTGGCCAGAAAAAGTTCTGAGTTAGCCAGTATTTAGTCCGACTAACCCCTAAGTGTCCAGATAGAGGGATATTGTGGGCAATCCGGAGCAATTCCTGCCTATATTTCTGGGGCACTACCAACTGCTTAGTGAATATCGGTATGGACCCAGCCCCTACCCTCTCTGTATTCCTATACAGTAATCCCTTGTCCCATTAGTACTATTCCCCCTCTAACCCTGCCTGACTGGAGATGAGCCGATCTTTTTATACGTGTAACAAGGGGCTACCTCCTTCCCAAATTCTAGGGGGCTATCCCAGGGCAGATTCTCTAGGTGTGGGTACTGGTTGCTTACTTGAGCCTCAGAGTGTGTGGGCTGATCCGAGTTGCAAGCTTGCTGCCGGGTGGTTACGGGGTGAACGTCTTGGATGGTGGGTTGGGGCAAAAAGGTTGAAGTGAGCGGGCCCAAATCATTCCCCAGAAGTACATCCGTGGGCAGTTTTTGCATCAACCCCACTGTTACAACTCCCGATCCGCCACCCCAGTTCAGATGCACCTTGGCAGTGGGTAAGCGGAGTACTGCTCCCCCTGCTACCCTTACGGCCACTGATCTACCGGTACGGGCCACACTGGTTGTCTGTGGTGACGTCAGTTGTCCGAGGCTGCCTGAACGGGGTTTACTTCGTGTAACACCCCTAGCTGTTCCTCTGAGTAGTAGTGGTTGGCATCGTGGTCACTGGGCTCTGTGTCGTAGCAATGGGCTGCGGCTCTGCTTGTCGGTGGCGGACCCGGACGCACCCCGTGGGTACGGGTCCTGTTCTGGGGGCATTCCCACTGCATATGGCCTGTCTGCTGTCATTGGTAACACCGGATCGGGGTACGAGGAGGGTACCTGGGAGCGGATGGGTTGGTTCCCCTGGCGTGACTTAAGGTTACTCCGGTCACAGTGGCGTTGGTCAGCACTGTGGATCGGGAGGTGGTGGTGCGAGGTGGTGATTGGGGCTGGCGGCGTGCGTCAAAGTGCTTGTGGGCCAGCCGGGCGGCTTCGTGGATGGTACGGGGGTTACGGTCCCTTACCTAAACTTGTACTTCTGTGGTTAGTCTGCTGAAGAACTGCTCCAGCAACAACAACTGTAGCAGCTCCTCTAGGGTGGTGACTTGGTTCGCCTGAACCCATCCCATGGCCGCTCGGTGTAGGCGACAAGCCCACTCTGCATGGGAGTCATTCTCTTGTTTGAGGAGCTCCCGAAATCAGCGTCGATAGGCCTCTGGAGTGATCGCATACCGGGTGAGGATAGCTTGCTTCACCCGGTAGTAGTCTCGGCTGTCCTCGTCAGGTACAGCCCTGTATGCCTCTGCGGCACGTCCAGACAATTTGCCTGCCAACAGGGGTACCCAGTCTGCTTGCTCAACACCATGTAGTGTTAAAGTCCTGCAAGTATCCATCTATATCCTCGTCCGTATCTGTGATGGCTTTGAAGGCATTATATGGGAGCTTGGCTGTGTCTTGCTGGGTCTGTTGCTGGTTGGCCAAAACATAGTTCTGTACCTCCGCCATCACTCTGGTGATAGTCTCTTCTGATGGGGAGTTTTGGTAAAAGGCCAACCTTACCCTTAGCTCTTTAGCGACTGCGCTCTCCTCCATCTCTGGTCCCGGTACAGCACTGCTGGGTTGCTCTCCCTCCATCAGTTCAGCAATTAGGACGTCTTTCACCTTGTTCCTGGCTACTTGGCCCCTGGCTTCCAGCAGTTCTTTTAACGTTTCTCTTTTTGGGGCTGCGTAGTTCGTCTCCATGCGAACTGCTGCTGCTGCTTCGTTGTGAGGCTTGGCTTCTATCCCGTCACTGCCACCAAATGTAACGGAGCTGTGACATCAGAGGTCAATATCTCCGCTAATAAATAACAAAGATAGCCAAGTATAGCGCAGCCCGGTCCCACAAGTCCCTCTTTTTCTCTTTTTTCACAATGGACGATACACACCGTGGATTTTCAGAACAGGCAACATTTTTAAATTCTTTTAAACATATATATATATATATATATATATATATATATATATATATATATATATATATATATATATATATATATATATATATATATATATATATATATAATAGCAATTGGATTATAATCTTAACACATCATCACTGGAGCTGACTGGTTCCCTACACAATAGAGCTTTTACAAACAAAGCAGATGGATAATTGGGTTAGCTCTTCCTGTCCCTTGCAGACTTCCATTTCTACACAAAGATGATGGAAAGCCAAGATTAACCCTTGGGCCTCGTATAGTCCAGTTAACCGTTCCCTGGTCTGGTATAATCGCCCTGGGCAAGGGTGCAATGTCCTTGGTATAATAACAGTGATGGGTTTCTGTTACAGACTATACACACACACACACAATGCCCCATTACAACATACTACAGGTAGACTATATATATATATATATATACACACACACACACAATGCCCCATTACAACATACTACAGGTAGACTATATACACACACACACAATGCCCCATTACAACATACTACAGTTCGACTATATACATACACACAATGCCCCATTACAACATACTACAGGTCGACTATATACACACACACACAATGCCCCATTACAACATACTACAGGTAGACTATATACACACACACACAATGCCCCATTACAACATACTACAGGTAGACTACACACACACACAATGCCCCATTACAACATACTACAGGTCGACTATATACACACACACAATGCCCCATTACAACATACTACAGGTAGACTACACACACACAATGCCCCATTACAACATACTACAGGTAGACTATATACACACACACACAATGCCCCATTACAACATACTACAGGTAGACTACACACACACACAATGCCCCATTACAACATACTACAGGTAGACTACACACACACACACACACAATGCCCCATTACAACATACTACAGGTAGACTACACACACACACACACACAATGCCCCATTACAACATACTACAGGTAGACTATATATATATATATATATATATACACACACACACAATGCCCCATTACAACATACTACAGGTCGACTATATACATACACACAATGCCCCATTACAACATACTACAGGTAGATTATATACACACACACAATGCCCCATTACAACATACTACAGTTCGACTATATACATACACACAATGCCCCATTACAACATACTACAGGTCGACTATATACACACACACACACACAATGCCCCATTACAACATACTACAGGTCGACTATATACACACACACAATGCCCAATTACAACATACTACAGGTAGACTATATACACACACACACACACACACACACAATGCCCCATTACAACATACTACAGGTAGACTACACACACACACAATGCCCCATTACAACATACTACAGGTAGACTACACACACACACACATACAATGCCCCATTACAACATACTACAGGTAGACTACACACACACACACACAATGCCCCATTACAACATACTACAGGTAGACTACACACACACACACACACACAATGCCCCATTACAACATACTACAGGTAGACTACACACACAATGCCCCATTACAACATACTACAGGTAGACTACACACACACACACACAATGCCCCATTACAACATACTACAGGTAGACTATATACACACACACACACACAATGCCCCATTACAACATACTACAGGTAGACTATATACACACACACACAATGCCCCATTACAACATACTACAGGTAGACTACACACACACACACACAATGCCCCATTACAACATACTACAGGTAGACTATATACACACACACACACACAATGCCCCATTACAACATACTACAGGTAGACTATATACACACACACACAATGCCCCATTACAACATACTACAGGTAGACTACACACACAATGCCCCATTACAACATACTACAGGTAGACTACACACACAATGCCCCATTACAACATACTACAGGTAGACTATATACACACACACACACCCAATGCCCCATTACAACATACTACAGGTAGACTACACACACACACAATGCCCCATTACAACATACTACAGGTAGACTACACACACACACAATGCCCCATTACAACATACTACAGGTAGACTACACACACACACACACACAATGCCCCATTACAACATACTACAGGTAGACTATATATATATATATATATATATATACACACACACACAATGCCCCATTACAACATACTACAGGTCGACTATATACACACACACACAATGCCCCATTACAACATACTACAGTTCGACTATATACATACACACAATGCCCCATTACAACATACTACAGGTCGACTATATACACACACACACAATGCCCCATTACAACATACTACAGGTAGACTATATACACACACACACACACACAATGCCCCATTACAACATACTACAGGTAGACTACACACACACACAATGCCCCATTACAACATACTACAGGTAGACTATATATACACACACACACACACACACACAATGCCCCATTACAACATACTACAGGTAGACTACACACACACACAATGCCCCATTACAACATACTACAGGTAGACTACACACACACACACACATACAATGCCCCATTACAACATACTACAGGTAGACTACACACACACACACACAATGCCCCATTACAACATACTACTGGTAGACTACACACACACACACACACACACACACACAATGCCCCATTACAACATACTACAGGTAGACTACACACACAATGCCCCATTACAACATACTACAGGTAGACTACACACACACACACACAATGCCCCATTACAACATACTACAGGTAGACTATATACACACACACACACAATGCCCCATTACAACATACTACAGGTAGACTATATACACACACACACAATGCCCCATTACAACATACTACAGGTAGACTACACACACCCACACACAATGCCCCATTACAACATACTACAGGTAGACTATATACACACACACACACAATGCCCCATTACAACATACTACAGGTAGACTATATACACACACACACACAATGCCCCATTACAACATACTACAGGTAGACTACACACACAATGCCCCATTACAACATACTACAGGTAGACTACACACACAATGCCCCATTACAACATACTACAAGTAGACTACACACACACACAATGCCCCATTACAACATACTACAGGTAGACTATATACACACACACACACAATGCCCCATTACAACATACTACAGGTAGACTATATACACACACGCACAATGCCCCATTACAACATACTACAGGTAGACTACACACACACACACACAATGCCCCATTACAACATACTACAGGTAGACTATACACACACACACACACAATGCCCCATTACAACATACTACAGGTAGACTACACACACACAATGCCCCATACAACATACTACAGGTAGACTACACACACACAATGCCCCATACAACATACTACAGGTAGACTATACACACACAATGCCCCATTACAACATACTACAGGTAGACTATATAAAACTAGAGAATTGCCTGTCAAAAATGTACGGCAATCAAATTGACGTGATGCTGTTGGGTGTTTGGTGATCAAAAAAATAATACATTAATAAATGAATATACTTTACCTATTTGGAAGTAATACATGCATGAAGCATTGTGCTGAAGAGCTGACAATCAGTTTATATGTTCCTGCAGCATACAATGTAGGTTTGCAGTGTTGTGGAGCTGGGGTGTAAGTGTCAGCAATGTGCGCAGTGTGTAGTGTAAATAGGCTGCGTGCGAGGGGAAGCTGTTAGTGTAGCTAGTTCAGCATTGTGTAAGTTAGTGTTGGAAAATGGCAGCGAATGTGTATGTGGTACGCGGCTGTGTATGATGTAGCGTCCTTGCTAATGGTGTATCTTGTAGCTCGTACACGGTTTTTTTTAATCCGTATGGGTTTGGTGGTGTTTTGCGTGTTTAGGGTCCTGTAGCCTCGTTTTCTTGGGCAGACATTTTTTCTCTCGCTTAGGGGATTTTCGTGTCTGTAAACTCTGGAATTTGGACTTAAATGGAGGTGTAACTTCACTTGCAGAGGTCCTGGGTGCCCCCCCCCCCCTTGCTGCGGGTATGTTTTTTATGTATTTATTTTGTTTCTAATGTTTTCTGGTTTGCGCGGGTCAGTCGTTATTTTTGCGAGGTTGTAATGTTTTTTTTTTTCTAAGTCCCGAGTCTCGTATTTTTTTCTCGTAAGTCCGTAAATGTTGCGAGGTCCGCAGTTGCTGGCAAGGAGCGCCTTTGGCGCACCATGCCAGCAACTGAGGCCCTTGCTTTGCGAGGGCCACCCGCAGCGTTAGCAACGACCCGCATTCTCACAACTATATATGTGACTAGAATATTGCCCGTCAAAAAATGACGGGAATCAAATTGTAAGTGAGCTAATGCCGTTTGGTGTATAGTAATGAGCTAAATAATACATTAATAAAGGAATATACTTTACCTATTTTGAAGTAATAAATGCAGGAAGCATTGTGCAGAAGAGCTTGCAATCAGTTTTGATGTTGCCACAGCATACAATGTAGGTTTGCAGTGCTGTGGAGCTGCTGTGTAAGTGTGAGCAATGTGCGCAGTGTGTAGTGTAAATAGGCTGCGTGCACGAGGGGAAGCCGTTAGGGTAGCTGTGTACTTCCGCATTGTGTAAGTTAGTCTTGTAAAATGGCGCCTAATGTGTGGTACGCGGCTGTGGCTGATTTTGCGTCCTTGTTCTTGGAGCTCGTCTGGCTTTTTTGGAAAATCCGTATGTTTGGTGGTGTTTTGCGTGTTTAAGGTCCTGTAGCCTCGTTTTTTTTTTTCGCTGGCCATTTTTTTCTCTCACTTAGGTGATTTTCAGTTGTCTAAACTCTTCAATTTGGACTTAAGTGGGGGTGTAACGTCACTTGCAGATGTCCTGGGTGCCCCGCCAACCTGTGGGAAAGCTTTTTATGTGTTTGTTGTGTGTATTTATTGTGTTTTGAATGTTTAGGGTCCGCGCGGGTCGGCCGTTAACGTCGTAACTTTGCGAGGCTGTAATGTTTTTTTTTTTGTAAGTCCCGCGTCTCGTATTTCTGTGTTCGTAAGTCCGTAATGTTGCGAGGGCCACAGTTGCTGGCAAGGAGCGCCAAAGGCGAGGGCCGCAGCATTAGCAACAACTTTTGACAACCCTCAGTTATGACAACTATATATGTGATGCCTCATTACAACATACTACAGGCAGTCTATGTACAATGTTACAATGCGCCATTACAACATACTACAGGCAGTCTATGTACAATGTTACAATGCGCCATTACAACATACTACAGGCAGCCTATGTACAATGTGCCATTACAACATACTACAGGCAGCCTATGTACAATGTGCCATTACAACATACTACAGGCAGCCTATGTACAATGTGCCATTACAACATACTACAGGCAGCCTATGTACAATGCGCCATTCCAACATACTACAGGCAGCCTATGTACAATGCGCCATTCCAACATACTACAGGCAGCCTATGTACAATGCGCCATTCCAACATACTACAGGCAGCCTATGTACAATGCGCCATTCCAACATACTACAGGCAGCCTATGTACAATGCGCCATGCCAACACACTACAGGCAGCCTATGTACAATGCACCATTACAACATACTACAGGCACCCTATGTACAATGCACCATGCCAACACACTACAGGCAGCCTATGTACAATGCACCATTACAACATACTACAGGCAGCCTATGTACAATGCGCCATTACAACATACTACAGGCAGCCTATGTACAATGCGCCATTACAACATACTACAGGCAGCCTATGTACAATGCGCCATTACAACATACTACAGGCAGTCTATGTACAATGTGCCATTACAACATACTACAGGCAGCCTATGTACAATGCGCCATTACAACATACTACAGGCAGCCTATGTACAATGCACCATTACAACATACTACAGGCAGCCTATGTACAATGCACCATGCCAACACACTACAGGCAGCCTATGTACAATGCACCATTACAACATACTACAGGCAGTCTATGTACAATGCACCATTACAACATACTACAGGCAGCCTATGTACAATGCACCATTACAACATACTACAGGCAGCCTATGTACAATGCGCCATGCCAACATACTACAGGCACCCCATGTACAATGCACCATTACAACATACTACAGGCAGCCTATGTACAATGCGCCATTCCAACATACTACAGGCAGCCTATGTACAATGCGCCATGCCAACACACTACAGGCAGCCTATGTACAATGTGCCATTACAACATACTACAGGCAGCCTATGTACAATGTGCCATTACAACATACTACAGGCAGCCTATGTACAATGTGCCATTCCAACACACTACAGGCAGTCTATGTACAATGTGCCATTACAACATACTACAGGCAGACTATATAAAATGTACCATTACAACAAATTACCACAGACAAGGCCTCATCTGCAAGGCATCACAACACCCACTTCAGTCACGCAGCCATATTCCCTCTCTTTTCTTTAGGAGTATATGTCCTCAAGATGTCACCTTCTTTTTCTTTGCTGTTGATGTCTTCCCTTTCCTTAGGAACATGTATCTTATCCAAGACATCCAGCACGCGGGGTCTCCATTACATCTCTCCGTGCAGCACAGATTTTACCTCAGACAGAGATTACATAACCACCTGATTTCCCTCTTCCTGTCAGATCGGCTGCCTCAACATTCTAAAATATTTAACACTTAAAGGAACCAAACGTGCAGGATACAGAACCACACGCCACAAGTCACCACACACAGGCAGCAGCACAACATACATAATATACCGTAATTACCTTACATAACGATAAGCAGACCACACAAGTCCTAAAAATGGTGGCCAGGAGCATCATGACACAGCCTATGTACAATGCACCATGCCAACACACTACAGGCAGTCTATGTACAATGCACCATGCCAACACACTACAGGCAGTCTATGTACAATGCGCCATGCCAACACACTACAGGCAGCCTATGTACAATGCGCCATGCCAACATACTACAGGCAGCCTATGTACAATGCGCCATTACAACATACTACAGGCAGCCTATGTACAATGTGCCATTACAACATACTACAGGCAGTCTATGTACAATGTGCCATTACAACATACTACAGGCAGCCTATGTACAATGCGCCATTCCAACATACTACAGGCAGCCTATGTACAATGCGCCATTCCAACATACTACAGGCAGCCTATGTACAATGCGCCATGCCAACACACTACAGGCAGCCTATGTACAATGCACCATTACAACATACTACAGGCACCCTATGTACAATGCACCATGCCAACACACTACAGGCAGCCTATGTACAATGCACCATTACAACATACTACAGGCAGCCTATGTACAATGCGCCATTACAACATACTACAGGCAGCCTATGTACAATGCGCCATTACAACATACTACAGGCAGCCTATGTACAATACGCCATTACAACATACTACAGGCAGTCTATGTACAATGTGCCATTACAACATACTACAGGCAGCCTATGTACAATGCGCCATTACAACATACTACAGGCAGCCTATGTACAATGCACCATTACAACATACTACAGGCAGCCTATGTACAATGCACCATGCCAACACACTACAGGCAGCCTATGTACAATGCACCATTACAACATACTACAGGCAGTCTATGTACAATGCACCATTACAACATACTACAGGCAGCCTATGTACAATGCACCATTACAACATACTACAGGCAGCCTATGTACAATGCGCCATGCCAACATACTACAGGCACCCCATGTACAATGCACCATTACAACATACTACAGGCAGCCTATGTACAATGCGCCATTCCAACATACTACAGGCAGCCTATGTACAATGCGCCATGCCAACACACTACAGGCAGCCTATGTACAATGTGCCATTACAACATACTACAGGCAGCCTATGTACAATGTGCCATTACAACATACTACAGGCAGCCTATGTACAATGTGCCATTCCAACACACTACAGGCAGTCTATGTACAATGTGCCATTACAACATACTACAGGCAGACTATATAAAATGTACCATTACAACAAATTACCACAGACAAGGCCTCATCTGCAAGGCATCACAACACCCACTTCAGTCACGCAGCCATATTCCCTCTCTTTTCTTTAGGAGTATATGTCCTCAAGATGTCACCTTCTTTTTCTTTGCTGTTGATGTCTTCCCTTTCCTTAGGAACATGTATCTTATCCAAGACATCCAGCACGCGGGGTCTCCATTACATCTCTCCGTGCAGCACAGATTTTACCTCAGACAGTGATTACATAACCACCTGATTTCCCTCTTCCTGTCAGATCGGCTGCCTCAACATTCTAAAATATTTAACACTTAAAGGAACCAAACGTGCAGGATACAGAGCCACACGCCACAAGTCACCACACACAGGCAGCAGCACAACATACATAATATACCGTAATTACCTTACATAACGATAAGCAGACCACACAAGTCCTAAAAATGGTGGCCAGGAGGATCATGACACAGCCTATGTACAATGTGCCATTACAACATACTACAGGCAGCCTATGTACAATGTGCCATTACAACATACTACAGGCAGCCTATGTACAATGTGCCATTACAACATACTACAGGCAGCCTATGTACAATGCGCCATTACAACATACTACAGGCAGCCTATGTACAATGCGCCATTACAACATACTACAGGCAGTCTATGTACAATGTGCCATTACAACATACTACAGGCAGTCTATGTACAATGTGCCATTACAACATACTACAGGCAGCCTATGTACAATGTGCCATTACAACATACTACAGGCAGCCTATGTACAATGTGCCATTCCAACACACTACAGGCAGCCTATGTACAATGTGCCATTACAACATACTACAGGCAGCCTATGTACAATGTGCCATTCCAACACACTACAGGCAGCCTATGTACAATGCGCCATTACAACATACTACAGGCAGCCTATGTACAATGTGCCATTACAACATACTACAGGCAGCCTATGTACAATGCGCCATTACAACATACTACAGGCAGCCTATGTACAATGCGCCATTACAACATACTACAGGCAGCCTATGTACAATGCGCCATGCCAACACACTACAGGCAGTCTATGTACAATGCACCATTACAACATACTACAGGCAGTCTATGTACAATGCGCCATTACAACATACTACAGGCAGTCTATGTACAATGTGCCATTACAACATACTACAGGCAGCCTATGTACAATGTGCCATTACAACATACTACAGGCAGCCTATGTACAATGTGCCATTACAACATACTACAGGCAGCCTATGTACAATGTGCCATTACAACATACTACAGGCAGCCTATGTACAATGTGCCATTACAACATACTACAGGCAGCCTATGTACAATGTGCCATTACAACATACTACAGGCAGTCTATGTACAATGCGCCATTACAACATACTACAGGCAGTCTATGTACAATGTGCCATTACAACATACTACAGGCAGACTATATAAAATGTACCATTACAACAAATTACCACAGACAAGGCCTCATCTGCAAGGCATCACAACACCCACTTCAGTCACGCAGCCATATTCCCTCGCTTTTCTTTAGGAGTATATGTCCTCAAGATGTCACCTTCTTTTTCTTTGCTGTTGATGTCTTCCCTTTCCTTAGGAACATGTATCTTATCCAAGACATCCAGCACGCCGGGTCTCCATTACATCTCTCCGTGCAGCACAGATTTTACCTCAGACAGCGATTACATAACCACCTGATTTCCCTCTTCCTGTCAGATCGGCTGCCTCAACATTCTAAAATATTTAACACTTAAAGGAACCAAACGTGCAGGATACAGAACCACACGCCACAAGTCACCACACACAGGCAGCAGCATAACATACATAACATACCGTAATTACCTTACATAACGATAAGCAGACCACACAAGTCCTAAAAATGGTGGCCAGGACGATCATAACACAGTCTATGTACAATGCGCCATGCCAAAACACTACAGGCAGCCTATGTACAATGTGCCATTACAACATACTACAGGCAGCCTATGTACAATGCACCATTACAACATACTACAGGCAGCCTATGTACAATGCGCCATTACAACATACTACAGGCAGTCTATGTACAATGTGCCATTACAACATACTACAGGCAGCCTATGTACAATGTGCCATTACAACATACTACAGGCAGCCTATGTACAATGCACCATGCCAACACACTACAGGCAGCCTATGTACAATGCACCATTACAACATACTACAGGCAGCCTATGTACAATGCACCATGCCAACACACTACAGGCAGCCTATGTACAATGCACCATTACAACATACTACAGGCAGCCTATGTACAATGCACCATTACAACATACTACAGGCAGTCTATGTACAATGCACCATTACAACATACTACAGGCAGCCTATGTACAATGCACCATTACAACATACTACAGGCAGCCTATGTACAATGCGCCATTACAACATACTACAGGCAGCCTATGTACAATGCGCCATGCCAACACACTACAGGCAGTCTATGTACAATGCGCCATTACAACATACTACAGGCAGCCTATGTACAATGCGCCATTACAACATACTACAGGCAGCCTATGTACAATGCGCCATGCCAACACACTACAGGCAGTCTATGTACAATGCACCATGCCAACACACTACAGGCAGTCTATGTACAATGCGCCATTACAACATACTACAGGCAGCCTATGTACAATGCGCCATTACAACATACTACAGGCAGCCTATGTACAATGTGCCATTACAACATACTACAGGCAGCCTATGTACAATGCGCCATTACAACATACAACAGGCAGTCTATGTACAATGTGCCATTCCAACACACTACAGGCAGTCTATGTACAATGCGCCATGCCAACACACTACAGGCAGTCTATGTACAATGCGCCATTCCAACATACTACAGGCAGCCTATGTACAATGCGCCATTCCAACATACTACAGGCAGCCTATGTACAATGCGCCATTACAACATACTACAGGCAGCCTATGTACAATGCGCCATTCCAACATACTACAGGCAGTCTATGTACAATGCGCCATTACAACATACTACAGGCAGCCTATGTACAATGCGCGATTACAACATACTACAGGCAGTCTATGTACAATGCGCCATTACAACATACTACAGGCAGCCTATGTACAATGCGCGATTACAACACACTACAGGAAGTCTATGTACAATGCACCATGCCAACACACTACAGGCAGTCTATGTACAATGCGCCATTACAACATACTACAGGCAGCCTATGTACAATGCGCCATTACAACATACTACAGGCAGCCTATGTACAATGTGCCATTACAACATACTACAGGCAGCCTATGTACAATGCGCCATTACAACATACTACAGGCAGCCTATGTACAATGCGCCATTACAACATACAACAGGCAGTCTATGTACAATGTGCCATTCCAACACACTACAGGCAGTCTATGTACAATGCGCCATGCCAACACACTACAGGCAGCCTATGTACAATGCGCCATTAAACATACTACAGGCAGTCTATGTACAATGCGCCATTCCAACATACTACAGGCAGCCTATGTACAATGCGCCATTAAACATACTACAGGCAGCCTATGTACAATGCGCCATTACAACATACTACAGGCAGTCTATGTTCAATGCGCCTTTTCCAACATACTACAGGCAGCCTATGTACAATGCGCCATTACAACATACTACAGGCAGCCTATGTACAATGCGCCATTACAACATACTACAGGCAGTCTATGTACAATGCGCCATTACAACATACTACAGACAGCCTATGTACAATGTGCCATTACAACATACTACAGGCAGCCTATGTACAATGTGCCATTACAACACACTACAGGCAGCCTATGTACAATGCGCCATTACAACATACTACAGGCAGTCTATGTACAATGCGCCATTCCAACATACTACAGGCAGCCTATGTACAATGCGCTATTACAACATACTACAGGCAGTCTATGTAGAATGTGCCATTACAACATACTACAGGCAGTCTATGTACAATGTGCCATTCCAACACACTACAGGCAGTCTATGTACAATGCGCCATTACAACATACTACAGGCAGTCTATGTACAATGCGCCATTCCAACATACTACAGGCAGCCTATGTACAATGCGCCATTACAACATACTACAGGCAGCCTATGTACAATGCGCCATTACAACATGCTGACTTCACTACAGTCTGCTCATAACTTCTACATTTCTTATCATTTCAGAAAGGGGAAACTGTGAAAAAAATGCGGGAAGAGGTAAGGAGAGACTCCTGTAATAAGTTCCGGTTGTAGTGTCTTGGTCTCAGACCAGTTACTTGATTATAGTTTACCGCCCTGGCACGGTGGCTCTTCACTATACACGGGATACAGTGGTCAGTCATCTGTTGTATAATTTTTACCATGAATGCTACTACCAGTAGTAATAATGTCCATCCTTCCACTGAAGATGTCAGATCATCTTGTGATTTTTCCTCTTAGAGTGGAGCCAGGATTAACATCTCAGAGGGAAACTGCCCAGAACGGATTGTGACAATCACTGGGCCTACAGACGCCATCTTCAAGGCCTTTGCTATGATTGCTTATAAGTTTGAGGAGGTGAGAGAAGGAGGGCTATGGGTATTGAACAGGGGACCCTACCCAACTATTAGGGAAGAGGACAATACTCTGCCTAAATGTACAGCTAATAACAGACTTATCTACTAAGCATCATTACCCCCCCCCCCCACCCTGACTAAAAAGTACCATAAGGCAGACACAAGAAGGCCCAAAAACTGGCTTATATGAACCTTTTGTGTGTCCTTCCCAGCTGCAATCCTCACCCCACCTTACCAAATGTCAAGCTTTTGGGGCACTAACACCCCCCAAGACTCAGAACAAGGTTATATTAGTGAGTGCATACAGTATGTCGATCATCAGAAGTCATTCATGAGACATATGTACAGCTCACGTAGCCAACCAATACACACTGAAGATCAATGGTGCAATATTGCTGGGCTCAGCCCACTTGGTCGCAATATATATATATATATATATATATATATATATATCGTTGAGTAGTAGAGTGCAGTGATGCACATATGGTTACCATGGGTGTCTCATTTTCACAGGACATCATAAATTCCATGAGTAACAGCACGGCCACCAGCAAACCTCCCGTCACCCTCAGGCTGGTGGTACCCGCCAGTCAGTGCGGCTCTTTGATTGGTAAAGGAGGCTCCAAGATCAAGGAAATCAGAGAGGTAAGTTCATGCGTGTGGGAATCTAGGCATGCATGGAAAATGGCAAAACAAAAGAGCATATGGGGTGAGGGTGGGCAATGAGGCAATGGAGAATTTCTGAGGTGTTTTCCCTATGTTAGTCCACAGGAGCACAGGTGCAGGTGGCAGGAGACATGCTCCCCAACTCCACAGAGAGGGCAGTGACCATCTCAGGAACTCCTGATGCCATCATCCAATGTGTGAAGCAGATATGTGTGGTGATGCTGGAGGTACAGTGTATCAGACCAGGGGTAACGTATACGGACCCTCACCCCTTAGACTCAGACAGAGCAAGTATCAGTGTATACAGGGGATAGATAAGGGAAGAGAACACAAACCCTGGCCACAGTGCCTCCTGGGAAAGTGATAAAGACAGATAGCACACACACCATAAATATAAAGGATAAGGGTAGATAGCACACACCATAAATATAAAGGATAAGGGTAGATAGCACACACACACCATAAATAAATATAAAGGATAAGGGTAGTTAGGCTTTTTAATTCTTGTTTATTTACATAATGTGAGTCTTGTTTTAAAATCTCTTCCATTACAAGAGAAATCCCAGAAATGTCACCAAAACATATTTGTGGCTATAAAACCTGTTCATGTATCATACATGTACCACATGTGTCTTTGGGTGTAAGTCACCGACTAATTTAATGCATCTTGGGTTCAGGACCACCATGACCACTGTGCACACAATATTTCGTTAATGGCATCTCCTCTCACCTGAGGAAGCTGATCAGCAGAAACCAAACTGGTAGATCCCAGAGAAGCATAATGGTAAAGTAAAGCTAAAACATGAGGCTGTGTCTGAAATATATACCACCCATGGTCTCCTCACAAGAGATCTGCAGATGGCCAGCCCTCGGATCCTTCTATGGTAACATCTTATACCATATTTACTATAAACGTTTTCAAACCACCTTCTGGGGTCTCACTGTCGGCATCCTTGGTGTATATAAGGAGCAAACAGGGCAACCAGTGCAAGGCACCAGGGACCTCCATTCACTAGCTCCCCCGCTGCGTGCAAGACACCATTAAATGGCCAAATACTCCACCAATACCATGGTCTTCTGTACTGGTGAATTCAGTCACTCCCTGGATTAGAGAGACCACCAATAGGCCACCCCTTCCCATGTATATCAGTGCTTCTCTTTTGTGAAAGTCCCCCCTCATCCCTTCCCTGTGTCTCTTCCCCCACTCTTTCCCGTGTCTCTTCCCCCTATCCTATGTCTCTTCCCCCCATCCTCCCTCCCCTGAGTATCTTCCCCACACTCTCTACCCTGTATCTCTTCCCGCCTCCCCTGTGTCTCCTCTCCCCCTCTCCTGTATCTCTTCCCCCTCCTCCGTGTCTCCCCCCCAACTCCCCCTTATGGAGCATTACACCCTTACGACATCTATATATTAGTGATATTTTGATTTGTTTAGGATTACATATATTGTGATTTGTTTTGGGATAGATATACACACACACACGCAGTATCTCACAAAAGTAAGTACAACCCTAAGTGGAAATGTCCAACATTTACCTTTAGCTTCTTTAGCCAGGCAGTGGTTGTCTTGGAGGTGTGTTTGGGGTCGTAATGTTGGAATACTGCCCTGCGGCCAAGTGTCTGAAGGGAGGGGATCATGCTGTGCTTCACTATGTCACAGTACATGTTGGCATTGATGTTTCCCTCAATGAACTGTAGCTCCCCAGTGCTGGCAGCACTCATGCAGGCCCAGATCAAACATATATACACATATGTCTATATGTGTATGGAATGTAATTGCTTAATTCTGAACACAGATACATCCCCAGTTATAAGAGGGTGTGCAGACTTATGCAACCACATTATTTTTCTTTTTTTTTTCTTCCCTCCACCTAAAAGATTTCAGTTTGTTTTTCAATTGAGTTGTATAGTTTATAGGTCACATTAAAGGTGGAAAAAGTTCTGAAATTATTTTATGGCCCTTTTAGTTCTTCCAGTATACTGTTTGTCACATTGGCATGTTAACGCAAATACAACAAACTCTGACCTACAATTGGTATGATGTTTATTACTCATTTTTTTCTTTCTGCTAGTGAATTCAATGAAACCTTTTTCTTTCAAAAAATCTGGAATTTACATTGAATACAGGGAGATTCTTTTTTGAGATTTGCTCCTTAAAGCAGAGAACCTTCATGCCCAGAGTAGCCATGGCCCAATCTGGAACTGATCATAAGGAATGTTTCGTATCCAAAGAATAAAACGCAACTGTACCCATCAAGGGGATTACGAAAAAGAAAGTAAAATCTTAATAGAGAAATTTAGAGAGAAGAAATATAAGGATAAAACAATAAGAGAGGCATATGATAAGATCAAAGACCAATAGATGGGATCTTATCACAAAGAAACGTAAGGAAAGAGATAAGACAAATGAAAAAGGAAAATCCAAAGATGGAGATGGTCTGATAACATGCAGGTTCCTTACCACTTATACCAAGGGAGTGAATAAAATACATTTTTACTTAATAAAATAATATACTTTACCTATTTGTAATTGATATTTGCAGCAATGAATAGCCTGAAGAGCTAATTGTGTATTTCTATTGTCCTGCAGCATACAATGTCCAGTTGTTCTGTTGCTGGTGTGACGAGAAAGTCACAAAGTCATCAATGTCCCAGCTGTGCATTAGAAACATGCTGGGCGTGCGACGGCAAACCGTTGCTTTAGTTGTGTAAATCTCCATTTGAGATTCCTAGTGTTAGTTTTGTAATATGGCGTCGTGTGCCTATGTGCTACGCGGGTCTCAACCATTTTCCATGGTGGCTAAGTGTGTATTTTAGTACCTCGTACGTCCCTGTGAAAAGTTGCACGTGTCTGGTGGTATTTTGCGCATTTCGGGGTCGTGTAGCCTTGTTTTCATTTATTTTGTCCGCCATTTTTTCCTCGCTTAAGCGTTTTAAAATTGTGTAAACTTATTAAATTGTACTTCAATTAGCGTGCAACCTTAGTGGCAGATGTCATCGCTGTCCCCCCATGCTCTGTGCGTTTTTTTTATATTTTTTTGTTGTATTGTTTTGTGTTGTATTTGAATATACGCATTTTGTCCGTTGACCTCGTATTTTTATTTTCTAAGTTCTGCGGGTCGTAATTAGAAGTCATACATCCTTGTCAGTGTTTTATGAGCTTTGGGGTCGTTGAGCCTCTTTTTCATTTTTTTTCTCCTCCATTTTTTTTCTTGCTTAGCTGATTTCGAAGTGGCAAAACTTAAGTCTAAAATAGACTTTAATTTGCATGCAACCTCACCCCCAGAGGTCCTGGCTGTCCCCCTGTGCTGTGTGTGATGTTTTTGTATTTAAATTGTCATTGTTTTTTTGTGTTTTTTGCTGTACGCTTTTCGGATGTTAGGTTCGTAATTTTGTGACCTCGTACTCCGGCTCGTATTTTCTTTTCTGTAAGTCCATATTTCCTCTTTACGCGTGTCGTATTTTTTTTCTAAGTTCCTAAGTTCTAAGTCTAAGTCGTGGTTGTTTTTTTGCAAAGTCGTGCTTTTCTGGGGTTTATTTGTCCCGGCAAATGCAGCTGATGTTGGAGCCTCCATCTCCGCAAATGCGGCCCCTTGCTTTGCGACGTCCGCATTTGAGTCCTGCAATGAGCCTTTGGCTCATTGCAGCCGTAGTTGGAGCCGCCACCTCCTCAAATTCGGCCCCTTGCTTTGCGACGTCCGCATTTGAGTCCTGCAATGAGCCTTTGGCTCATTGCAGCCGTAGTTGGAGCCGCCACCTCCTCAAATTCGGCCCCTCGCTTTGTGAGGGTTCGCATTTGCGGCCAGAACTGCGTCCCTGTTCTGCAAGCTCACTTTGCGAGCTTGCAAAGCGTGATGACGATTCGCAGTTTGACAACTATTATTATCCCCTTTGACTGTCTTCATGTGGGTTTTCCAAGTAGTAAGCATTTTATACTAACCAGAAGTTCGATTGTGATCACTTCCTGTTTGTGTTGCTAGGCAGATTTTGTGAAATGAGAAAGTGTGGAAGGTATATTAGGAGAAGCTGTCCACGTTCCCTCTTTATTCTTATTTCCAATTGCCCATACGTTACCAGGTAGGGTGGTCTATATCCACCAATGAAGTTTTAACTTACTATTACGTTGACTTCCTGTTTACACTCGTGAAACAGGAAGTGATGTTTTTTGTGATATTATTTTTGAATTATGTGATAGGCCAGTCTACCTTTCCCATGAGGAAGTGGGGTAATGAGTCATATGACTATTTGGCGCCATTTTCAGGTATTTAAGCCTTTTATACTTCCATTTAATTTTATTAATATTTGGTGAAGGTCTATAGAGGCCTCCACTTATATCTAATAGCCTTTTACCATTGAGAAAGCTCAGTCTATTGAGCAAAACGCGTTTGGTCTTTTTGTGATTTTATCTTGCCATTTTCTACATAAATCAGTTTCCTATATACTCTGGCCCTTTGGATTGTCCAACCAGCAGGCTGCCATCTATTTTTGGACCGTACTCATATGGACACCTGAGCATTGCCTGCTTTTGGAACCACAACTGAGCTGGACTTATGAGGACTATAGCTGATATATAAACAATACAAATACCTCATATGACTGAGGTCTTCAAGTGTGAGTGCTTTCATTGTTTTTATATTACTTCCTGATTAAACTCCTTTTATTCCCTTTTTTATCGTTTCATATCTTGTAGCATTTCCATGGACGGTGCCCGTTTTAGTTGAGGCGCATCAGATACTGCCAGGGTTTGATCTGCCAACAGAAGTGTCTCTTTTATTGTCATTGACCTTTTTTTACATTCTTATATATTTTTATGTTTTTTGCTTTGCATTCACATATCTAATTGCTATGTGATTAGACGGTTGATTCATTTTATCACCCATCGTTATAGTCTCTTTTTGTACACCTCTTAGTGTAGTTTTTCTTTACAAATTCTTGTAGAGCCCTTTTATTTCCATGCACTCTTTTTGTGATCTTATTTTAGGCTGGTTTATTGGTTTATTGACCTATTAGACTGTGGTTTATATATTATGATTTTTTTCTGATTATATACATATATTGTGATTTTTTTCTGATTATATACATATATTGTGATTTGTTTCGGATTATATACATATATTGTGATTTGTTTCGGATTATATACATATATTGTGATTTGTTTCGGATTATATACATATATTGTGATTTGTTTTGGATTATATACATATATTGTGATTTGTTTCGGATTATATACATATATTGTGATTTGTTTCGGATTATATACATATATTGTGATTTGTTTTGGATTATATACATATATTGTGATTTGTTTCGGATTATATACATATATTGTGATTTGTTTCGGATTATATACATATATAGGGCCTCATTCTATTAGCGGCCGCAGCCGTTGCGGGGCCGCAAGGACCGGCCGCAAGCTATTCTGCTATTCTATTCCCTTACGGCCGGAGGCTCCGGCAGGCTTGCGGCCGGTGCCTTGCTATCTCTTGCGGCCGCTCGCGCCAGAGGAAAGCCTTTGATCTAAAACGGCCGCAAGAGATTTGCAATTCAATTGCTCCGGGAAACCTCTCTGCAAGGCTAAAAGCGAGCCGCAGCTTACTTGCAGCAAACAGGTCCCGCTAGCACCAATTAAGCACATAAAATAGCTCAAATAAAGCCATCCTGCACTTTGAGAAGACTATAAAGGGATTTTAGGTGTTAGAAAAAATAGCACATAATTATCCTATACTCAAATCCGTAAAATATTTTATTTTTAATATCCGTAAAATATCCATGTAAAAAGTCCAGAGGGCTTGGAGCACCTCAGACACGCCCACGCCGCAGCCGGAAAATAAACAGTTAATTTGAACTTGGGTTTGGGCTGATGTGCAAGCTTGAGAGTGGGTTTCTTTTAATCCTCATGTCCCCCAATATGATCCCTAGCATTTACAGAGCTGTACAGTGCAGGCTTGAATTTATTTTTGAGTTTTTATATTTCTGAGCTTACGGCCGGTTCCAAGATATGCGGCCGGCCGTAAAAGGAGATCCTTGCGGGGCCGTATAATAGAATCGCGAGTTAACTGAACCCCCGCAAGGAATCGCAGCCTTACGGCCGATTTACGGCCGCTAATAGAATGAGGCCCATAGTGATTAGTTTCGGTTTATATACATATATTGTGATTCGTTTCGGATTATAAACATATATTGTGATTTGTTTCGGATTATATACATATATTGTGATTTGTTTCGGATTATATACATATATTGTGATTTGTTTCGGATTATATACATTTATTATGATTTGTTTCGGATTATATACATATATTGTGATTCGTTTCGGTTTATATACATATATTGTGATTCGTTTCGGATTATAAACATATATTATGATTCGTTTCGGTTTATATACATATATTGTGATTTGTTTCGGATTATATACATATATTATGATTCGTTTCGGATTATATACATATATTGTGATTCGTTTCGGATTATATACATATATTATGATTTTTTTTCGGATTATATACATATATTGTGATTTGTTTCGGATTATTTACATATATTGTGATCTGTTTCGGATTATATACATATATTGTGATTTGTTTCGGATTATATACATATATTGTGATTCGTTTCGGGTTATATACATATATTGTGATTTGTTTCGGATTATATACATATATTGTGATTTGTTTCGGATTATATACATATATTGTGATTCGTTTCGGGTTATATACATATATTGTGATTTGTTTCGGATTATATACATATATTGTGATTTGTTTCGGATTATATACATATATTGTGATTTGTTTCGGATTATATACATATATTATGATTTGTTTCGGATTATATACATATATTGTGATTCGTTTCGGATTATATACATATATTGTGATTTGTTTCGGATTATTTACATATATTGTGATCTGTTTCGGATTATATACATATATTGTGATGTGCTTCGGATTTTATACATTTATTATGATTTGTTTCAGATTATATACATATATTGTGATTCGTTTCGGGTTATATACATATATTGTGAATTGTTTCGGATTATATACATATATTGTGATTCGTTTCGGATTATATACATTTATTATGATTTGTTTCGGATTATATACATATATTGTGATTTGTTTCGGATTATATACATATATTATGATTTGTTTCGGATTATATACATATATTGTGATTTGTTTCGGATTATATACATTTATTATGATTTGTTTCGGATTATATACATATATTGTGATTCGTTTCGGGTTATATACATATATTGTGATTTGTTTCGGATTATATACATATATTGTGATTTGTTTCGGATTATATACATTTATTATGATTTGTTTCGGATTATATACATATATTAACATATATTGTGATTTGTTTCGGATTATATACATATATTGTGATTTGTTTCGGATTATATACATATATTGTGATTTGTTTCGGGTTATATACATATATTGTGATTTGTTTCGGATTATATACATATATTATGATTTTTTTCGGATTATATACATATATTGTGATTCGTTTCGGATTATATACATTTATTATGATTTGTTTCGGATTATATACATATATTATGATTTGTTTCGGATTATATACATATATTGTGATTTGTTTCGGATTATATACATATATTTTGATTCGTTTCGGATTATATACATATATTGTGATTTGTTTCGGATTATATACATATATTGTGATTTGTTTCGGATTATATACATATATTATGATTTGTTTCGGATTATATACATATATTATGATTTGTTTCGGATTAAATACATATATTGTGATTTGTTTCGGATTATATACATATATTGTGATTTGTTTCGGATTATAAACATATATTGTGATTCGTTTCGGATTATATACATATATTGTAATTTGTTTCGGATTATATACATATATTGTGATTTGTTTCGGATTATATACATATATTGTGATTCGTTTCGGTTTATATACATATATTGTGATTCGTTTCGGATTATAAACATATATTATGATTCGTTTCGGATTATATACATATATTATGATTCGTTTCGGATTATATACATATATTGTGATTCGTTTCGGATTATATACATATATTATGATTTTTTTTCGGATTATATACATATATTGTGATTTGTTTCGGATTATTTACATATATTGTGATCTGTTTCGGATTATATACATATATTGTGATTTGTTTCGGATTATATACATATATTGTGATTCGTTTCGGGTTATATACATATATTGTGATTTGTTTCGGATTATATACATATATTGTGATTTGTTTCGGATTATATACATATATTGTGATTCGTTTCGGGTTATATACATATATTGTGATTTGTTTCGGATTATATACATATATTGTGATTTGTTTCGGCTTATATACATATATTATGATTTGTTTCGGATTATATACATATATTGTGATTCGTTTCGGATTATATACATATATTGTGATTTGTTTCGGATTATTTACATATATTGTGATCTGTTTCGGATTATATACATATATTGTGATTTTTTTTCGGATTATATACATTTATTGTGATTTGTTTCGGATTATATACATATATTGTGATTCGTTTCGGGTTATATACATATATTGTGATTTGTTTCGGATTATATACATATATTGTGATTCGTTTCGGATTATATACATATATTGTGATTCGTTTCGGATTATATACATATATTATGATTTGTTTCGGATTATATACATATATTGTGATTTGTTTCGGATTATATACATTTATTATGATTTGTTTCGGATTATATACATATATTGTGATTCGTTTCGGGTTATATACATATATTGTGATTTGTTTCGGATTATATACATATATTGTGATTTGTTTCGGATTATATACATTTATTATGATTTGTTTCGGATTATATACATATAATATGATTTGTTTCGGATTATATACATATATTGTGATTTGTTTCGGATTATATACATATATTGTGATTTGTTTCGGATTATATACATATATTGTGATTTGTTTCGGGTTATATACATATATTGTGATTTGTTTCGGATTATATACATATATTATGATTTGTTTCGGATTATATACATATATTGTGATTCGTTTCGGATTATATACATTTATTATGATTTGTTTCGGATTATATACATATATTATGATTCGTTTCGGATTATATACATATATTGTGATTTGTTTCGGATTATATACATATATTATGATTCGTTTCGGATTATATACATATATTGTGATTTGTTTCGGATTATATACATATATTGTGATTTGTTTCGGATTATATACATATATTATGATTTGTTTCGGATTATATACATATATTATGATTTGTTTCGGATTATATACATATATTGTGATTTGTTTTGGATTATATACATATATTGTGATTATATACATATATTGTGATTTGTTTCGGATTATATACATATATTGTGATTTGTTTCGGATTATATACATATATTGTGATTTGTTTCGGATTATATACATATATTGTGATTTGTTTCGGATTATATACATATATTGTGATTATATACATATATTGTGATTTGTTTCGGATTATATACATATATTGTGATTCGTTTCGGATTATATACATATATTATGATTTGTTTCGGATTATATACATATATTGTGATTTGTTTCGGATTATATACATATATTGTGATTTGTTTTGGATTATATACATATATTGTGATTATATACATATATTGTGATTTGTTTCGGATTATATACATATATTGTGATTTGTTTCGGATTATATACATATATTATGATTCGTTTCGGGTTATATACATATATTGTGATTTGTTTCGGATTATATACATATATTATGATTCGTTTCGGATTATATACATATATTGTGATTTGTTTCGGATTATATACATATATTGTGATTTGTTTCGGATTATATACATATATTATGATTTGTTTCGGATTATATACATATATTATGATTTGTTTCGGATTATATACATATATTGTGATTTGTTTCGGATTATTTACATATATTGTGATTTGTTTCGGATTATATACATATATTGTGATCTGTTTCGGATTATATATATATATTGTGATTTGTTTCGGATTATATACATATATTGTGATTTGTTTCGGGTTATATACATATATTGTGATTTGTTTCGGATTATATACATATATTATGATTCGTTTCGGATTATATACATTTATTATGATTTGTTTCGGATTATATACATATATTGTGATTTGTTTCGGGTTATATACATATATTGTGATTTGTTTCGGATTATATACATATATTATGATTCATTTCGGATTATATACATATATTGTGATTTGTTTCGGATTATATACATATATTATGATTTGTTTCGGATTATATACATATATTATGATTTGTTTCGGATTATATACATATATTGTGATTTGTTTCGGATTATATACATATATTATTATTTGTTACGGATTATATACATATATTGTGATCTGTTTCGGATTATATACATTTATTGTGATTTGTTTCGGATTATATACATATATTGTGATTTGTTTCGGATTATATACATATATTGTGATTCGTTTCGGATTATATACATATATTGTGATTCGTTTCGGATTATATACATATATTATGATTCGTTTCGGATTATATACATATATTGTGATTCGTTTCGGATTATATACATATATTGTGATTCGTTTCGGATTATATACATATATTATGATTTGTTTCGGATTATATACATATATTGTGATTTGTTTCGGATTATATACATATATTATTATTTGTTACGGATTATATACATATATTGTAATCTGTTTAGGATTATATACATTTATTGTGATTTGTTTCGGATTATAAACATATATTGTGATTCGTTTCGGATTATATACATATATTGTGATTTGTTTCGGATTATATACATATATTGTGATTCGTTTCGGATTATATACATATATTGTGATTCGTTTCGGATTATATACATATATTGTGATTCGTTTCGGATTATATACATATATTATGATTTGTTTCGGATTATATACATATATTGTGATTTGTTTCGGATTATATACATATATTATGATTCGTTTCGGATTATATACATATATTATGATTCGTTTCGGATTATATACATATATTGTGATTTGTTTCGGATTATATACATATATTATGATTCGTTTCGGGTTATATACATATATTGTGATTTGTTTCAGATTATATACATATATTGTGATTTGTTTCGGATTATATACATATATTATGATTTGTTTCGGATTATATACATATATTGTGATTTGTTTCGGATTATATACATATATTATGATTCGTTTCGGGTTATATACATAGATTATGATTTGTTTCGGACTATATACATATATTGTGATTTGTTTCGGATTATATACATATATTGTGATTTGTTTCGGATTATATACATATATTGTGATTATATACATATATTGTGATTTGTTTCGGATTATATACATATATTGTGATTTGTTTCGGATTATATACATATATTATGATTCGTTTCGGGTTATATACATATATTGTGATTTGTTTCGGATTATATACATATATTGTGATTTGTTTCGGATTATATACATATATTGTGATCTGTTTCGGATTATATACATATATTGTGATTTGTTTCGGATTATATACATATATTGTGATCTGTTTCGGATTATATACATATATTGTGATCTGTTTCGGATTATATACATATATTGTGATTTGTTTCGGATTATATACATTTATTGTGATCTGTTTCGGATTATATACATTTATTGTGATCTGTTTCGGATTATATACATATATTGTGATTTGTTTCGGATTATATACATATATTAGGATTTGTTTCGGATTATATACATATATTGTGATTTGTTTCGGATTATATACATATATTATGATTTGTTTCGGATTATATACATTTATTATGATTTGTTTCGGATTATATACATATATTATGATTTGTTTCGGATTATATACATATATTGTGATTTGTTTCGGATTATATACATATATTGTGATTCGTTTCGGATTATATACATATATTGTGATTCGTTTCGGGTTATATACATATATTGTGATTTGTTTCGGATTATATACATATATTATGATTTGTTTCGGATTATATACATTTTTATGATTTGTTTCGGATTATATACATATATTGTGATCTGTTTCGGAATATATACATATATTATGATTCGTTTTGGATTATATACATATATTGTGATTTGTTTCGGAATATATACATATATTATGATTCGTTTTGGATTATATACATATATTGTGATTTGTTTCCGATTATATACATATATTGGGATTTGTTTCGGAATATATACATATATTATGATTCGTTTTGGATTATATACATATATTGTGATTCGTTTCGGGTTATATACATATATTGTGATTTGTTTCGGATTATATACATATATTGTGATTTGTTTCGGATTATATACATATATTGTGATTTGTTTCGGATTATATACATATATTGTGATTTGTTTCGGATTATATACATATATTGTGATTCGTTTCGGGTTATACACATATATTGTGATTTGTTTCGGATTATATACATATATTATGATTTGTTTCGGTTTATATACATAAATTGTCATTTGTTTCGGATTATATACATATATTGTGATTCGTTTTGGATTATATACATATATTGTGATTTGTTTCGGAATATATACATATATTATGATTCGTTTTGGATTATATACATATATTGTGATTTGTTTCCGATTATATACATATATTGTGATTTGTTTCGGAATATATACATATATTATGATTCGTTTTGGATTATATACATATATTGTGATTTGTTTCCGATTATATACATATATTGTGATTCGTTTCGGGTTATATACATATATTGTGATTTGTTTCGGATTATATACATATATTGTGATTTGTTTCGGATTATATACATATATTGTGATTTGTTTCGGATTATATACATATATTGTGATTTGTTTCGGATTATATACATATATTGTGATTCGTTTCGGGTTATACACATATATTGTGATTTGTTTCGGATTATATACATATATTGTCATTTGTTTCGGATTATATACATATATTGTGATTCGTTTCGGATTATATACATATATTGTGATTTGTTTCGGATTATATACATATATTGTGATTTGTTTCGGATTATATACATATATTGTGATTTGTTTCGGATTATTTACATATATTGTGATTTGTTTCGGATTATATACATATATTGTGATTCGTTTCGGATTATATACATATATTGTGATTTGTTTCGGATTATATACATATATTGTGATTTGTTTCGGATTATATACATATATTGTGATTTGTTTCAGATTATATACATATATTGTGATTTGTTTCAGATTATATACATATATTGTGATTTGTTTCGGGTTATACACATATATTGTGATTTGTTTCGGATTATATACATATATTGTGATTTGTTTCGGATTATATACATATATTGTGATTCGTTTCGGATTATATACATATATTGTGATTTGTTTCGGATTATATACATATATTGTGATTTGTTTTGGATTATATACATATATTGTGATTTGTTTCAGATTATATACATATATTGTGATTTGTTTCGGGTTATACACATATATTGTGATTTGTTTCGGATTATATACATAAATTGTCATTTGTTTCGGATTATATACATATATTGTGATTCGTTTTGGATTATATACATATATTGTGATTTGTTTCGGAATATATACATATATTATGATTCGTTTTGGATTATATACATATATTGTGATTTGTTTCCGATTATATACATATATTGTGATTTGTTTCGGAATATATACATATATTATGATTCGTTTTGGATTATATACATATATTGTGATTTGTTTCCGATTATATACATATATTGTGATTCGTTTCGGGTTATATACATATATTGTGATTTGTTTCGGATTATATACATATATTGTGATTTGTTTCGGATTATATACATATATTGTGATTTGTTTCGGATTATATACATATATTGTGATTTGTTTCGGATTATATACATATATTGTGATTCGTTTCGGGTTATACACATATATTGTGATTTGTTTCGGATTATATACATATATTGTCATTTGTTTCGGATTATATACATATATTGTGATTTGTTTCGGATTATATACATATATTGTGATTTGTTTCGGATTATATACATATATTGTGATTTGTTTCGGATTATATACATATATTGTGATTTGTTTCGGATTATTTACATATATTGTGATTTGTTTCGGATTATATACATATATTGTGATTCGTTTCGGATTATATACATATATTGTGATTTGTTTCGGATTATATACATATATTGTGATTTGTTTCGGATTATATACATATATTGTGATTTGTTTCAGATTATATACATATATTGTGATTTGTTTCAGATTATATACATATATTGTGATTTGTTTCGGGTTATACACATATATTGTGATTTGTTTCGGATTATATACATATATTGTGATTTGTTTCGGATTATATACATATATTGTGATTCGTTTCGGATTATATACATATATTGTGATTTGTTTTGGATTATATACATATATTGTGATTTGTTTCAGATTATATACATATATTGTGATTTGTTTCGGGTTATACACATATATTGTGATTTGTTTCGGATTATATACATATATTGTGATTTGTTTCGGATTATATACATATATTGTGATTCGTTTCGGATTATATACATATATTGTGATTTGTTTCGGATTATATACATATATTGTGATTTGTTTCGGATTATATACATATATTGTGATTCGTTTCGGATTATATACATATATTGTGATTTGTTTCGGATTATATACATATATTGTGATTTGTTTCGGATTATATACATATATTATGATTTGTTTTGGATTATATACATATATTATAATTTGTTTCGGATTATATACATATATTGTGATTTGTTTCGAATTATATACATATATTATGATTCGTTTAGACTGTGCTGACCATACTTGAGAGCAGAGCTTCTGGTGATATCCAAATGGTGAAATTGAAATAACTGGTAAATCTGACTTTATTTAGATCAGTTCTGTTGTCTTTTTGTCATTTATTGGCAATATTGCTAAATCATGAAGGACAGAAAAAGACATTTCTGTAGCAGACATGTTGTTTTGTGATCGTATTTCTCACCATTACTTGGTGATATCGTCTATGTAGCTATCAGCAAAATGGACACAAAATATATGATTTACTTTGTCTAATCCTCCATTCTGAATGATAATTATCTGAATCCTCGGACGTCCCCATATGCTTTGGTCTCCATTTGCAACCAAGGTAATCTAATCTCGTGCTCACAACTCGTTAAAACTGTCACTTTTTCAATTATGTTTTTGACTAGCTGCATTGATTTATGTAGTGCCTGACAACCGCTTTGACTTCCGCTTTCTTTATGGATTAATTTATTAATCTTTACACGATCTTCAGAATGTCTATAAATATGTTTTGGTGACAATTCTCTTTTAATACAAGAGACTCCTCACAATTTTCTAATTAAAATGTGTAAATAGGCTGGAACAGAACATAGATATTCTCTCTGGAACCAGTACATAGATATGGGATATTTTCTCTGGACCAATACACAGATATGAGATTTTTTTTTTCTGGAGCCAGTACACAGGTATGGGATATTTACTCTGGAGCCAGTAAATAGATATGGGATATTTACTCTGGAACCAGTAAATAGATATGGGATATTTACTCTGGAACCAGTAAATAGATATGGGATATTTACTCTGGAACCAGTAAATAGATATGGGATATTTACTCTGGAACCAGTAAATAGATATGGGATATTTACTCTGGAACCAGTAAATAGATATGGGATATTTACTCTGGAGCCAGTACATAGATATGGGATATTATCTCTGGAACCAGTAAATAGATATGGGATATTTACTCTGGAGCCAGTACATAGATATGGGATATTTTCTCTGGAACCAGTACATAGATATGGGATATTTTCTTTGGACCAATACACAGATATGAGATTTTTTTTTCTGGAGCCAGTACACAGGTATGGGATATTTACTCTGCAGCCAGTAAATAGATATGGGATATTTACTCTGGAGCCAGTACATAGATATGGGATATTTACTCTGGAACCAGTAAATAGATATGGGATATTTTCTCTGGAACCAGTACATAGATATGGGATATTTTCACTGGAGCCAGTACATAGATATTGGATATTTACTCTGGAGCCAGTACATAGATATGGGATATTTTCTCTGGAACCAGTATATAGATATGGGATATTATCTCTGGAACCAGTAAATAGATATGGGATATTTACTCTGGACCAATACACAGATATGAGATATTCTTTTTCTGGAGCCAGTACATATATATGGGATATTTTTTCTGGAGCCAGTACACAGGTATGGGATATTTTCTTTGGAGCCAGTACATAGATATGGGATATTTACTCTGGAGCCAGTACATAGATATGGGATATTTACTATGGAACCAGAACATCGATATGGGATATTCTCTCTGGACCAATAGTTAGAAATGGGATATTTTCTCTAGAGCCAGTACATACATATGTGATATTTTCTCAGGAGTCAGTACTTAGATATGGGATATTTACTCTGGAGCCAGTACATAGATATGGGATATTTTCTCATGAGTCAGTACATAGATATGGGATATTTAAGCTGGAGCCAGTGCATAGATATGGGATATTTTCTCTGGAGCTAGTAAATAGATATGGGATATTTTTTCTTGAACGAGTAAATAGATATGGGATATTTACTCTGGAGCCAGTACATAGATATGGGATATTTTCTTGGGAGCCAGTAGTTAGAAATGGGATATTTTCTCTGGAGCCAGTACATAGATATGGGATATTTTCTCGGGAGCCAGTAGTTAGAAATGGGATATTTACTCTGGAGCCAGCACCTAGATATGGGATATTTTCTCTGGGACCAATACACAGATATGAGATTTTTTTCTGAAGCTAGTACACAGATATGGGATATTTACTTTGGAACCAGTACATAGATATGGGATATTTACTCTGGAGCCAGTACAAAAGTATGGGATATTTACTTTGGAACCAGTACATAAATATGGGATATTTGCTCTGGAACCAGTAAATAGATATGGGATATTTACTCGGGAGCCAGTACATACATATGGGATATTTTCTCTGGACCAATACACAGATATGAGATTTTTTTTTCTGGAGCCAGTACACATATATGGGATATTTTCTCTGGAGCCAGAAAATAGATATGGGATATTTAAGGTGGAGCCAGTACATAGATATGGGATATTTTCTCTGGAGCCAGTAAATAGATATGGGATATTTTTTCTTGAACGAGTAAATAGATATGGGATATTTACTCGGGAACGAGTTAATAGATATGGGATAGTTTCTCTGGAATCAATACACAGATATGAGATTTTCTCTGGAACCAGTAAATAGATATGGGATATTTTCTCTGGAACCAGTACACAGATATAGGATATTTTTTCTGGAGCCAGTACATAGATATGGGATATTTTCTCTGGAACCAATACACAGATATAGGATATTTTCTCTGGAGCCAGTACATAGATATGGGATATTTATTCGGGAGCCAGTACATATATATGGGATATTTTCTCTGGGACCAATACACAGATATGAGATATTTTTAGTGGAGCCAGTACATATATATGGGATATTTTCTCTGGAGCCAGTACACAGGTATGGGATATTTTATATGGAACCAGTAAATAGATAAGGGATATTTACTCTGGAGCCATTATATAGATATGGGATATTTTTTCTTGAACGAGTAAATAGATATGGGATATTTACTCGGGAACCAGTACATAGATATGGGATATTTTCTCTGGAGCCAGTACATAGATATGGGATATTTTCTCTGGAGCCAGTACATAGATATGGGATATTTACTCTGGAGCCAGCACCTAGATATGGGATATTTTCTCCGGAGTCAGTACATACATATCGGATATTATCTCTGAAACCAGTAAATAGATATGGGATATTTACTCTGGAGCCAGTAGTTAGAAATGGGATATTTACTCTGGAGCCAGTACATAGATATGGGATATTTTCACTGGAGCCAGTACATAGATATTGGATATTTACTCTGGAGCCAGTACATAGATATGGGTTATTTTCTCTGGAACCAGTATATAGATATGGGATATTTACTCTGGAGCCAGTACATAGATATGGGATATTTACTCTGGAGCCAGTACATTTATATGGGATATTTGCTCTGGAGCCAGTAGTTAGAAATGGGATATTTACTCAGGAGCCAGTACATAGATATGGGATATTTTCTCTGGAACCAGTACAAAGATATGGGAAATTTTCTTTGCAGCTAGTACATAGATATGGGATATTTTCTCGGGAGAAAGTAGTTAGAAATGGGATGTTTTCTCTGGAGCCATCACCTAGATATGGGATATTTTCTCCGGAGTTAGTACATACATATCGGATATTATCTCTGAAACCAGTAAATAGATATGGGATATTTACTCTGGAGCCAGTAGTTAGAAATGGGATATTTACTCTGGAGCCAGTACATAGATATGGGATATTTTCACTGGAGCCAGTACATAGATATTGGATATTTACTCTGGAGCCAGTACATAGATATGGGTTATTTTCTCTGGAACCAGTATATAGATATGGGATATTTACTGTGGTGCCAGTACATAGATATGGGATATTTACTCTGGAGCCAGTACATTTATATGGGATATTTGCTCTGGAGCCAGTAGTTAGAAATGGGATATTTACTCAGGAGCCAGTACATAGATATGGGATATTTTCTCTGGAACCAGTACAAAGATATGGGAAATTTTCTTTGCAGCTAGTACATAGATATGGGATATTTTCTCGGGAGAAAGTAGTTAGAAATGGGATGTTTTCTCTGGAGCCAGTACATAGATATGGGATATTTACTCTGGAGCCAGCACCTAGATATGGGATATTTTCTCTGGAGTCAGTACATAGATATCGGATATTTTCTCTGGAACCAGTACATAGATATGGGATATTTTTTCTTGAAACAGTATATTAATATAGGATATTTACTCTGGAGCCAGTAGTTAGAAATGGGATATTTTCTCTGGAGCCAGTACATAGATATGGGATATTATCTCTGGAACCAGTACATAGATATGGGATATTTACTCGGGAGCCAGTACATACATATGGGATATTTTCTCTGGACCAATACACAGATATGAGATTTTTTTTCTGGAGCCAGTACATATATTTGGGATATTTTCTCTGGAGCCAGTACACAGGTATGGGATATTTTCTTTGGAGCTAGTACATAGATATGGGATATTTACTCTGGAACAAGTACATAGATATGGGATATTTACTCTGGAGCCAGTACATAGATATGGGATATTTAAGCTGGATCCAGTGCATAGATATGGGATATTTTTTCTGGAGCCAGTAAATAGATATGGGATATTTTTTCTTAAACGATTAAATAGATATGGGATATTTACTCTAGAGCCAGCACCTAGATATGGGATATTTTCTCTGGGGTCAGTACATAGATATCGGATATTATCTCTGAAACCAGTAAATAGATATGGGATATTTACTCTGGAGCCAGTAGTTAGAAATGGGATATTTACTCTGGAGCCAGTACATAGATATGGGATATTTACTCTGGAGCCAGTACATAGATATGCAATATTTTCTCTTGAACCAGTATATAGATATGGGATATTATCTCTGGAACCAGTAAATAGATATGGGATATTTTCTCTTGACCAATACACAGATATGAGATATTTTTTTCTGGAGCCAGTACATATATATGGGATATTTCCTTTGGAGCCAGTACATTTATATGGGATATTTGCTCTGGAGCCAGTAGTTAGAAATGGGATATTTACTCAGGAGCCAGTACATAGATATGGGATATTTTCTCTGGAACCAGTACAAAGATATGGGAAATTTTCTTTGCAGCTAGTACATAGATATCGGATATTTCCTCTGGAACCAGTACATAGATATGGGATATTTACTCGGGAGCCAGTACATACATATGGGATATTTTCTCTGGACCAATACACAGATATGATATTTTTTTTTCTGGAGCCAGTTCATATATTTGGGATATTTTCTTTGGAGCCAGTACACAGGTATGGGATATTTTCTTTGGAGCTAGAACATTGATATGGGATATTTACTCTGGAACAAGTACATAAATATGGAATATTTACTCTGGAGCCAGTACATAGATATGGGATATTTAAGCTGGAGCCAGTGCATAGATATGGGATATTTTCTCTGGAGCCAGTAAATAGATATGGGATATTTTTTCTTGAACGAGTAAATAGATATGGGATATTTACTCTGGAGCCAGTACATAGATATGGGATATTTTCTTGGGAGCCAGTAGTTAGAAATGGGATATTTTCTCTGGAGCCAGTACATAGATATGGGATATTTTCTCGGGAGCCAGTAGTTAGAAATGGGATATTTACTCTGGAGCCAGCACCTAGATATGGGATATTTTCTCTGGGACCAATACACAGATATGAGATTTTTTTTTCTGGAGCCAGTACATATATATGAGATATTTTCTCTGGAGCCAGCACCTAGATATGGGATATTTACTCTGGAGCCAGTAAATAGATATGGGATATTTTCTCTGGAGCCAGTAAATAGATATGGGATATTTTTTCTTGAACGAGTAAATAGATATGGGATATTTACTCGGGAACGAGTTCATAGATATGGGATAGTTTCTCTGGAACCAATACACAGATATGAGATTTTCTCTGGAACCAGTACACAGATATAGGATATTTTCTCTGGAGACAGTACATAGATATGGGACATTTTCTCTGGAACCAATACACAGATATAGGATATTTTCTCTGGAGCCAGTACATAGATATGGGATATTTATTCGGGAGCCAGTACATATATATGGGATATTTTCTCTGGAGCCAGTACACAGGTATGGGATATTTTCTATGGAGCCAGTGTATAGACATGGGATATTTTTCTTGAACCAGTAAATAGATATGAAATATTTACTCTGGAGCCAGTACATACGTATGGGATATTTACTCTGGAGCCAGTAAATTGATACAGGATATTTTCTCTGGAGCCAGTACAAAGATATGGGATATTTTCTCTGGGACCAATACAAAGATATGAGATTTTTTTTCTCTGGAGCCAGTACATAGATATGGGATATTTTCTCTGGAACCAGTACATAGATATGGGATATTTACTCTGGAGCCAGTACATAGATATGGGATATTTACTCTGGAGCCAGTGCATAGATATGGGATATTTACTCTGGAGCCAGTACATAGATATGGGATATTTGCTCTGGAGCCAGTACATAGATATGGGATATTTGCTTTGGAGCTAGTACATAGATATGGGATATTTGCTCTGGAGCCAGTACATAGATATGGGATATTTGCTTTGGAGCCAGTACATAGTGATGGGATATTTGCTCTGGAGCCAGTACATAGATATGGGATATTTGCTCTGGAGCCAGTACATAGATATGGGATATTTGCTTTGGAGCTAGTACATAGATATGGGATATTTGCTCTGGAGCCAGTACATAGATATGGGATATTTGCTTTGGAGCCAGTACATAGATATGGGATATTTACTCTGGAGCCAGTACATAGATATGGGATATTTACTCTGGAGCCAGTACATAGATATGGGATATTTACTCTGGAGCCAGTACATAGATATGGGATATTTGCTTTGGAGCTAGTACATAGATATGGGATATTTACTCTGGAGCCAGTACATAGATATGGGATATTTACTCTGGAGCCAGTACATAGATATGGGATATTTTCTCTGGAACCAATACACAGATATGAGATTTTTTTCTGAAGCTAGTACGTAGTTATGGGATATTTTCTCTGGAGCCAGTACACAGATATGGGATATTTTCTCTGGAGCCAGTACATACATATGGGATATTTTCTCTGTTGCCACTACATGGATATAGGATATTTACTCTGGAGCCGGTATATTGATATGGGATATTATCTGTGGAGCCAGTATATAGATATGGGATATTTACTCTGGAGCCTGTACATAGATATGGGATATTTTCTCATGAACCAGTATATAGATATGGGATATTTTCTCTGGAACCAGAACATAGTTGTAACGGTACCCCCACACATATAAGGGGTTGCCAAGGCCGTTTTAGCTGATCCGCCCGGCCAGTGATATAGGGACAGCTACTGCAGGACAACGATTCCCCCAAACTGGATCCAAGGGGAAAATGCTCCAAGTCTGGAACTGGAACCTCACGAATAGCCGCTAGCAGCTGAACAGGAAAAGCACCCCCAAGATGCCCACACTCCTGGCACTCAGTCTGTAACTGCATACCATGAATCCCCCCAAGAACGAGACATAAGCTCTGTGGTTGAGGGTCAAGCAGTGAACTCTCTTCTTTATTAATTACAAAGATATATTAAAACCATTTTCACATACACAGTAGAGGGAGGGGCTACCTGAGTTCAGCCCCTAATTACCTCTGGCCAATCACATAGTGTTACACCGTGGGAAACATGAGACTCCTCCCAGGTCCACCCACTAGGTGTGGCTAACAGTCATTTGGCTTCTGACCACCAGAGGGGAAACATGGCCTTTAGCAGTCCCCTGTGCCCCTGCTAAGAAAGCTGAGATACCCCAGGGGTTATGGAGCCGGTATGTCTGGAGGCTCTTTGTTCTGCTATCTCCCCTGCTGTGCATGTAGATAACCTTTGCTCTTAACCATCTGGCCTTAGTGACTCATAGATGGGGGTAGTCAGAATCTGTAACACATTTCTACACATTATTCATAACTTTAAAAGTATGCATCACATTCACATAAAACGTACATTTTCAGAATCAGCATACTCCAAATACAAACATGTGTCAAAATGATACAAATTGGTCCAGTGGTTCAAAATAGATCATAGTCCTCTCTGACCAAATGAAGCATGGCTTCCATGTCATTGTAGGGGGAAATCAACATGGGCCGTAGTCAAAAGGAAGAATTCGGGCAACCAGTCTCCTCCAATTCCAATCGTTATGGCATATTTTCTCTGGGACCAATACACAGATTTTTTCTGAAGCTAGTACGTAGATATAGGATTTTTTCTCTGGAGCCAGTACACAGATATGGGATTTTTTCTCTGGAGCCAGTACACAGATATGGGATATTTTCCCTGGAGCCAGTACATAGATATTGGATATTTACTCTGGAGCCAGTACATAGATATGGGATATTTGCTTTGGAACCAGTACATAGATATGGGATATTTTCTCTGGAGCCAGTACATAGATATGGGATATTTACTCTGGAGCCAGTACATAGATATGGGATATTTACTCTGGAGCCAGTACATAGATATGGGATATTTACTCTGGAGCCAGTACATAGATATGGGATATTTACTCTGGAGCCAGTACATAGATATGGGATATTTACCCTGGAGCCAGTACATAGATATGGGATATTTACTCTGGAACCAGTACATAGATATGGGATATTTACCCTGGAGCCAGTATATAGATATGGGATATTTACTCTGGAACCAGTACATAGATATGGGATATTTACTCTGGAGCCAGTACATAGATATGGGATATTTTATTTGGAGCTAGTCCATACATTTGGGATATTTTCTCTGGAGCCAGTACACAGGTATGGGATATTTACTCTGGAGCCAGTATATATATATATGGGATATTTACTCTGGAGCCAGTATATAGATATGGGATATTTACTCTGGATCCAGTACATAGAAATGGGATATTTACTCTGGAGCCAGTACATACATTTGGGATATTTTCTCTGGAGCCAGTACATAGATATGGGATATTTAAGGTGGAGCCAGTACATAGATATGGGATATTTTCTCTGGAGCCAGTAAATAGATATGGGATATTTTTTCTTGAACGAGTAAATAGATATGGGATATTTACTCGGGAACGAGTTAATAGATATGGGATAGTTTCTCTGGAATCAATACACAGATATGAGATTTTCTCTGGAACCAGTAAATAGATATAGGATATTTTCTCTGGAGCTAGTACATAGATATGGGATATTTTCTCTGGAACCAATACACAGATATAGGATATTTTCTCTGGAGCCAGTACATAGATATGGGATATTTATTCGGGAGCCAGTACATATATATGGGATATTTTCTCTGGGACCAATACACAGATATGAGATATTTTTAGTGGAGCCAGTACATATATATGGGATATTTTCTCTGGAGCCAGTACACAGGTATGGGATATTTTATATGGAACCAGTAAATAGATAAGGGATATTTACTCTGGAGCCATTATATAGATATGGGATATTTTTTCTTGAACGAGTAAATAGATATGGGATCTTTACTCGGGAACCAGTACATAGATATGGGAATTTTTTCTCTGGAGCCAGTACATAGATATGGGATATTTTCTCTGGAGCCAGTACATAGATATGGGATATTTACTCTGGAGCCAGCACCTAGATATGGGATATTTTCTCTGGAGTCAGTACATACATATCGGATATTATCTCTGAAACCAGTAAATAGATATGGGATATTTACTCTGGAGCCAGTAGTTAGAAATGGGATATTTACTCTGGAGCCAGTACATAGATATGGGATATTTTCACTGGAGCCAGTACATAGATATTGGATATTTACTCTGGAGCCAGTACATAGATATGGGTTATTTTCTCTGGAACCAGTATATAGATATGGGATATTTACTCTGGAGCCAGTTCATAGATATGGGATATTTACTCTGGAGCCAGTACATTTATATGGGATATTTGCTCTGGAGCCAGTAGTTAGAAATGGGATATTTACTCAGGAGCCAGTACATAGATATGGGATATTTTCTCTGGAACCAGTACAAAGATATGGGAAATTTTCTTTGCAGCTAGTACATAGATATGGGATATTTTCTCGGGAGAAAGTAGTTAGAAATGGGATGTTTTCTCTGGAGCCATCACCTAGATATGGGATATTTTCTCCGGAGTCAGTACATACATATCGGATATTATCTCTGAAACCAGTAAATAGATATGGGATATTTACTCTGGAGCCAGTAGTTAGAAATGGGATATTTACTCTGGAGCCAGTACATAGATATGGGATATTTTCACTGGAGCCAGTACATAGATATTGGATATTTACTCTGGAGCCAGTACATAGATATGGGTTATTTTCTCTGGAACCAGTATATAGATATGGGATATTTACTCTGGAGCCAGTACATAGATATGGGATATTTACTCTGGAGCCAGTACATTTATATGGGATATTTGCTCTGGAGCCAATAGTTAGAAATGGGATATTTACTCAGGAGCCAGTACATAGATATGGGATATTTTCTCTGGAACCAGTACAAAGATATGGGAAATTTTCTTTGCAGCTAGTACATAGATATGGGATATTTTCTCGGGAGAAAGTAGTTAGAAATGGGATGTTTTCTCTGGAGCCAGTACATAGATATGGGATATTTACTCTGGAGCCAGCACCTAGATATGGGATATTTTCTCTGGAGTCAGTACATAGATATCGGATATTTTCTCTGGAACCAGTACATAGATATGGGATATTTTTTCTTGAAACAGTATATTAATATAGGATATTTACTCTGGAGCCAGTAGTTAGAAATGGGATATTTTCTCTGGAGCCAGTACATAGATATGGGATATTATCTCTGGAACCAGTACATAGATATGGGATATTTACTCGGGAGCCAGTACATACATATGGGATATTTTCTCTGGACCAATACACAGATATGAGATTTTTTTTTCTGGAGCCAGTACATATATTTGGGATATTTTCTCTGGAGCCAGTACACAGGTATGGGATATTTTCTTTGGAGCTAGTACATAGATATGGGATATTTACTCTGGAACAAGTACATAGATATGGGATATTTACTCTGGAGCCAGTACATAGATATGGGATATTTAAGCTGGAGCCAGTGCATAGATATGGGATATTTTTTCTGGAGCCAGTAAATAGATATGGGATATTTTTTCTTAAACGATTAAATAGATATGGGATATTTACTCTAGAGCCAGCACCTAGATATGGGATATTTTCTCTGGGGTCAGTACATAGATATCGGATATTATCTCTGAAACCAGTAAATAGATATGGGATATTTACTCTGGAGCCAGTAGTTAGAAATGGGATATTTACTCTGGAGCCAGTACATAGATATTGGATATTTACTCTGGAGCCAGTACATAGATATGAGATATTTTCTCTTGAACCAGTATATAGATATGGGATATTATCTCTGGAACCAGTAAATAGATATGGGATATTTTCTCTGGACCAATACACAGATATGAGATATTTTTTTCTGGAGCCAGTACATATATATGGGATATTTCCTCTGGAGCCAGTACATTTATATGGGATATTTGCTCTGGAGCCAGTAGTTAGAAATGGGATATTTACTCAGGAGCCAGTACATAGATATGGGATATTTTCTCTGGAACCAGTACAAAGATATGGGAAATTTTCTTTGCAGCTAGTACATAGATATCGGATATTTCCTCTGGAACCAGTACATAGATATGGGATATTTACTCGGGAGCCAGTACATACATATGGGATATTTTCTCTGGACCAATACACAGATATGATATTTTTTTTTCTGGAGCCAGTTCATATATTTGGGATATTTTCTTTGGAGCCAGTACACAGGTATGGGATATTTTCTTTGGAGCTAGAACATTGATATGGGATATTTACTCTGGAACAAGTACATAAATATGGAATATTTACTCTGGAGCCAGTACATAGATATGAGATATTTAAGCTGGAGCCAGTGCATAGATATGGGATATTTTCTCTGGAGCCAGTAAATAGATATGGGATATTTTTTCTTGAACGAGTAAATAGATATGAGATATTTACTCTGGAGCCAGTACATAGATATGGGATATTTTCTTGGGAGCCAGTAGTTAGAAATGGGATATTTTCTCTGGAGCCAGTACATAGATATGGGATATTTTCTCGGGAGCCAGTAGTTAGAAATGGGATATTTACTCTGGAGCCAGCACCTAGATATGGGATATTTTCTCTGGGACCAATACACAGATATGAGATTTTTTTTTCTGGAGCCAGTACATATATATTCGATATTTTCTCTGGAGCCAGTACACAGGTATGGGATATTTACTCTGGAACCAGTAAATAGATATGGGATATTTTCTCTGGAGCCAGTAAATTGATATGGGATATTTTTTCTTGAACGAGTAAATAGATATGGGATATTTACTCGGGAACGAGTTCATAGATATGGGATAGTTTCTCTGGAACCAATACACAGATATGAGATTTTCTCTGGAACCAGTACACAGATATAGGATATTTTCTCTGGAGACAGTACATAGATATGGGACATTTTCTCTGGAACCAATACACAGATATAGGATATTTTCTCTGGAGCCAGTACATAGATATGGGATATTTATTCGGGAGCCAGTACATATATATGGGATATTTTCTCTGGAGCCAGTACACAGGTATGGGATATTTTCTATGGAGCCAGTGTATAGACATGGGATATTTTTCTTGAACCAGTAAATAGATATGAAATATTTACTCTGGAGCCAGTACATACGTATGGGATATTTACTCTGGAGCCAGTAAATTGATACAGGATATTTTCCCTGGAGCCAGTACAAAGATATGGGATATTTTCTCTGGGACCAATACAAAGATATGAGATTTTTTTTCTCTGGAGCCAGTACACAGATATGGGATATTTACTTTGGAACCAGTACATAGATATGGGATATTTACTCTGGAGCCAGTACATAGATATGGGATATTTACTCTGGAGCCAGTACATAGATATGGGATATTTACTCTGGAGCCAGTGCATAGATATGGGATATTTGCTCTGGAGCCAGTACATAGATATGGGATATTTGCTTTGGAGCTAGTACATAGATATGGGATATTTGCTCTGGAGCCAGTACATAGATATGGGATATTTGCTTTGGAGCCAGTACATAGTGATGGGATATTTGCTCTGGAGCCAGTACATAGATATGGGATATTTGCTCTGGAGCCAGTACATAGATATGGGATATTTACTCTGGTGCCAGTACATAGATATGGGATATTTGCTTTGGAGCTAGTACATAGATATGGGATATTTGCTCTGGAGCCAGTACATAGATATGGGATATTTGCTTTGGAGCCAGTACATAGTGATGGGATATTTACTCTGGAGCCAGTACATATATATGGGATATTTACTCTGGTGCCAGTACATAGATATGGGATATTTACTCTGGTGCCAGTACATAGATATGGGATATTTGCTTTGGAGCTAGTACATAGATATGGGATATTTGCTTTGGAGCCAGTACATAGATATGGGATATTTAGTCTGGAGCCAGTAAATAGATATGGGATATTTACTCTTGGACCAATACACAGATATGAGATTTTTTTCTGAAGCTAGTACGTAGATATGGGATATTTTCTCTGGACCCAGTACACAGATATAGGATATTTGCTTTGGAGCCAGTAAATAGTTATGGGATATTTTCTCTGTTGCCACTACATGGATATAGGATATTTACTCTGGAGCCGGTATATTGATATGGGATATTATCTGTGGAGCCAGTATATAGATATGGGATATTTACTCTGGAGCCTGTACATAGATATGGGATATTTTCTCATGAACCAGTATATAGATATGGGATATTTTCTCTGGAACCAGAACATAGTTGTAACGGTACCCCCACACATATAAGGGGTTGCCAAGGCCGTTTTAGCTGATCCGCCCGGCCAGTGATATAGGGACAGCTACTGCAGGACAACGATTCCCCCAAACTGGATCCAAGGGGAAAATGCTCCAAGTCTGGAACTGGAACCTCACGAATAGCCGCTAGCAGCTGAACAGGAAAAGCACCCCCAAGATGCCCACACTCCTGGCACTCAGTCTGTAACTGCATACCATGAATCCCCCCAAGAACGAGACATAAGCTCTGTGGTTGAGGGTCAAGCAGTGAACTCTCTTCTTTATTAATTACAAAGACATATTAAAACCATTTTCACATACACAGTAGAGGGAGGGGCTACCTGAGTTCAGCCCCTAATTACCTCTGGCCAATCACATAGTGTTACACCGTGGGAAACATGAGACTCCTCCCAGGTCCACCCACTAGGTGTGGCTAACAGTCATTTGGCTTCTGACCACCAGAGGGGAAACATGGCCTTTAGCAGTCCCCTGTGCCCCTGCTAAGAAAGCTGAGATACCCCAGGGGTTATGGAGCCGGTATGTCTGGAGGCTCTTTGTTCTGCTATCTCCCCTGCTGTGCATGTAGATAACCTTTGCTCTTAACCATCTGGCCTTAGTGACTCATAGATGGGGGTGGTCAGAATCTGTAACACATTTCTACACATTATTCATAACTTTAAAAGTATGCATCACATTCACATAAAACGTACATTTTCAGAATCAGCATACTCCAAATACAAACATGTGTCAAAATGATACAAATTGGTCCAGTGGTTCAAAATAGATCATAGTCCTCTCTGACCAAATGAAGCATGGCTTCCATGTCATTGTAGGGGGAAATCAACATGGGCCGTAGTCAAAAGGAAGAATTCGGGCAACCAGGCTCCTCCAATTCCAATCGTTATGGGATATTTTCTCTGGGACCAATACACAGATTTTTTCTGAAGCTAGTACGTAGATATAGGATTTTTTCTCTGGAGCCAGTACACAGATATGGGATATTTTCCCTGGAGCCAGTACATAGATATTGGATATTTACTCTGGAGCCAGTACATAGATATGGGATATTTGCTTTGGAACCAGTACATAGATATGGGATATTTTCTCTGGAGCCAGTACATAGATATGGGATATTTACTCTGGAGCCAGTACATAGATATGGGATATTTACTCTGGAGCCAGTACATAGATATGGGATATTTACCCTGGAGCCAGTACATAGATATGGGATATTTACTCTGGAGCCAGTACATAGATATGGGATATTTACTCTGGAGCCAGTACATAGATATGGGATATTTAAGCTGGAGCCAGTACATAGATATGGGATATTTACTCTGGAGCCAGTACATAGATATGGGATATTTTCTCTGGAGCCAGTACATAGATATGGGATATTTACTCTGGAGCCAGTACATAGATATGGGATATTTACTCTGGAGCCAGTACATAGATATGGGATATTTACTCTGGAACCAGTACATAGATATGGGATATTTACTCTGGAGCCAGTAAATAGATATGGGATATTTACTCTGGAACCAGTACATAGATATGGGATATTTACTCTGGAGCCAGTACATAGATATGGGATATTTTATTTGGAGCTAGTCCATACATTTGGGATATTTTCTCTGGAGCCAGTACACAGGTATGGGATATTTACTCTGGAGCCAGTATATATATATATGGGATATTTACTCTGGAGCCAGTATATAGATATGGGATATTTACTCTGGATCCAGTACATAGAAATGGGATATTTACTCTGGAGCCAGTACATACATTTGGGATATTTTCTCTGGAGCCAGTACATAGATATGGGATATTTACTCTGGAACCAGTACATAGATATGGGATATTTACCCTGGAGCCAGTATATAGATATGGGATATTTACTCTGGAACCAGTACATAGATATGGGATATTTACTCTGGAGCCAGTACATAGATATGGGATATTTTATTTGGAGCTAGTCCATACATTTGGGATATTTTCTCTGGAGCCAGTACACAGGTATGGGATATTTACTCTGGAGCCAGTATATATATATGGGATATTTACTCTGGAGCCAGTATATAGATATGGGATATTTACTCTGGATCCAGTACATAGAAATGGGATATTTACTCTGGAGCCAGTACATACATTTGGGATATTTTCTCTGGAGCCATTATATAGGTATGTGATATTTTTTTTTGAACCAATAAATAAATATTAGACATTTACTCTGGAGCCAGTACATACAGTACATATGGAATATTTTCTCTGGAACCAGAACATAGATATGGGATATTTTCCCTGGAACCAGTACATAGATATGGGATATTTACACTGGAGCCAGTAGTTAGAAATGGGATATTTTCTTTGGAGCCAGTACATAGATATGGGATATTTTCTTTGGAGCCAGTGCATAGATATGGGATATTTGCTCTGGAGCCAGTACATAGATATGGGATATTTACTCTGGAGCCAGTACATAGATATGGGATATTTACTCTGGAGCCAGTACATATATGGGATATTTACTCTGGAGCCAGTACACAAATATGCAATATTTTCTTTGGAGCTAGTACATACATTTGGGATATTTACTCTGGAGCCAGTACATACATTTGGGATATTTACTCTGGAGCCGGTACATAGATATGGCATATTTAGTCTGGAGCCAGTATATAGATATGGAATATTTACTCTGGAGCCAGTACATAGATATGGGACATTCACTCTGGAGCCAGTATATATATATAAGATTTTTTTTCTGGAGCCAGTACATGTATATGGGATGTTTTCTCTGGAGCTATTACATAGATATGGGATATTTTCTCAGGAACCAGTACATAGATATGGGATCTTTTTCTTTGGAGCTAATACATAGATATGGGATATTTACTCTGGAGCCAGTATATAGAAATGGGATATTTTCTCTGGAGCCATTATATAGATATGGGATATTTTTTCTTGTACCAGTAAATAGATATTAAATATTTACTCTGGAGCCAGTTCATAGATATGGGATATTTTCTCTGGAGCCAGTACATAGATATGGGATATTTTTCTCTGGAGCCAGTACATATATATGGGATATTTTCTCTAGAGCCAGTTCATAGATATGGGATATTTTTCTCTGGAGCCAGTACATAGATATGGGATATTTTCTCTAGAGCCAGTTCATAGATATGGGATATTTTTCTCTGGAGCCAGTACATAGATATGGGATATTTTCTCTAGAGCCAGTACATAGATATGGGATATTTGCTCTGGAGCCAGTACATAGATATGGGATATTTGCTCTGGAGCCAGTACATAGATATGGGATATTTGCTCTGGAGCCAGTACATAGATATGGCATATTTACTCTGGAGCCAGTACATAGATATGGGATATTTGCTCTGGAGCCAGTACATAGAAATGGGATATTTACTCTGGAGCCAGTACATATTTGGGATATTTACTCTGGAGCCAGTACACAAATATGCAATATTTTCTTTGGAGCTTGTACATACATTTGGGATATTTACTCTGGAGCCAGTACATACATTTGGGATATTTACTCTGGAGCCGGTACATAGATATGGCATATTTAGTCTGGAGCCAGTATATAGATATGGGATATTTACTCTGGAGCCAGTATATAGAAATGTGATATTTTCTCTGGAGCCATTATATAGATATGGGATATTTTTTTCTTGTACCAGTAAATAGATATTAAATATTTACTCTGGAGCCAGTACATATATATGGGATATTTTCTCTAGAGCCAGTTCATAGATATGGGATATTTTTCTCTGGAGCCAGTACATAGATATGGGATATTTTCTCTAGAGCCAGTTCATAGATATGGGATATATTTCTCTGGAGCCAGTACATAGATATGGGATATTTTCTCTAGAGCCAGTACATAGATATGGGATATTTGCTCTGGAGCCAGTACATAGATATGGGATATTTGCTCTGGAGCCAGTACATAGATATGGGATATTTGCTCTGGAGCCAGTACATAGATATGGCATATTTACTCTGGAGCCAGTACATAGATATGGGATATTTGCTCTGGAGCCAGTACATAGATATGGGATATTTACTCTGGAGCCAGTACATATTTGGGATATTTACTTTGGAGCCAGTACACAAATATGCAATATTTTCTTTGGAGCTTGTACATACATTTGGGATATTTACTCTGGAGCCAGTACATACATTTGGGATATTTACTCTGGAGCCGGTACATAGATATGGCATATTTAGTCTGGAGCCAGTATATAGATATGGGATATTTACTCTGGAGCCAGTATATAGAAATGTGATATTTTCTCTGGAGCCATTATATAGATATGGGATATTTTTTTCTTGTACCAGTAAATAGATATTAAATATTTACTCTGGAGCCAGTTCATAGATATGGGATATTTTCTCTGGAGCCAGTACATAGATATGGGATATTTTTCTCTGGAGCCAGTACATAGATATGGGATATTTTCTCTAGAGCCAGTTCATAGATATGGGATATTTTCTCTAGAGCCAGTTCATAGATATGGGATATTTTTCTCTGGAGCCAGTACATAGATATGGGATATTTTCTCTAGAGCCAGTACATAGATATGGGATATTTGCTCTGGAGCCAGTACATAGATATGGGATATTTTCTCTGGAGCCAGTACATAGATATGGGATATTTACTCTGGAGCCAGTACATAGATATGGGATATTTGCTCTGGAGCCAGTACATAGATATGGGATATTTGCTCTGGAGCCAGTATATAGATATGGGATATTTGCTCTGGAGCCAGTACATAGATATGGGATATTTGCTCTGGAGCCAGTACATAGATATGGGATATTTTCTCTGGAGCCAGTACATAGATATGGGATATTTACTCTGGAGCCAGTACATAGATATGGGATATTTGCTCTGGAGCCAGTACATAGATATGGGATATTTGCTCTGGAGCCAGTATATAGATATGGGATATTTGCTCTGGAGCCAGTACATAGATATGGGATATTTGCTCTGGAGCCAGTACATGTACTGATCATGTCCAGAGCCAATATATGAAATGAAAAAGTTTTTACATTAGTAAATATAGCAATTATGTGCAGTCCGGTGTTTCTGGTTGGTGTCTCATCTTGGGCGTGCTCTAATTTTATCTCTCCCTTTCCTGTCCCTTTTCCTAGTCCCCACCAAAAGGTGCCACCATCCCTTACCGTCCAAAACCTGCCTCCGCCCCTGTCATTTTTGCAGGTGGCCAGGTAAGAGCGGACCCACTGGGCGCCTCCACAGCCAACCTCAGCCTGTTGCTGCAGCACCAGCCTCTGCCCGTTAGTTTGGAAAGGTTTTCTTGCATGTTCTCTCATCCTCATTTAACAAGAGCATGAGCCCTGAGGACTGCTGGCCGTGTGCTCCTGATCTATATGTTATTATGTGATTATTGTACCCCACATCCAGCTCCTGCGTGTCTGGTAACGGATAATAACGCAATACAAGGCTTATCGTCCATACTCATATTCCCATGGTATCCTATGGCCATGGACGCTCTATCAGTCTACGTCTTCTTATTATATTACTAATTACCAGATAAAGATCTGTAAGTGGCCAGCAGGGACTCAGAGCTAATGATCTTTCATCTTCCTATGCATGAATGGATGCAACATATTGGGAAATGGTCCAGTCTAGGCTCTTGGGAATTAGAGAATGGTTCCATTATATACATAATTACTTAACATTTAATGCATGAATCTTATGTACTAATTGTCCAGCAGCTTTGTCAAGTCTTAGTCCCGTAAATTGAGTTACTTCTGCCATGTGACCATATAAAAAAACCAACGGCATTTGGCTTAGAAAGGTGGATTTTAGGCTTTAGTGAATAAAGGGGATATTTGTATAATCGAAAGCCGTAGGTTATGTTCCTTGATTGTGGTATCTGACGAACCATTCTCCTTTTGGCCTACATATTGCTCTTAATGGATCCTCTTATGGGAACTGAGTCCGAGACAAGAGGCCTAGATACCCAATGAACCCACCTTCCCTCTCTTGTACCCGATGGAGATATCTGGAGCGTTATCTGATGGACAACACATAATGTTCTGGTCATGGTGTCCATGCTCTCCAGTTAGTCCTTCTGGTGTGGGTAACATAATATGATCCAATAAACCATTGGCCCACACCCAACCTCCAAGAGCTCACGATGCCAATCTTCCCGAGTGTTTTGTTGTTGCCCTTCCTGTAGTTGTGTTACGTGCGGCCATGTCAGGGCAGCATGTTTGTGTGTCTTTTACGTTGTCACACCGCACTAACATTAACATTTCTATTTCTTTTTAGGCCTATTCTATACAAGGACAGTATGCCATCCCACACCCTGATGTGAGTTGTCATTTGGGTCATATTCTCCCCTCCTCTTCCTGACTTTCTTTCCCAGCATGCTGCTGTTACTGATAATTAATATTACACCATAATATTAATGTGTCTGAGATGGGAGCTCTGTATGTGCACTGTGGGCAGCCATGGGGCTTGCGTTGCTCAGGTTAAGGAGTACTTGGCTTTTTCCTTAATATGCCTCCTTCCAATGTCTTAGCCTCCCAAATGCTTAGCTGCTCTCGTACTCACGTCCATTTTTTGACCCCCTGGCCTGCAAACCTGGTCATGTATCTCAATATACACCAAAGCTTGTATAGTATAATAAATATAGAAACCAGCAGTAGACCATTTGGTCCTACTGGGGGTGGGCTTATGCTGATGATAAGCCATTATCTATGTTCTTCATTTATTAGGCCAAGATCTGTCTCCTCTAGAGGGCTCGCCGGCCCCATGGCTCCCAAGTGGTGTGTTTTATTTTATAATTTGACTGTTTTCTTGTACTCTCTAACAATAACCTTCTTAGTTCTAATGTCCCTCCTACCCCTCAGCAGTTGACCAAGCTCCACCAGTTGGCCATGCAGCAAACCCCTTTTACTCCCCTCGGACAGACCACCCCTGCTTTCCCTGGTACGTACCCAACTTTCCCTTTCTAGATTCTTCCTTCTTTTCTCACGTCTCAGGCATTTTTTTATCTTTTCTTTTCTTTAATTCTGGTGTTTTTATAAATAACATATGAATTATAGACACGTGCTGATATATCTCTAGTAACCGTTGCATGTTATATGGTCTGGATGGGACATCATGTAATGGAGACCTCTCGGCAGGTCACGGATAGACATATACTCTGCAAGTAGAGAGGCCGCTGGATAGAATATTTGTCTCATCAGTTTCTGAGCTTTTTTAGAAGATGTAAGAAAATGCTAATCTCCTCAAGGGCAAGAGCATTAAATATATTTCTTGTTTGCTCCTTAGGAGAAAAGCTGCCCTTACATTCCTCTGAAGAAGCTCAAAATTTGATGGGCCAGTCAGCAGGTAAAATACTAAAATAGGGTAATCTGCAACTTGAGACATTGGGGACAAGGAAACCTGGAGTCTGAACACAGAGGATCCAAATGAAAGAATGGCTTCCCTCATTGGGACTGGTGTTCAGTGTTGATATGTGTGTGTGGGATCAGTGAGGATGGTATATGTGTGTATGGGATCAGTGAGGATGGTATATGTGTGTATGGGATCAGTGAGGATGGTATATGTGTGTGTGGGATCAGTGAGGATGGTATATGTGTGTATGGGATCAGTGAGGATGGTATATGTGTGTATGGGATCAGTGAGGGTGGTATATGTGTGTATGGGATCAGTGAGGATGGTATATGTGTGTATGGGATCGGTGAGGATGGTATATGTGTGTATGGGTTCAGTGAGGAGGGTATATGTGTATATGGGATCAGTGAGGATGGTATATGTGTGTGTGTGATCAGTGAGGATGATATATGTGTGTATGGGATCAGTGAGGATGGTATATGTGTGTATGGGATCAGTGGGGATGGTATATGTGTGTATGGGATCAGTGGGGATGGTATATGTGTGTATGGGTTCAGTGAGGAGGGTATATGTGTGTATGGGATCAGTGAGGATGGTATATGTGTGTGTGTGATCAGTGAGGATGATATATGTGTGTATGGGATCAGTGAGGATGGTATATGTGTGTATGGGATCAGTGGGGATGGTATATGTGTGTATGGGATCAGTGGGGATGGTATATGTGTGTATGGGATCAGTGAGGATGGTATATGTGTGTATGGGATCAGTGGGGATGGTATATGTGTGTGTGGGATCAGTGGGAATGGTATATATGTGTGTATGGGATCAGTGGGGATGGTATATGTGTGTATGGGATCAGTGAGGATGGTATATGTGTGTATGGGATCAGTGGGAATGGTATATATGTGTATGGGATCAGTGAGTATGGTATATGTGTGTGTAAGATCAGTGAGGATGGTATATGTGTGTATGGTATCAGTGGGGATGGTATATGTGTGTATGGGATCAGTGAGGATGGTATATGTGTGTATGGGATCAGTGAGGATGGTATATGTGTGTATGGGATCAGTGGGGATGGTATATGTGTGTATGGGATCAGTGAGGATGGTATATATGTGTATGGGATCAGTGGGGATGGTATATGTGTGTATGGAATCAGTGAGGATGGTATATGTGTGTATGGGATCAGTGAGGATGGTATATGTGTGTGTGGGATCAGTGGGAATGGTATATATGTGTATGGGATCAGTGGGGATGGTATATGTGTGTATGGGATCAGTGAGGATGGTATATGTGTGTATGGGATCAGTGGGAATGGTATATATGTGTATGGGATCAGTGAGTATGGTATATGTGTGTGTAAGATCAGTGAGGATGGTATATGTGTGTATGGGATCAGTGAGGATGGTATATGTGTGTATGGGATCAGTGGGGATGGTATATGTGTGTATGGGATCAGTGAGGATGGTATATGTGTGTATGGGATCAGTGAGGATGGTATATGTGTGTATGGGATGAGTGGGGATGGTATATGTGTGTGTGGGATCAGTGAGGATGGTATATGTGTGTATGGGCTCAGTGAGGATGATATATGTGTGTATGGGATCAGTGGGGATGGTATATGTGTGTATGGGATCAGTGGGGATGATATATGTGTGAATGGGATCAGTGAGGATGGTATATGTGTGTATAGGATCAGTGAGGATGGTATATGTGTGTATGGGATCAGTGAGGATGGTATATGTGTGTGTGGGATCAGTGAGGATGGTATATGTGTGTATGGGATCAGTGAGAATGGTATATGTGTGTGTGGGATCGGTGAGGATGGTATATGTGTGTATGGGATCAGTGAGGATGGTATATGTGTGTATGGGTTCAGTGAGGATGGTATATGTGTGAATGGGATCAGTGAGGATGGTATATGTGTGAATGGGATCAGTGTGGATGGTATATGTGTGTATGGGTTCAGTGAGGATGGTATATGTGTGTGTGGGATCAGTGAGGATGGTATATGTGTGAATGGGATCAGTGAGGATGGTATATGTGTGTATGGGATCAATGAGGATGGTATATGTGTGTATGGGATCAGTGAGGATGGTATATGTGTGTGTGGGATCAGTGAGGATGGTATATGTGTGTATGGGATCAGTGAGGATGGTATATGTGTGTGTGGGATCAGTGAGGATGGTATATGTGTGTGTGGGATCAGTGAGGATGGGATCAGTGAGGATGGTATATGTGTGTATGGGATCAATGAGGATGGTATATGTGTGAATGGGATCAGTGAGCATGGTATATGTTTGTGTGGGATCAGTGAGGATGGTATATGTGTGTATAGGATCAGTGAGGATGGTATATGTGTGTATGGGATCAGTGAGGATGGTATATGTGTGTGTGGGATAAGTGAGGATGGTATATGTGTGTGTGGGATCAGTGAGGATGGTATATGTGTGTATAGGATCAGTGAGGATGGTATATGTGTGTGTGGGATCAGTGAGGATGGTATATGTGTGTATGGGTTCAGTGAGGATGGTATATGTGTGTATGGGTTCAGTAAGGATGGTATATGTGTGTATGGGATCAGTGAGGATGGTATATGTGTGTGTGTGGGATCAGTGAGGATGGGATCAGTGAGGATGGTATATGTGTGTATGGGATCAGTGAGGATGGTATATGTGTGTGTGGGATCAGTGAGGATGGTATATGTGTGTGTGGGATCAGTGAGGATGGTATATGTGTGTATGGAATAAGTGAGGATGGTTTATGTGTGTATGGGATCAGTGAGGATGGTATATGTGTGTGTGGGATCAGTGAGGATGGTATATGTTTGTGTGGGATCAGTGAGGATGGTTTATGTGTGTATGGGATCAGTGAGGATGGGATCAGTGAGGATGGTATATGTGTGTATGGGATCAGTGAGGATGATATACAGTATGTGTGTATGGGATCATTGAGGATGATATATGTGTGTATGGGATCAGTGAGGATGATATACAGTATGTTTGTATGGGATCAGTGAGGATGATATATGTGTGTATGGGATCAGTGAGGATGGTATATGTGTGTATGGGTTCAGTGAGGATGATATATGTGTGTATGGGATCAGTGAGGATGATATATGTGTGTATGGGATCAGTAAGGATGGTATATGTGTGTATGGGATCAGTGAAGATAATATATGTGTGTATGGGATCAGTGAATGTGGTATATGTGTGTATGAGATCAGTGAGGATGGTATATGTGTGTATGAGATCAGTGATGATGATAGATATGTGTATGAGATCAGTGATGATGTTGGATATGTGTATGAGATCAGTGATGACGTTGGATATGTGTATGGGATCAGTGATGATGATAGATATGTGTATGAGATCAGTGATGATGTTGGATATGTGTATGAGATCAGTGATGATGTTGGATATGTGTATGGGATCAGTGATGATGATAGATATGTTTATGAGATCAGCGATGATGTTAGATATGTGTATGAGATCAGTGATGATGATAGATATGTGTATGAGATCAGTGATGATGTTGGATATGTGTATGAGATCAGTGATGGTGTTAGATATGTGTATGAGATCAGTGATGATGATACATATGTGTATGAGATCAGTGATGGTGTTGGATATGTGTATGAGTTCAGTGATGATAGATATGTGTATGAGATCAGTGATGATGTTGGATATGTGTTTGAGATCAGTGATGATGTTGGATATGTGTATGAGATCAGTGATGATGATAGATATGTGTATGAGATCAGTGATGATGTTGGATATGTGTATGAGATCAGTGATGATGATAGATATGTGTATGAGTTCAGTGATGATAGATATGTGTATGAGATCAGTGATGTTGGATATGTGTATGAGATCAGTGATGATGATAGATATGTGTATGAGATCAGTGATGATGATAGATATGTGTATGAGATCAGTGATGATGTTAGATATGTGTATGAGATCAGTGATGATGTTGGATATGTGTATGAGATCAGTGATGATCTTAGATATGTGTATGAGATCAGTGATTTATGTATGATATGTGTATGAGATCAGTGATGTTGGATATGTGTATGAGATCAGTGATGATGATAGATATGTGTATGAGATCAGTGATGGTGTTAGATATGTGTATGAGTTCAGTGATGATAGATATGTGTATGAGATCAGTGATGATGTTGGATATGTGTATGAGATCAGTGATGATGTTGCATATGTGTATGAGATCAGTCATGATGATAGATATGTGTATGAGATCAGTGATGATGTTGGATATGTGTATGAGATCAGTGATGATGGATATGTGTATGAGATCAGTGATGATGATAGATATGTGTATGAGTTCAGTGATGATAGATATGTGTATGAGATCAGTGATGATGTTGGATATGTGTATGAGATCAGTGATGATGTTGCATATGTGTATGAGATCAGTCATGATGATAGATATGTGTATGAGATCAGTGATGATGTTGGATATGTGTATGAGATCAGTGATGATGATAGATATGTGTATGAGATCAGTGATGATGTTGGATATGTGTATGAGATCAGTGATGATGGATATGTGTATGAGATCAGTGATGATGATAGATATGTGTTTGAGATCAGTGATTTATGTATGATATGTGTATGAGATCAGTGATGATGTTGGATATGTGTATGAGATCAGTGATGATAGATATGTGTATGAGATCAGTGATGATAGATATGTGTATGAGATCAGTGATGATGTTGGATATGTGAATGAGATCAGTGATGATGATAGATATGTGTATGAGATCAGTGATGATGATAGATATGTGTATGAGTTCATTGATGATAGAGATGTGTATAAGATCAGTGATGATAGATATGTGTATGAGATCAATGATGATGTTGGATATGTGTATGAGATCAGTGATGATGATAGATATGTGTATGAGATCAGTGATGATGATAGATATGTGTATGAGTTCAGTGATGATAGATATGTGTATGAGATCAGTGATGATGTTGGATATTTGTATGAGATCAGTGATGATGATAGATATGTGTATGAGATCAGTGATGATGATAGATATGTGTATGAGTTCAGTGATGACAGATATGTGTATGAGATCAGTGATGTTGATAGATATGTGTATGAGATCAGTGATGATGTTGGATATGTGTATGAGATCAGTGATGATGTTAGATATGTGTATGAGATCAGTGAAGATGATAGATATGTGTATGAGTTCAGTGATGATAGATATGTGTATGAGATCAGTGATGATGTTGGATATGTGTATGAGATGAGTGATGATGTTGGATGTGTGTATGAGATCAGTGATGATGTTGGATATGTGTATGAGATCAGTGATGATGTTGGATATGTGTATGAGATCAGTGATGATGATAGATATGTGTATGAGATCAGTGATGATGATAGATATGTGTATGAGATCAGTGATGATGATAAATATGTGTATGAGTTCAGTGATGATAGATATGTGTATGAGATCAGTGATGTTGGATATGTGTATGAGGTCAGTGATGATCTTAGATATGTGTATGAGATCAGTGATTTATGTATGATATGTGTATGAGATCAGTGATTTATGTATGATATGTGTATGAGATCAGTGATGATGTTGGATATGTGTATGAGATCAGTGATGATAGATATGTGTATGAGATCAGTGATGATGTTGGATATGTGTATGAGATCTGTGATTATGTATGGTATGTGTCGGTTTAGATGTAATTTTAGATATGTGCCTGGGTTCGATGATGATGATCAATATACATATTGGGTTCAGAGATGATGTTCGATGAGTTGTGTTTGTATTTATTTATAGGTCCAATTCTTAGATTAAGTGTTTGCATGCCATTAGATATTTCTTGCATATACTTCTCGGCGTTCTGAAGTACAATATATATATATATATATATATATATATATATATGTATGGGTTAGTGATGGTATCCCATTTACGGGACCATGTCTTAAGTGAGATGCATTTATAGGTTCATTAATAATGTTGGGTGTGTGCTCAGTAGTTCTCTTACAGGTGTTTACAGTATGTGTCCCATGATTATATGTGATGTGTGCATGGGATCCAGGTGTATATATTGTGTGTATGGGCTCAGTCATATTACAGATGTATGTGCCCTGTGGAGATGTTAGATGTGTGTAATTATTCATTGTTTATATTTGTATGTGAGGTTACATTTGTCTATATGCTCAGTAGGAATATGACCTGTTTCTATATTGTGTACCGGTGTGAGATGTGTAAATGGGAACAGAAATCGTTTATATCGTGTATGAGTCCAACACAAATTGTAGATTTGCGTATGGATTTGGAACCCATCTTACCTGTGTTTATTTGTATACTGTATGGATCCATTGTTTAAGGTATATTTGTCAATGGATTCAGCTATTATGCCACTGTGAGATGAGTATGTTGTATATGTATGTGTTCATTCACTGTTTGCTGTGTGTACATGCTTAGCAGTTATGGTTATTGGGTTTTGTGCACATTTTAGTACTAATGGCCGATGTGTGTACAGGTTATGTTTGGAGTCTGTTTGGGTTCAGCTGTGTTTTACGTGTGCTCCATGTTGATGTTTCATGTGTTCTCCATGTTGATGTTTCATGTGATCTCCATGTTGATGAGTCATGTGTGCTCCATGTTGATGAGTCATGTGTGCTCCATGTTGATGAGTCATGTGTGCTCCATGATGTTTCATGTGTTCTCCATGTTGAAGTTTCATGTGTTCTCCATGTTGATGTTTCATGTGTTCTCCATGTTGATGAGTCATGTGTGCTCCATGTTGATGAGTCATGTGTGCTCCATGATGTTTCATGTGTGCTCCATGTTGTTTCATGTGTTCTCCATGTTGATGTTTCATGTCTTCTCCATGTTGATGTTTCATGTGTTCTCCATGTTGATTAGTCATGTGTGCTCCATGTTGATGAGTCATGTGTACTCCATGATGTTTCATGTGTGCTCCGTGTTGTTTCATGTGTTCTCCATGTTGATGTTTCATGTGTGCTCCATGTTGATGAGTCATGTGTGCTCCATGTTGATGTTTCATGTGTTCTCCTGATGATGAGTCATGTGTGCTCCATGTTGATGAGTCATGTGTGCTCCATGTTGATGAGTCATGTGTGCTCCATGATGTTTCATGTGTTCTCCTTGTTGATGTTTCATGTGTTCTCCGTGTTGATGTTTGATGTGTGCTCCGTGTTGATGTTTCACGTGTGCTCCATGTTGATGTTTCATGTGTGCTCCATGTTGATGAGTCATGTGTGCTCCATGTTGATGTTTCACGTGTGCTCCATGTTGATGTTTCATTCATGTTACTGGTTCAGGTCCTGTGTTGGTCTGTTTTTTGAATGTTGGTTTCTCCAGAGGCTCTGAGATCATTGTCCATTATTGATGATTTTTTTTCAGTTTTTTTTATTTTTGAAGGATAAGACTCAAATTGTAAATTGGCATAGTTCTGAAACAAATATGAACAATCAAGAAATGGTAATGTTTAGATAAAACCAAACTTTAGACTATGAGCTTGCAAGAGAAGGGCTCTCACAACCTTTTAATGATATTTATAATAAATAAATGTAGATTAATGCTGTTGGAGATGGATGGTCTGTGGTTTATAATGCTTGTAGATGATGATCTGCAGGAAGTCCTATGTTTTGGTTTTCGAGGTGCTCTAATGGTGCTGTTTGTGTTTTTTGGAGGATGATCTCCATTATTAGTCCATATCTGATGTCTTCTTTTGATGGTTCTCTGTTGTTGTTTGATTATTGATGTTGTCCTGTGCTATTTATCTCAATGCTCTCCTGAGTGTGTAATTGTAAGAAAAATTATAAATGTGACATTCTTGTAGATACAGTATGTGGGATTGATTCCAGGTTAGTGCAGACATTGTTTTGTATTATTTAGACTCTTTAAATGATGTTTGATCAAATACATCTATTGACTCTGAACTCGTGTCCTTGAGACATTGGAGCTCTGAGCTCATTTAGAAGACCAAGACAGTTGAAACTCTGGTAAGAGACAGTCCATGTGTGAGAGAGAGATCAGCACTCTAAGAAGAGACAGGACACGGCTGATATTTGATATCAAAGGACAGTGGGCAAACCCAAGGTCGGGGGGAGAGATAGCTTAAAGCTTTAAGTTCAGGTACAAGATGGCAGCTCTGAGTACAGTTGATATTAAACAAGCAAAGATAAAGTCAGACAAGAGATAGTTAGGGTTCTGACCTCAGGTGAAAGATGTATGGACCATGCTAGGCTGTTATACTATATATTTGCCAAAGTCTAACTCATGTGCTTCATATATTAGGTTTGGATGCAAGTCCCCAGGCAAGTACTCATGAACTCACCATACCCAATGATGTGAGTATTAACATACTGTACTCTCTTACTCTCATTCATCACCTTGTTTGTCCCATACTAGACTAGTATGAAACCATGAATTATGTAGGTGACGCAATACACCCTAAAATGGGTAGTTGATATAAATACCTCAGAGACCCTGGGGGTGGTCGTCCATGATCAGCACTCTATGGCTGTATTAGGAGTTTTTATTTACCAATCATGTTTATGCCAGTTTGATGAGAAGCTTTTATGGTCCGGATTTGGGAGCTCCATAAACCATGTAAGAAAACATTGCCCTTTGGTTGAGACCTTACAACTTACATATAAAAGCCCACACTGATATCTTTGCTCCTTCACTACACACCGAGACCCCCATGTGAATCAGGCGCTCTAACTTAGGGGAATGCAGTAAAAAGTCTGCAGGAGCTTTTTTTCCCTAAATTACAACGCTATGCTAAACTTTAGCTCCACTAGATTAGGGCACTCCGCTCTCACCCGTAAACCCTTGCCATTGTCAGTAAGGGTTTTCAGTTTAGGAGGCACCCAAACCAATCTTTACAGAAGAGAATCAGCTCTAGAAACCAATAGAACGCCCTAACATCATGCCCTGGGGATTCCTTCCATTTAAATCCCCGGGCATCCCCTTCCACCATTCCCTGCCAGATCACTCCATCTACATAACCATTTTGTCTACAATGAACCCTCCCATGCTGAAGGGGGTCCTGATCGGGACCTGATGCCAAATATTAATTCCCCTTAGGCCAGGTAGTCCTCCCTGGCATCAAACATTAACCCCCACTGCAGAGTGAGTCCTTAAAGGGCCCACGCCACAAATTTTGTGGGTACTCCCTGGCTTATAGGGGGGTTAATAGGTGACAGGGAGTTGGTAACAGCTTGGGGTTGTTTTTAGGAGCAAGGGGGGGGGGGGGGGTTTGGTGCCAGGGAGCTTGGCCAGAGACACTGTAATGTCTCTGTAAGGGCTTGTGCGGCACACATCAAAGGCTTTTAAAGTCTTTAAAAGTGCTCTTCGGTACCCATAATTATTTCTTCAGTCTTTGGGAGTTAGGGGAGTGCTCTAGTTTGAGAGTGGGGGGATTATTTTTATTAGCATAGGGTTTAGGTGTCAGAGTGTCACAGAGCAATTCGTAATTTACTGTTAGGGCAAAAATTAATGGAGATTTCTGTCTTGCTTTTCGGCTTTGTTGTGAAGTTCACTCATAGCAGTGACCCGTAGCAGTTTGCTCGCAATCTTTTAGGGGAGGGGGATTCATACCTAGGTAGGGTTTACTCATTAGATAAGGCACTTGCAATTGCTTTTCCAGGGATTTACATGAGGCCCCAAGTTTGTACATCCAGAACTCACCAGACTTATTCTCAAAGCAATGTCTACAAAGCCTTCAAGATATGCAAGGAGCTCTGTCCACCAAGATCGGTTTGCTCACCTCTACATGATCTTCTACTTGAAGCTCATAATGTCTATTACCCCAAGTCCTAAAATGTCAAAATTTTCAATGCTTGCAAAGTTCATAAAAGCTAATCTTTGAGGAGCATTTAGGTATTGTCCTCTTAACCTTGTTCCAACATCTACAAGGAATGTTCTGTACAACCTGCAGCATGAGAGTGGAGACAAAGTTATCTTTTCTATTGAACAAGACCAGATTTCAAAACAAGGCTTATGAGATTTAGCTGACAAAGAGGTAGGGAATGAAAGCAAAGCGAGAAAAGGGTAAGGATGGACATTGGAAAGAGTAGATCTCCAGTATCCTACCCTACTGTTCCTCCAACATGCATTATCTTACAACTTTGCCATGTTCTTGTGGCCTAGTCTTCAAAGACATGTAGTATCTGCTAATACATAGCCTACCTCCATATCTCCAAAACCAGCAGGCGCAACTATTCTAGAAAACCAAAGTCCTACAAACTCGTCCATGGGAAGGCCATCTGCTCCCACGCCTCAGCTCCTCCCTCTATGACCCAGAATGCTCACTCTTCCAATACTCTCCAAACTGGCATGTCCTTGAATTTGAGATTGGTCTCAAATATGTTGAACAATTCTGTAATCACTTTAGATGCTGGATTAGTCACAAATGTTACATTTACACTGGAAATGGCTGCCATTATTTCTTTCTGCTTCTTTTACTTTTTGATACCCTGTCCATACTACGTCTAGTCCCATGTTTCAGCTGTCCTGCTTTTTTCAGTTAATAGGCTGCATCATTGGACGCCAAGGGACCAAAATTAACGAAATACGACAAATGTCTGGAGCACAAATTAAGATTGGTAGTGCAATGGAGGGGTCAGCGGAGCGCCAGATCACCATTACTGGAAGCCCAGCTAACATAAGCCTTGCCCAGTATCTCATCAATGCCCGGTGAGTAACAACCCTGCAAATGAGGACCAAAACTGTTATATTACAGCTATACTATATACTATCCTGTTACAATCATGTAATGTAATATTTTATTCTACAATATGAGAACATGTTACACAGGACTCAAGAATGTGTGGAGCAGATAGTGAAAACTATTGTTGCACAAAGGTTCTCAAAACATGAACAGTATTTCAGAACATGGATGGTTTCTCAAGTAGATAAAGATCTCTCAGGAGGCTGGTGGTATCTCAAGTAGATAACGGTATCTCAGCACGTGGATGGTATCTCAAGTAGATAAGAGATCTCTCAGGAGGCTGATGGTATCACAAGTAGATAAAGGTATCTCAGCACATGGATGGTATCTCAAGTAGATAAAGGTCTCTCAGGAGGCTGATAGTATCACAAGTAGATAAAGGTCTCTCAGGACGCTTATGGTATCTCAAGTAGATAAGGTCCCTCCGGACGCTGATTTTATCTCAAGTAGATAAGGTCCCTCCGGACGCTGATTTTATCTCAAGTAGATAAGGTCCCTCCGGACGCTGATTTTATCTCAAGTAGATAAGGTCCCTCCGGACGCTGATTTTATCTCAAGTAGATAAGGTCCCTCCGGACGCTGATTTTATCTCAAGTAGATAAGGTCCCTCCGGACGCTGATTTTATCTCAAGTAGATAAGGTCCCTCCGGACACTGATTTAGTAGATAAAGGTCTTTCAGGAGGCTGATGGAATGTCAAGAAGATAAAGGTATCTCAGAAGGTGGATGGTATCTCAAGTAGATAAAGGACTTTCAGGACACTAATGGAATGTCAAGTAGATAAGGTCCCTCTGGACGCTGATTTGATCTCAAGTAGCTAAAGGTCTCTAAGAACAGTGATGGTATCTCAAGTAGATAAAAGGTCTCGGAGGATAGTGATCACTTCAAACAGTTAAGATATCTCAGAAAAGTGAAAATAACTCCTGCTGTTATCTTCCTGAAATATGTCACCTTCCAAAGGTGACAATATCTCACTATAATGATAGTATCCCATAAAGACAGTTGTTCCTTGGGATGGCAATAGTATCTCCAGAAGGTGAAGGTATCAGTAGCTGATGGTATCTCCGGAAGGTGAAGGTATCAGTAGCTGATGGTATCTCCAGAAGGTGAAGGTATCAGTAGCTGATGGTATCTCCGGAAGGTGAAGGTATCAGTAGCTGATGGTATCTCCGGAAGGTGAAGGTATCAGTAGCTGATGGTATCTCCAGAAGGTGAAGGTATCAGTAGCTGATGGTATCTCCAGAAGGTGAAGGTATCAGTAGCTGATGGTATCTCCGGAAGGTGAAGTTTTCACAGAAATGTGAAGTTATGGTAGAAAATCTCTCAGGCAGAGGTTGATAATAATTCCGGCAGGTGACACTGAGAAAGGTGACTGTACTTCAGGAAGGTTATGGTCAATAAAGGTATCTCAGGAACATGATATCATCTCAGTATTATACCACGATCTAAGAAGATCTCATGAAGGTGGCGCTACCCCAAAGGGGCTGGAATCTCAAGTTAGTGACAGTATCTAAAGAATGCAAAGATATCTCTGGAAGGGGTCAATATTGAAGAAAAGTGAATGTATATGAGACAGGTGATTGAGTTTTATAGTATTTATTTTAAAAATAATTTTAGGAATCAAGGATGCTTCATTGGTTAGTTGTGTAGCGACTAAAAGTGATGTTATGAAGATGTTATTAAGGAACTGACAATTTCTCTTGGTATAATTAGTAACTTCCTGTTATTACTTTAAAGCCATAACACACATCAAGAGACTGGTCTTGTTCATGGTTAAAATCACACGTATCCCTTTAAGATTCCAATTTGATGCAATAACTTTTAATATATAAAGGAATAATAATAATAATAATAATAATAATAATAATCCCATATATAGTTGTCAGCAATACGGGTTGTTGCTAACGTTGCGGGCTCGCACAGTGAGCCCGCAGCAACTGCAGCAATTGCGAAGCGAGGGCCGCAGTTGCAGGCAAGGAGCGCCAAAGGTGCATGGGCAGTACGGGCCGCAACTGCAATGTCAGCTGTTTACGGCCCGTAACCACGAGGCCCGTATCCACATGCGCGTCACGTCATTAGCATATGCCGGGTCCCAAAGAACTGATCAACAGCAGCAGGAGTCCCAGGACTCGCATCACCCCCTCCTTCCTCCCCTCATCCTCGCTCCTCCCTTCCCCCCTCTCCAATTAACCGCCCCTCCTCCTCTCCCCGCACTTACCTGCATTGCGCTGCTCCTGCTGCTGGCCAGCGCGTCTTCTGTGTCAGGACCCGGTATATGCTAATGACGTGGCGTCACATGCGCGTCACGTCATTAGCATATGCCGGGTCCCAAAGACCCGATGGACAACAGAAGGAGTCCCAGGACTCGCATCTCCCCCTGCCCCTCTCCATCTCCCTTCCCCTCATCCTCTCCCTTCCCTCATCATCCTCCCTCCCTCCCTCCCCTCATCATCCTCCCTCCTTCCCCTCATCATCCTCCCTCCTTCCCCTCATCATCCTCATTCCCTCCCCTCATCCTCCCTCCTCCCTTTCCCCTTCTCCAATTAACCGCCCCCCTCCTCTCCCCACACTTACCTGCATTGCGCTGCTCCTGCTGCTGTACAGCGCGTCTTCTGTTTCAGGACCCGGTATATGCTAATGACGTGACGCGCAGGAGCAGCGCAATGCAGGTAAGTGAGGGGAGGGGGGGCGGTTAATTGGAGAGGGGTAAGGGGAGGGAGGAGGGGGAAGGGGAGGGAGGAGGATGAGGGGAGGAGGATGAGGGGAGGGAGGGAGGAGGATAAGGGGAGGGAGGGAGGAGGATGAGGGGAGGGAGGGAGGATGAAAAGGGGGGAGAGAAACAGACACAGAAGGAAGAGACTCATGGGAATGGGGGGAAGACACAGGGTGGGGGGGAGAAAGAGACACAGGGTAGGGGGGGAGAAAGAGACACAGGGTAGGGGGGGAGAAAGAGACACAGGGGAGAGGGGGGGAGAAAAACACAGGTGAGAGGGGAAGAAAGAGACACAGGGGAGAGAGGGGGAGAAAGAGACACAGGGGAAAGAGGGGGAGAAAGAGACACAAGGGAGAGAGGAGGAGAGAGGGGGAGAAATAGACACAGGGGGAGAAAGAGACACAGGGGGAGAGAGGGGTAGAAAGAGACCCAGGGGAATGAGGGGGAGAAAGAGACATAGGGGAGATAGGGGGAGAAAGAGACACAGGGAAGAGAGAGGGGGAGAAAGAGACACAGGGGGGAAAGAGAGGGGAGAAAGAGACACAGGGGAGAGAGGGGCAAGAGAGAGACACAGGGAAGAGGGGCAAGAGACACAGGGGAGAGAAGAAAAAAGAAAACAGGGCACCCGGACCCAGAAAAACGTTGCTAAACACGTACAAGTGTCCCCCCCCCGGCATTTAAAACCTTTAAATTCCCTGTCGCTGCTCCTTAATCCCCCCCCGCGCATTTTAAAACCTCTAAATTCCCTGTTGCGGCTCCTTAAAGGGCCCGCACTACACAAACACTTAGGGTCGGCAGCGGGGGTACTGTAACAACCCCCACTGGCACCTAACATTCACCCCCCACATTAACCCTAGCAGTAAGGGTCCTCGATCGCATGCGATCGGGGACCCCCGCTGAAATCCAAATTCAAATGTCCTGCCTTGCGGGTCCTTAAAGGACCTTTGAAAAATAAAAATTAACCCTATCACTCATTGGGCTCTATACAGAGCCCCATCAGCCCCTAAATAACCATGTCACTCATGGAGGTCAATACAGACCCTCATCAGACCTTAACTAACCCTGTCACTCATGGGGGGGCAATGAAGAACCCCATAACCCCTTAATTAACCCTGTCACTCATGGAGGTTAATACAGACTCCCATAAGCAAATAATTAACCCCCCTACTCATGGGGGTCAATACAGAACCCCATAAGCCGTTCATTAACACTGTCACTCATGGGGGTCAATACAGACCTCCATAATCAATTAATTAACCCTGTCACTCACACCTCCATAAGCCCTTAATTTACCCTCTCACTCATGGGGGTCAATACAGACCCCCATAAGCCTTAATTAACCCTCTCACTCATGGGGGTCAATACAGACCCCATAATCCCTTAATTAACCCTGTCACTCATGGGGGTCCATACAGACCCTCATAACCCTCTATTTAACCCCATCAGCCCCAATACATTAATACAATATACACGCAGACACAAATAAAGTAACATCACAATAATATAAATTGAACTTACCTCCCCGAGGTGTCCCTGTGCTCCTCCTCTTCTGGGCCCTGGAAGAATCTGTGCTCAAAACTCCCCCCCCCCCCCCAAAAAACTAATAAAGGTCCACACTTGCAGACCTCCCCAGCGCTAATGAGCCTCATAGAGACTTTTCTGGAACAAAACTGGCAATGGCGCATTCTGATTGGTTGAAAACGCTGTCACAATGGGATATACCCCCACGGTGTGATTGGCTGAAGGCATCTACACCTTCTGATTGGCTGTTGTCACTGTCAATCAGATTACAGCCAATGACTCTGTGGGGGTGTATCCCATTGTCATTGGCTGAAGGGAATAGCGCCTTCTGATTGGCAGTTGTCACTGCAGCCATTCAGAATGCGCTGATGCATTCAGCCAATCACCATGAGAGGGTGTATTCCATTGTGATTGGATGAAGGCAATAAACCCTTCTGATTGGTTTAAAAAAGAATGGCAGGTGCATTTGCCAATCAGAATAGGATATTGGGATGTATACCATTCTGATTGGCTGAAATTTGATTGACAGTGTTTTCTGCCAATCAGAAGGCAACATTCCCAGTTTTCTTCCAGAAAAGTCTCTGGGAGGCTGATTAGCGTCAGAGAGGTCCGCGAGTGCGGACCTCTGTTATTGTTTTATTTTATTTTTTTAGAGTGCATTCCCAGCCTTATCATTTTATTGCTGTCATTTTTTGACGGGCAAGTCGCTAGTAATAACAATACTCGGTAAAGAATGTCTTGGTATCTCAGCAAGATACCAGTATGTGAAAATATCTCGAGAAGATCCTATTATTTCGGTGATCGTATCTCTCCATTATCGTATCTCCTGACCATTATCTCAACCAGGTGTAATGTTACAAAATGTTACACAAACACTTTAGTTCAAGAAATACTGTACATGTTTGTGAGGGATGTACCAAACTAACATCAGCCGCTGTTTAAGTCATGAACATTAAAACATATTATACAACTGGACACTCGTTTTATTGCTTTTTCCATGTCTAATAATGCTCTTGATCAGATTTATATTTTTTACATTTAATGCATTTTACCTACATGTGATTGGTTGGTAAGAACCATTTGAAATGTGGGTTAGATCGGAGCCAATAAAGACTTCTTATTGTACTTGTCATTGTGCGCCTTGGACATGCTCGTGGTATTTATGGACTAGCTGAGCTGCAGATGTGGTAATAAATATTCAGGAAATGAACAGATGCCTCACAGATAAATGGCTAATATAATGTGCTAGGTAATAAAATAATGATAACAGCATCTCTGCTTGGGAATCTTACTTATCTCTATCTCTCTTTTTCTTCATCTGATTCTCTATTCTCCTTTCACTCGTTCTCTCCACTCTTCCTCTCACTCTCTCCGCTCTTCCTCTCACTCTCTCCGCTCTTCCTCCCATTCTCTCCGCTCTTCCTCCCATTCTCTCCGCTCTTCCCCTCATTCTCTCCGCTCTTCCCCTCATTCTCTCCGCTCTTCCCCTCATTCTCTCCGCTCTTCCCCTCATTCTCTCCGCTCTTCCTCTCATTCTCTCCGCTCTGCCTCTCACTCTTTCCGCTCTTCCTCTCACTCTCTCTCCGCTCTTCCTCCTTTCCTTTCCGCTCGTCCTCTCACTCTCTCCGCTCGTCCTCTCACTCGCTCCACTCTTCCTCTCATCCTCTCACCTTCCTCTCACTCTCTCCGCTCTTCCTCTCACTCTCTCCGCTCTTCCTCTCACTCTCTCCGCTCTTCCTCTCACTCTCTCCGCTCGTCCTCTCACTCTTTCCGCTCTTCCTCTCACTCTTTCCGCTCTTCCTCTCACGCTCTCCGCTCTTCCTCCCATTCTCTCCGCTCTTCCCCTCATTCTCTCCGCTCTTCCTCCCATTCTCTCCACTCTTCCTCCCACTCTCTCCGCTCTTCCTCCCACTCTCTCCGCTCTTCCTCTCACTCTCTCCGCTCTTCCTCTCACTCTCTCCGCTCTTCTTCTGACTCTTTTTTTTGCTCTTCCTCACTCTTTCCGCTATTCCTCTCATTCTCTCCGCTCTTCCTCCCATTCTCTCTGCTCTTCCTCCCATTCTCTCCGCTCTTCCTCTCATTCTCCTCGCTCTTCCCCCCATTCTCTCCGCTCTTTCCCCCATTCTCCTTGCTCTTTCCCCCATTCTCTCCGCTCTTTCCCCCATTCTCTCCGCTCTTCCTCCCGTTCTCTCCGCTCTTCCCCTCGTTCTCTCCGCTCTTCCCCTCGTTCTCTCCTCTCTTCCCCTCGTTCTCTCCGCTCTTTCCCCCTTTCTCTCTGCTCTTCCTCCCATTCTCTCCGCTCTTCCTCCCATCCTCTCATGCTCCCCTCTGTTGTTCTTCTTTTCTCCCCATGTCTCTCCTCTCTTTCTCTCCATTCCTTTTCTCTTGTTCTTCTAGGCTGACGTCCGAGGTCACTGGGATGGGCACTCTGTAACGGTCTCTCTCATCCCACTCGCCATGACCAGCAAGTTGTGTAATCTCTTTAGTCAAAGTTTCTACAAAAGTTATCCCAAGGTGTGGGATTGGCGCACTGAACATCGGAGGGCTCCTCAAGACATTGGCTCCTTTCTTACAATCCCACCAACATGCACCAGATTCCAAACCCAGAATGCACCAAGGTCATGTGTGTATTCCCAAAGGACCGCACAAGCCAGTCAGTTGATTCTACATACATGTTTATTTAGACAGTCACATATGTGCATGTTTAGAAAGTACCTCAGATACACTGGTGAAGCTAGTGATTGTAGGGCCCCAGTGCAAAGACAAATGTGCCCCCCAAAATAAAACATTATACAGAGATAATATGCCCAACATATGTACACACAGAGCCGATATGCCCAACATATATACACACAGAGCCCGATATGCCCAACATATGTACACACAGAGCCCGATATGCCCAACATATGTACACACAGAGCCCGATATGAACAACATATGTACACACAGAGCCCAATATGCCCTACATATGTACACACAGAGCCCAATATGCACTACATATGTACACACAGAGCCCGATATGCCCTACATATATACACACAGAGACCGATATGCCCAACATATGTACACACAGAGCCTGATATGCCCAACATATGTACACACAGAGCCCGATATGAACAACATATGTACACTCAGAGCCCGATATGCCCTACGTATGTACACATAGAGCCCGATATGCCCTACATATGTACACACAGAGCCTGATATGCCCTACATATATACACACAGAGACCGATATGCCCAACATATGTACACACAGAGCCCAATATGCCCTACATATGTACACACAGAGCCCGATATGCCCTACATATGTACACACAGAGCCTGATATGCCCAACATATGTACACACAGAGCCCGATATGAACAACATATGTACACTCAGAGCCCGATATGCCCTACATATGTACACACAGAGCCTGATATGCCCTACATATGTACACACAGAGCCTGATATGCCCAACATATGTACACACAGAGCCCAATATGCCCTACATATGTACACACAGAGCCTGATATGCCCTACATATGTACACACAGAGCCTGATATGCCCAACATATGTACACACAGAGCCCAATATGAACAACATATGTACACTCAGAGCCCGATATGCCCTACGTATGTACACTCAGAGCCCGATATGCCCTACGTATGTACACACAGAGCCCGATATGCCCAACATATGTACACACAGAGACCGATATGCCCAACATATGTACACACAGAGCCCAATATGCCCTACATATGTACACACAGAGCCTGATATGCCCTACATATGTACACACAGAGCCTGATATGCCCAACATATGTACACACAGAGCCCGATATGCCCTACGTATGTACACACAGAGCCCGATATGCTCTACATATGTACACACAGAGCCCAATATGCCCTACATATGTACACACAGAGCCCGATATGCCCTACATATGTACACACAGAGCCCGATATGCCCTACATATGTACACACAGAGCCCGATATGCCCTACATATGTACACACAGAGCCCGATATGCCCTACGTATGTACACACAGAGCCCAATATGAACAACATATGTACACTCAGAGCCCGATATGCCCTACGTATGTACACTCAGAGCCCGATATGCCCTACGTATGTACACACAGAGCCCGATATGCCCAACATATGTACACACAGAGACCGATATGCCCAACATATGTACACACAGAGCCCAATATGCCCTACATATGTACACACAGAGCCTGATATGCCCTACATATGTACACACAGAGCCTGATATGCCCAACATATGTACACACAGAGCCCGATATGCCCAACATATGTACACACAGAGCCCGATATGAACAACATATGTACACTCAGAGCCCGATATGCCCTACGTATGTACACACAGAGCCCGATATGCCCTACATATGTACACACAGAGCCCGATATGACCTACGTATGTACACACAGAGCCCGATATGCCCTACGTATGTACACACAGAGCCCGATATGCCCTACATATGTACACACAGAGCCCGATATGCCCTACATATGTACACACAGAGCCCGATATGCCCTACGTATGTACACACAGAGCCCGATATGCCCTACATATGTACACACAGAGCTTGATATGCCCTACATATGTACACACAGAGCCCAATATGCCCTACATATGTACACACAGAGCCCGATATGCCCTACATATGTACACACAGAGCCCGATATGCCCTACATATGTACACACAGAGCCCGATATGCCCTACATATGTACACACAGAGCCCGATACGCCCTACATATGTACACACAGAGCCCGATATGCCCTACGTATGTACACACAGAGCCCGATATGCCCTACGTATGTACACACAGAGCCCGATATGCCCTACGTATGTACACACAGAGCCGGATATGCTCTACATATGTACACACAGAGCCCGATATGCCCTACATATGTACACACAGAGCCCGATATGCCCTACGTATGTACACACAGAGCCCGATGTGCTCTACATATGTACACACAGAGCCTGATATGCCCTACATATGTACACACAGAGCCGGATATGCCCTACATATGTACACACAGAGCCCAATATGCCCTACATATGTACACACAGAGCCCGATGTGCTCTACATATGTACACACAGAGCCTGATATGCCCTACATATGTACACACAGAGCCGGATATGCCCTACATATGTACACACAGAGCCCAATATGCCCTACATATGTACACACAGAGCCCGATATGCTTTATTTACTCACAGAGCTCAACATCCACTCACTACATATAACTTTAAGTTACACATGATATCCCGGTCTCTTTGTATGTATATTATTTACTTCTGGCATCCTACAGGAGGTGATTTGAGCCGTACACAGGGTATACAGAACCAGGATTATGTCTGTACTTAGGTACACAGGGTATTATTACTGCTGCCCCCCCCCTACTGCCCTATACATACACCATGTTGTACCCCCCTCTATATACCAGGTGCACTCTGACCCCTCAGTACTAGAGTATGTCTCCAGACAGGTTTGCTTGCTTAGTTCTGGGCTCCCGAGCCGCCATCTTGTTCTATGATGTTTCCGTAGTTCTCTGTGAATGTCATTTGTGAGATCTGATAATATATATCTGTTTGTGCTTACTAACGACTCGACTCACTTATTAACGAACATGGTCAGAACAAGAGATCAGTTTGTGAAGGGACGATCAGGAGAGGACGGACTAACTATAGTAAGGAAGGGGTTAATGTTTGGTAGGAAGCTGGGTACGGCTGCCAAGCGAAGGCCTGGAGGAGGCTCCATGGGGGGATGCATAGTAAGGAAAAGGTTAATGTTTGGTAGGAAGCATGGTAGGAGCACTGCCAAGGGGGTGGGGGTTGGGGCACCTGGAAGAGGCACAGCAGCGCGGCATCCCCAGGGGAGTGCGGAGGCCATGCCCGGGAGGAGTGTGAGGGGCCATGCCCGGGAGGAGTGTGGGGGGCCATGCCCGGGAGGAGTGCGGGGGCCATGCCCGGGAGAAGTGCGGGGGGCCATGCCCGGGAGGAGTGCGGGGGGCCATGCCCGGGAGGAGTGCGGGGGGCCATGCCCGGGAGGAGTGGGGGGGGGGCATGCCCGGGAGGAGTGCGGGGGGCCATGCCCGGGAGGAGTGCGGGGGGCCATGCCCGGGAGGAGTGCGGGGGCCATGCCCGGGAGGAGTGCGGGGGCCATGCCCGGAGGAGTGGGGGGGGCCATGCCCGGAGGAGTGCGGGGGGGCCATGCCCGGAGGAGTGCGGGGGGCCATGCCCGGAGGAGTGGGGGGCCATGCCCGGGAGGAGTGCGGGGGCCTTGCCCGGGAGGAGTGCGGGGGGCCATGCCCGGGAGGAGTGCGGGGGGCCATGCCCGGGAGGAGTGCGAGGGGCCATGCCCGGGAGGAGTGGGGGGGCCATGCCTAGAGGAGGGCGGGGCATCCTAGAAGAAGTGCGAGGGCCATGCCCGGAGGAGTGCGGGGGGCCATGCCCGGAGGAGTGCGGGGTGCCATGCCCGGAAGGAGTGGGGGGGCCATGCCTGGAGGAGGGCGGGGCATCCAAGGAGGAGTGCGAGGGCCATGCCCGGAGGAGTGCGGGGGCCTTGCCCGGGAGGAGTGCGGGGGCCTTGCCCGGGAGGAGTGCGGGGGCTTTGCCCGGGAGAAGTGCGGGGCCCATGCCTGGCAGGAGTGGGGGGATCCATGCCCGGAGGAGTGCGGGGGGCCATGCCCGGGAGGAGTGCGGGGGGCCATGCCCGGGAGGAGTGCGGGGGGGCCATACCCAGAGGAGTGTGGGGGGCCATGCCCTGGAGGATTGGGGGGGGCATGTCCGGGAGGAGTGCGGGGGCCATGCCCGGGAGGAGTGGGGGGGGCCATGCCCGGGAGGAGTGGGGGGGCCATGCCTGGAGGAGGGCGGGGCATCCTAGGAGGAGTGCGGGGGCCATGCCCGGATGAGTGTGAGGGCCATGCCCGGAGGAGTGCGGGGGGCCATGCCCGGGAGGAGTGCGGGGGCCATGCCCAGAGGATTGCGGGGGGGCCATGCCCGGAGGAGAGCGGGGGGCCATGCCCGGAGGAGTGCGGGGGTCCATGCCCGGGAGGAGTGCGGGGGCCATGCCCGGAGGATTGCGAGGGCCATGCCCGGAGGAGTGCGGGGGGCCATGCCCGGAGGAGTGCAGGGGGCCATGCCCGGGAGGAGTGCGGGGGGCCATGCCCGGAGGAGTGCGGGGGGCCATGGCCGGAGGAGTGTGGGGGGGCTATGCCCGGAGGAGTGGGGGGCCATGCCCGGAGGAGTGGGGGGGCTATGCCCGGGAGGAGTGGGGGGGCCATGCCCGGGAGGAGTGCTGGGGCCTTGCCCGGGAGGAGTGGGGGGGGGCCATGCCCAGAGGAGTGCGGGGGGGCCATGCCCGGAGGAGTGGGGGGCTATGCCCGGGAGGAGTGGGGGGGGGGTATTCCCGGGAGGAGTGCGGGGGGCCATGCCCGGGCGGAGTGCGGGGGGCCATGCCCAGGAGGAGTGCGGGGGGCCATGCCCGGAGGAGTGCGGGGGGGCCATGCCCGGGAGGAGTGCGGGGGGCAATGCCCGGGAGGAGTGCGGGGGGTCATGCCCGGGAGGAGTGCGGGGGGCCATGCCTGGAGGAGGGCGGGGCATCCTAGGAGGAGTGCGAGGGCCATGCCCGGAGGAGTGCGGGGGCCATGCCCGGAGGAGTGCGGGGGGCCATGCCCGGGAGGAGTGCGGGGGCCATGTCCGGGAGGAGTTTGCGGGAGGCCATGCCTGGAGGAGGGCGGGGCATCCTAGGAGGAGTGCGAGGGCCATGCCCGGAGGAGTGCGGGGGGCCATGCCCGGAGCAGTGCGGGGGGCCATGCCCGGGAGGAGTGGGGGAACATGCCTGGAGGAGGGTGGGGGATCCTAGGAGGAGTACGAGGGCCATGCCCGGAGGAGTGCGGGGGGCCATGCCCGGGAGGAGTGCGGGGGCCTTGCCCGGGAGGAGTGCGGGGGCCTTGCCCGGGAGGAGTGCGGGGCCCATGCCTGGGAGGAGTGGGGGGATCCATGCCCGGAGGAGTGCAGGGGGCCATGCCCGGGAAGAGTGCGGGGGGCCATGCCCGGTAAGAGTGCGGGGGGCCATGCCCCCAGGAGTGCGGGGGGCCATGCCCGGAGGAGTGCGGGGGGCATGCCCGGAGGAGTGGGGGGGCCATGCCCCGAAGGAGTGGGGAGGCATGTCCGGGAGGAGTGCGGGGGCCATGCCCGGGAGGAGTGGTGGGGCCATGCCTGGAGGAGGGCGGGGCATCCTAGGAGGAGTGCGAGGGCCATGCCCGGAGGAGTGCGGGGGGCCATGACCGGAGGAGTGCGGGGGGCCATGCCCGGAGGAGTGCGGGGGGCCATGCCCCGGAGGAGTGGGGAGGCATGTCCGGGAGAAGTGCGGGGGCCATGCCCGGGAGGAGTGTTGGGGCCATGCCTGGAGGAGGGCGGGGCATCCTAGGAGGAGTGCGAGGGCCATGCCCCGAAGGAGTGCGGGGGGCCATGTCTGGGAGGAGTGCGGGGGGCCATGCCCGGAGGAGTGTGGGGGGCCATGCCCGGGAGGAGTGCGGGGGGCCATGCCCGGAGGAGTGCGGGGGGCCATGCCCGGAGGAATGCGGGGGGCCATGCCCGGAGGAGTGCGGGGGGCCATGCCCGGGAGGAGTGCGGGGGGCCATGCCCGGGAGGAGTGCGGGGGGGCCATGCCCGGAAGAGGGCGGGGCATCCTAGGAGGAGTGTGAGGGCCATGCCCGGTAGTAGTGGGGGGGGGGGCAATCCCGGAGGAGTGCGGGGGGCCATGCCTGGAGGAGTGCGGGGGCATCCTAGGAGGAGTGGGGGGAAACCATGCCCGGGAGGAGTGGTGGGGGCCATGCCCAGAGGAGTGCGGGGGGCCATGCCCGGGAGAAGTGCGGGGGGCCATGCCCGGGAGGAGTGCGGGGGGCCATGCCCGGGAGGAGTGGGGGGGGGCATGCCCGGGAGGAGTGCGGGGGCCATGCCCGGGAGGAGTGGGGGGCCATACCCGGAGAAGTGCGGGGGGCCATGCCCGTAGGAGTGCGGGGGGCCATGCCCAGGGGAGTGCGGGGGGCCATGCCCGGAGGAGGGCGGGGCATCCTAGGAGGAGTGCGAGGGCCATGCCCGGGAGGAGTGGGGGGGGCCATGCCCGGAGGAGTGCGGGGGGCCATGCCCGGAGGAGTGCGGGGGCATCCTAGGAGGAGTGGGGGGGGCCATGCCCGGAGGAGTGCGGGGGGCCATGCCCGGGAGGAGTGGGGGAACATGCCTGGAGGAGGGTGGGGGATCCTAGGAGGAGTGCGAGGGCCATGTCCGGGAGGAGTGCGGGGGCCTTGCCCGGGAGGAGTGCGGGGGCCTTGCCCGGGAAGAGTGCGGGGGGCCATGCCGGGAGGAGGGCGGGGCATCCTAGGAGGAGTGCGAGGGCCATGCCCGTAGGAGTGCGGGGGGCCATGCCCAGGGGAGTGCGGGGGGCCATGCCCGGAGGAGGGCGGGGCATCCTAGGAGGAGTGCGGGGGGCCATGCCCGGAGGAGTGCGGGGGGCATGCCCGGAGGAGTGGGGGGGCCATGCCCCGAAGGAGTGGGGAGGCATGTCCGGGAGGAGTGCGGGGGCCATGCCCGGGAGGAGTGGTGGGGCCATGCCTGGAGGAGGGCGGGGCATCCTAGGAGGAGTGCGAGGGCCATGCCCGGAGGAGTGCGAGGGCCATGCCCGGAGGAGTGCGGGGGGCCATGCCCGGAGGAGTGCGGGGGGCCATGCCCCGGAGGAGTGGGGAGGCATGTCCGGGAGGAGTGCGGGGGCCATGCCCGGGAGGAGTGTTGGGGCCATGCCCGGAGGAGGGCGGGGCATCCTAGCAGGAGTGCGAGGGCCATGCCCGGAGGAGAGCGGGATCCATGCCCGGAGGAGTGCGGGGGGCCATGCCCGGAGGAGTGCGGGGGGCCATGCCCGGGAGGAGTGCGGGGGGCCATGCCCGGAGGAGTGCGGGGGGCCATGCCCGGAGGAATGCGGGGGGCCATGCCCGGAGGAATGCGGGGGGCCATGCCCGGAGGAGTGCGGGGGGCCATGCCCGGGAGGAGTGCGGGGGGGCCATGCCCGGGAGGAGTGCGGGGGGCCATGCCCGGAAGAGGGCGGGGCATCCTAGGAGGAGTGTGAGGGCCATGCCCGGGAGTAGTGGGGGGGGGGCATGCCCGGAGGAGTGCGGGGGGCCATGCCCGGAGGAGTGCGGGGGCATCCTAGGAGGAGTGGGGGGGGCCATGCCCGGGAGGAGTGGTGGGGGCCATGCCCAGAGGAGTGCGGGGGGCCATGCCCAGGAGGAGTGCGGGGGGCCATGCCCGGGAGGAGTGGGGGGGGGCATGCCCGGGAGGAGTGCGGGGGCCATGCCCGGGAGGAGTGGGGGGCCATACCCGGAGGAGTGCGGGGGGCCATGCCCGTAGGAGTGCAGGGGTCCATGCCCAGGGGAGTGCGGGGGGCCATGCCCGGAGGAGGGCGGGGCATCCTAGGAGGAGTGCGAGGGCCATGCCCGGGAGGAGTGGGGGGGGGCCATGCCCGGAGGAGTGCGGGGGGGCCATGCCCGGAGGAGTGCGGGGGCATCCTAGGAGGAGTGGGGGGGGGGCCATGCCCAGAGGAGTGGGGGGGGGGCCATGCCCAGAGGAGTGCGGGGGGCCATGCCCGGGAGGAGTGCGGGGGGCCATGCCCGGGAGGAGTGGGGGGGGGTCATGCCCGGGAGGAGTGGGGGGCATCCCAGGAGGAGGGGGGGCACTAAAGTTATTCCTGGTGTGGTGTAGGGGCGTTATGTGGACAACGGCAAATTGTCAACTTAATTGTGTTAAATGTTTTATTTGGGAAGGCAAATACTTTTATTCTTGTTATGACTTTTTTGACCCAAGGACGTTTTTAAGAGATATTTATGGAGAAAAGGTAATGAAGGAGGGTAGTCCTAGTACTAACGGGGTCCCACATACGGTAATTTGTCTCGGGGGAAATGTATGGAGGGTTAAACTATACGTCTATCATGAAATCTTCCCCAAGGAGCTGAACAGAAGTCCAAACCCAACCCAATATAATGTATGAAGTAAAGTCCTGGTCATGGAGTCCACCAGGGGGTGCTGTGTATCCATCCATCACGACTTCCCCTGCTGCCCAGCAAATTCCAGTAATTAAATTATTTCAAAATACTGATCCTTCTGCCTGAGATGTGGGGGCCGGAGCCTGAGATGTGGGGGCCGGAGCCTAAGATGTGGGGGCCGGAGCCTGAGATGTGGGGGCCGGAGCCTGAGATGTAGGGTCTGGAGCCTGAGATGTGGGGGCTGGTACCCTATATGTAGGGTCTGGAGCCTGAGATGTGGGGGCCGGAGCCTGAGATGTGGGGGCCGAAGCCTGAGATGTGGGGGCCGGAGCCTGAGATGTAGGGTCTGGAGTCTGAGATGTGGGGGCCGGAGCCTGAGATGTGGGGTCTGGAGTCTGAGATGTGGGGTCTGGAGTCTGAGATGTGGGGGCCGGAGCCTGAGATGTGGGGGCCGGAGCCTGAGATGTGGGGGCTGGTACCCCAGATGTAGGGTCTGGAGTCTGAGATGTGGGGGCCGGAGCCTGAGATGTAGGGTCTGGAGCCTGAGATGTGGGGGCTGGAGCCTGAGATGTGGGGTCTGGAGTCTGAGATGTGGGGGCCGGAGCCTGAGATGTGGGGGCTGGTACCCCAGATGTAGGGTCTGGAGTCTGAGATGTGGGGGCTATACACCCCGACATACAGTACGTACCCATATACTCAGTATGACTATACACCGCGACATACAGTACGTACCCATATACTCAGTATGACTATACACCACAACATACAGTACGTACCGATATACTCAGTATGACTATACACCGCGACATACAGTACGTACCCATATACTCAGTATGACTATACACCACAACATACAGTACGTACCCATATAGTCAGTATGACTATACACCGCGACATACAGTACGTACCCATATACTCAGTATGACTATACACCGCGACATACAGTACGTACCCATATACTCAGTATGACTATACACCACAACATACAGTACGTACCGATATACTCAGTATGACTATACACCGCGACATACAGTACGTACCCATATACTCAGTATGACTATACACCACAACATACAGTACGTACCGATATACTCAGTATGACTATACACCGCGACATACAGTACGTACCCATATACTCAGTATGACTATACACCACAACATACAGTACGTACCCATATAGTCAGTATGACTATACACCGCGACATACAGTACGTACCCATATACTCAGTATGACTATACACCGCGACATACAGTACGTACCGATATACTCAGTATGACTATACACCGCGACATATGAATGTATCACATGATTTCCTTTTGCACAGTATGGGATCTCTCACACGTGTAGTGGTGACTATGCACCCTGGTGGCCTCCATACTGAGGGGGAGGCTTTGTTACCATAACAAAGAATTAGTGGCCCAGGGGGTGCGCCGCGGGAATATAAACACACCGTCGCTTGTGTAAATTGTTAGTGATTTGGGACTAAACAAGGTGCACAAACTGAACATGGAGCCTCCGGAAATCCCACACACAGAGCAGCTGCGGCGAGGCCGGGCCTCCATATTGTTTAGGTTGTGTTGTCCCAGGACATCCATTACATGCAATAAATAACGTGGGAGCAGCAGCTGCGCCGTCTCCTGAATTCTTCTTCGTTTCTGTTTCTCATTTGGAGTCTAAAACAGCCCCTCATTATATCTCCTATGAATTCCCTGTATCACAACAACCCCCCCCCCCCTGCAGCCTCCTCAAGGCTCCCCCAAGGTTAACAAGCAGGTGACACCCTGACCACAAACCGGCGCACCCTGTGCGATTGGCCCACTATGGATTACCCCGTCCTGCCACGTGGACCTGAGGTTTTATATTGGTCTCCTTCAAAGGCTCTTCTGATCCAACAAAGACCCAAGATCACTTTTGCTTCCTTCAAGGCTTCACCTATAGTGATCTTCTGTATTTCTTAATGATTCCTTTAGGTCCCAAAATATTTTACCCACCCCCCCCCTGCCAAGGCATCTTCTACTTCCTCAAAGTCTCCTCTTTCATCCTCAATGTTTCCTATCTCCTCAAGACTTCCTATGCCCCCTCCAACATCTTCTGACTGTCCCAAGACAGCATTAAAGCAGAGGAAGGTACCCGGGTCATCTCAGCTCCTAAAATGTGACCCCTGGGATGCGCCAAAATCTGTCCTGGTAGGAGTGGTGGTTGGGACCTGGACATGGTGGCCGCCAGTACAACCCAACAGGAGGCTCTGGTTGGGGAGACACCATTGTGGGTGTTGGTTGTGCTTGTCTGTGTTTGGTAAAGTTGTGTTAGTGTATAGCTTACATAGTGTTGTTTGTGAATTGTGTTATTCTTGTGTTCGTATATTGTAGCTATATGTGTGGTTGTCTTAGTATATATGTGTTCCTGTATAACACAATGTCTGGTATATGAAACAGTGTATGATGTGTACAGTTGTGTGTATAATATTGTGAGTGTTTGAGGTGTGTAGTGTGTGTGATGTGTATATATTGTTGTTAGTGTATGGTGTGTGTATAGTTGTGTAGGTGTGTGTATAGTTCTGTATGGTGTGTGTATAGTTGTGTATGGTGTGTGTATAGTTGTGTAGGTGTGTATAGTTGTGTATGGTGTGTGTATAGTTGTGTATGGTGTCTGTATAGCTGTGTGTATAATTGTGTATGGTGTGTGTATAGTTGTGTATGGTGTGTGTATAGTTGTACTGTTGTGTATAGTTGTGTTGTATAGTGCGGTGTGTATAGTTGTGTATGGTGTGTATAGTTGTGCCGGTGTGTATAGTTGTGTATGGTGTGTATAGTTGTGCCGGTGTGTAAAGATGTGTATGGTGTGTATAGTTGTGCCGGTGTGTACAGTTGTGTTAGTGTATAGTGCGGTGTGTACAGTTGTGCCGGTGTGTACAGTTGTGTTAGTGTATAGTGCGGTGTGTATAGTTGTGTATGGTGTGTATAGTTGTGCCTGTGTGTATAGTTGTGTTAGTGTATAGTGCGGTGTGTATAGTTGTGTCAGTGTATAGTGTGGTGTTTATAGTTGTGTCGGTGTGTATAGTTGTGTCAGTATATAGTGCGGTGTGTATAGTTGTGTATGGTGTGTATAGTTGTGCCGGTGTGTATAGTTGTGTATGGTGTGTATAGTTGTGCCGGTGTGTATAGTTGTGTATGGTGTGTATAGTTGTGCCGGTGTGTACAGTTGTGTTAGTGTATAGTGCGGTGTGTGTAGTTGTGTATGGTGTGTATAGTTGTGCCGGTGTGTACAGTTGTGTTAGTGTATAGTGCGGTGTGTATAGTTGTGTATGGTGTGTATAGTTGTGCCGGTGTGTATAGTTGTGTTAGTGTATAGTGCGGTGTGTATAGTTGTGTATGGTGTGTATAGTTGTGCCGGTGTGTACAGTTGTGTCAGTATATAGTGCGGTGTGTATAGTTGTGTATGGTGTGTATAGTTGTGCCGGTGTGTACAGTTGTGTTAGTGTATAGTGCGGTGTATATAGTTGTGTATGGTGTGTATAGTTGTGCCGGTGTGTATAGTTGTGTTGTATAGTGCGGTGTGTATAGTTGTGTATGGTGTGTATAGTTGTGCCGGTGTGTACAGTTGTGTCAGTGTATAGTGCGGTGTGTATAGATGTGTATGGCGTGTATAGTTGTGCCGGTGTGTATAGTTGTGCCGGTGTGTACAGTTGTGTTAGTGTATAGTGCGGTGTGTATAGTTGTGTATGGTGTGTATAGTTGTGCCGGTGTGTACAGTTGTGTTAGTGTATAGTGCGGTGTGTATAGTTGTGTATGGTGTGTATAGTTATGCCGGTGTGTACAGTTGTGTTAGTGTATAGTGCGGTGTGTATAGTTGTGTATGGTGTGTATAGTTGTGTATGGTGTGTATAGTTATGCCGGTGTGTACAGTTGTGTTAGTGTATAGTGCGGTGTGTATAGTTGTGTCGGTGCGTATAGTTGTGTCAGTGTATAGTGTGGTGTGTATAGTTGTGTCAGTGTATAGTGCGGTGTGTATAGTTGTGTCAGTGTATAGTGCAGTGTGTATAGATGTGTATGGTGTGTATAGTTGTGTCGGTGTGTTTAGTTGTGCCGGTGTGTATAGTTGTGCCGGTGTGCACAGTTGTGTTAGTGTATAGTGCGGTGTGTATAGATGTGTATGGTGTGTATAGTTGTGCCGGTGTGTACAGTTGTGTCAGTGTATAGTGCGGTGTGTATAGATGTGTATGGCTTGTATAGTTGTGTCGGTGTGTATAGTTTTGTATGGTGTGTATAGTTGTGCCGGTGTGTACAGTTGTGTTAGTGTATAGTGCGGTGTGTATAGTTGTGTATGGTGTGTATAGTTATGCCGGTGTGTACAGTTGTGTTAGTGTATAGTGCGGTGTGTATAGTTGTGTATGGTGTGTATAGTTGTGTATGGTGTGTATAGTTATGCCGGTGTGTACAGTTGTGTTAGTGTATAGTGCGGTGTGTATAGTTGTGTCGGTGTGTATAGTTGTGCCGGTGTGTACAGTTGTGTTAGTGTATAGTGCGGTGTGTATAGTTGTGTTAGTGTATAGTGCGGTGTGTATAGTTGTGTTAGTGTATAGTGCGGTGTGTATAGTTGTGTTAGTGTATAGTGCGGTGTGTACAGTTGTGTTAGTGTATAGTGCGGTGTGTATAGTTGTGTTAGTGTATAGTGCGGTGTGTACAGTTGTGTTAGTGTATAGTGCGGTGTGTATAGTTGTGTTAGTGTATAGTGCGGTGTGTATAGTTGTGTTAGTGTATAGTGCGGTGTGTACAGTTGTGTTAGTGTATAGTGCGGTGTGTATAGTTGTGTTAGTGTATAGTGCGGTGTGTATAGTTGTGTTAGTGTATAGTGCGGTGTGTACAGTTGTGTTAGTGTATAGTGCGGTGTGTATAGTTGTGTTAGTGTATAGTGCGGTGTGTATAGTTGTGTTAGTGTATAGTGCGGTGTGTATAGTTGTGTTAGTGTATAGTGCGGTGTGTATAGTTGTGTTAGTGTATAGTGCGGTGTGTACAGTTGTGTTAGTGTATAGTGCGGTGTGTATAGTTGTGTTAGTGTATAGTGCGGTGTGTACAGTTGTGTTAGTGTATAGTGCGGTGTGTATAGTTGTGTTAGTGTATAGTGCGGTGTGTACAGTTGTGTTAGTGTATAGTGCGGTGTGTATAGTTGTGTTAGTGTATAGTGCGGTGTGTATAGTTGTGTTAGTGTATAGTGCGGTGTGTACAGTTGTGTTAGTGTATAGTGCGGTGTGTATAGTTGTGTTAGTGTATAGTGCGGTGTGTATAGTTGTGTTAGTGTATAGTGCGGTGTGTACAGTTGTGTTAGTGTATAGTGCGGTGTGTATAGTTGTGTTAGTGTATAGTGCGGTGTGTATAGTTGTGTTAGTGTATAGTGCGGTGTGTATAGTTGTGTTAGTGTATAGTGCGGTGTGTACAGTTGTGTTAGTGTATAGTGCGGTGTGTATAGTTGTGTTAGTGTATAGTGCGGTGTGTATAGTTGTGTTAGTGTATAGTGCGGTGTGTACAGTTGTGTTAGTGTATAGTGCGGTGTGTATAGTTGTGTTAGTGTATAGTGCGGTGTGTACAGTTGTGTTAGTGTATAGTGCGGTGTGTATAGTTGTGTTAGTGTATAGTGCGGTGTGTATAGTTGTGTTAGTGTATAGTGCGGTGTGTATAGTTGTGTTAGTGTATAGTGCGGTGTGTATAGTTGTGTTAGTGTATAGTGCGGTGTGTATAGTTGTGTTAGTGTATAGTGCGGTGTGTACAGTTGTGTTAGTGTATAGTGCGGTGTGTATAGTTGTGTTAGTGTATAGTGCGGTGTGTATAGTTGTGTTAGTGTATAGTGCGGTGTGTACAGTTGTGTTAGTGTATAGTGCGGTGTGTATAGTTGTGTTAGTGTATAGTGCGGTGTGTACAGTTGTGTTAGTGTATAGTGCGGTGTGTATAGTTGTGTTAGTGTATAGTGCGGTGTGTACAGTTGTGTTAGTGTATAGTGCGGTGTGTACAGTTGTGTTAGTGTATAGTGCGGTGTGTATAGTTGTGTTAGTGTATAGTGCGGTGTGTATAGTTGTGTTAGTGTATAGTGCGGTGTGTACAGTTGTGTTAGTGTATAGTGCGGTGTGTACAGTTGTGTTAGTGTATAGTGCGGTGTGTATAGTTGTGTTAGTGTATAGTGCGGTGTGTACAGTTGTGTTAGTGTATAGTGCGGTGTGTATAGTTGTGTTAGTGTATAGTGCGGTGTGTATAGTTGTGTTAGTGTATAGTGCGGTGTGTACAGTTGTGTTAGTGTATAGTGCGGTGTGTATAGTTGTGTTAGTGTATAGTGCGGTGTGTACAGTTGTGTTAGTGTATAGTTTTGTATGGTGTGTATAGTTGTGTCGGTGTGTATAGTTGTGTCGGTGTGTATAGTTGTGTATGGTGTGTATAGTTGTGCCGGTGTGTACAGTTGTGTTAGTGTATAGTGCGGTGTGTACAGTTGTGCCGGTGTGTACAGTTGTGTTAGTGTATAGTGCGGTGTGTATAGTTGTGCCGGTGTATACAGTTGTGTTAGTCTATAGTGCGGTGTGTATAGTTGTGCCGGTGTGTACAGTTGTGTTAGTGTACAGTGCGGTGTGTATAATCACTCTGCACATAGCTCTCCCACCCCACCCCCCACGCCCCACTCTGGAAAATCCCACTTGTTTCCAGCCTAACGTTCAGTCCGTTGGAAATTCTGTGTCAGGTCCAAAAACCTATAAATGTGAAGGAAAATAAAGCGAAATCACAGACCCCAAAACATTCAGAGTGGAACAAGAAATGATCTCACCCAGGAGTCACCGAGTTGTGTGGGGTGGGTACTGGACAAGCCTGGCATGGGCACACCCTGAAAGGTCAGGAAAAAGAGGCACTAAAACAGGGGCACTAAATAAAAAAAAGGGATACCAGGACAGGGATATCTACCTTCTGTGGGCTGGGGTACCTTCTGTGGTCTCTGTACAGCGGCCTGGGGTACCTTCTGTGGTCTCTGTACACCATCATGGGGTACGTTCTGTGGTCTCTGTACAGCATCCTGGGGTACCTTCTGTGGTCTCTGTACATCGGGCTGGGGTACCTTCTGTGGTCTCTGTACAACATCCTGGGGTACCTTCTGTGGTCTCTGTACATCGGGCTGGGGTACCTTCTGTGGTCTCTGTACAACATCCTGGGGTACCTTCTGTGGTCTCTGTACAACATCCTGGGGTACCTTCTGTGGTCTCTGTACAAAATCCTGGGGTACCTTCTGTGGTCTCTGTACAAAATCCTGGGGTACCTTCTGTGGTCTCTGTACAACATCCTGGGGTTCCTTCTGTGGTCTCTGTACAACATCCTGGGGTACCTTCTGTGGTCTCTGTACAACATCCTGGGGTTCCTTCTGTGTCCTCTGTACAGCATCCTGGGGTACCTTCTGTGGTGTCTATGTTCAACATCCTGGGGTTCCTTCTGTGTCCTCTGTACAGCATCCTGGGGTACCTTCTGTGGTGTCTATGTTCAACATCCTGGGGTTCCTTCTGTGGTCTCTGTACAGAAGGTTGGGGTACAGAAGGTCACCAGGCAGATAACTGGTCCACACCTGAGACTGCGGCAGCATCAACGTTCTCGATTTTCTTCTTGGCTCTCGTGTCTTCTCGGACATAAGATTCTTCTTTCTTGGGTTTTTTGTAAGATCCACATTTGTATTTTTATTATAATACTTTCAACATTGAGAAACATCCCATATATGGCTCTTAGCAGTGCGGGCTTGCTAACGCAGCGGGGAAACTGCGGGCTCGCAAAACGAGCCTTAAGCAACTGCAGCAGTTGCGGCCAGGCAAGGAGCACCAAAGGCGCTCCTTGTGCTGGTGGAGATGAGTGCCATAGGCGCTCCTTGTGCTGATGGAGATGAGCACCAAAGGCGCTCCTTGTGCTGATGGAGATGAGCACCAAAGAGGCTCATCACTACGACCCTGTACGAGTTAGGCAAGGAGCGCCGAAGGCACTCACTGCGCTGGTGGAGATGAGTGCCGTAGGCGCTGACCCTACAATCCCCGTAGCACTTTGAAAAAAAAAATACGGCCTGTAACTCCTACAAAAGGAAACCAAAAATACGAGCCGCAAAAAATACGACCTTAACGGTCAAGCTGCGCACACGGAAAAACACGAAAAACACAGAAAATAAAAACAAAAATAAAACAAAAACATCACACACAGCAAGGGGGCACCCAGGACGTCTGGGAGTCAGGTTACGCCTCAACTTAAGTCCAATTTACAAAGTTTAGCCACTCGAAAATCCCCTAAGCAAGAGAAAAAATGGCAGCTGAATAAAACAAAAACAAAGCTACAGGACCCTAAAGACGCAAAACACCACCAAACACATACAGATTTTCCAAAAAGCCGTACGAGGTACAAGATACACTTTTAGCAAGGCCGCTAAATCCTACACACACACGTACCACACACTCGCCGCCATTTTACAACACTTACGCAATGCAACACTAACTGCTTCCCCTTGCGCACGCAGCCTATTTACACTACGCACTGCACACATTGCTGACACATTCACCTCAGCTCAACAACACTGCAAACCTACATTGTATGCTGCAGGAACATAGAAACAGATTGTCAGCTCTTCAGCACAATGCTTCCTGCATGTATTACTTACAAATAGGTAAAGTATAGTCATTTATAAGTTCAGTAATTCTATTGCTGCCATTTTTTGACCGGCAAGTCGCTAGTCATATAATAAAGGCCTAAAATGCTTTAAGGTTGGAGTCCAACACTTGGTACTTTTCTTACGGTGCTTAGATAAGGTGTCTTTAGTGCAACGTAAGTTTAATGTCACTTGAAGGAATCGCATTATCTCAACAACAACAGAAAGCATCCATCACACAGCAGGTCACACAGATATCCACAATGCGATACATATCAGCCTGCATCACAGCTTAAATAGAAACAAATGGAGTGTGTGAGCTGGCTGCATTACTGTGAACACAGAGATAGTAAACTTGCGCTGAATAAATGTTATCTTACCGGTCACAAGATGACCATCTGCCCATTGGTATCTTTTTAACTTCTGAAGGAACCGTTTAGGGAAACCTTGCTTTGTTATGGGACACTTTTTGCTCCTTGAGGAGATTGGTTCTCTGGGCCCAGGACCCATGATAAAAGAAAAGCCTGTAGTTCAGGAGAAGGACCCATCCAGCTGGGCCTAAAATAACTGAAAAAGTAGGACCGAGAATTGGAATAAGTGGAGGGCAGATCTGCCACGTTAAGGTTGGTTCTGAGGTTGGGAGACATGGGAGACTTCACCTTCCGCAAATGCGGCCCCTCGCTATGCGAGGGTCCACATTTGCAGACAAAACTGCATCCCTCACTTCATCCCTAAATTATTCATATGATATACAGTCACCCTGATGTTTAATGTGACGCCAACAAGTAGAGGGACCACTCAATGTAAACCACATATATGAAGACCTTGTGGGCACAAGGAGGACTCCCTCACACTTCCAGATAGACTTCAAATGTACAAGGAAATCTATTTTAGAAAAGGAAATTTGCTTTGTTCATTTTTTATTTTTCTGTTAAGAAAATCTTGTGTTATCTGAAGCATCTACACCTGGAGCATGGAAATCTGAAGCATCCACACCTGGAGCGTGGGTATCTGTAGCATCTACACCTGGAGCGTGGGTATCTGTAGCATCTACACCTGGAACATGGACATCTGTAGCATCTACACCTGGAACATGGACATCTGTAGCATCTACACCTGGAGCGTGGACATCTGTAGCATCTACACCTGGAGCGTGGGTATCTGTAGCATCTACACCTGGAGCATGGACATCTGTAGCATCTACACCTGGAGCGTGGGTATCTGTAGCATCTACACCTGGACCGTGGGTATCTGTAGCATCTACACCTGGAACATGGACATCTGTAGCATCTACACCTGGAGCGTGGACATCTGTAGCATCTACACCTGGAGCGTGGGTATCTGTAGCATCTACACCTGGAGCATGGACATCTGTAGCATCTACACCTGGAGCGTGGGTATCGGTAGCATCTACACCTGGAGCGTGGACATCTGTAGCATCTACACCTGGAGCATGGAAATCTGTAGCATCTACACCTGGATCATGGGTATCTGTAGCATCTAAACCTGGAGCATGGAAATCTGTAGCATCTACACCTGGAGCGTGGACATCTGTAGCATCTACACCTGGAGCATGGACATCTGTAGCATCTACACCTGGAGCGTGGACATCTGAAGCATCTACACCTGGAGCATGGATATCTGTAGCATCTACACCTGGAGCGTGGGTATCTGTAGCATCTACACCTGGAGCATGGAAATCTGAAGCATCTACACCTGGAGCATGGAAATCTGTAGCATCTACACCTGGATCATGGGTATCTGTAGCATCTAAACCTGGAGCATGGAAATCTGTAGCATCTACACCTGGAGCGTGGACATCTGTAGCATCTACACCTGGAGCGTGGACATCTGTAGCATCTACACCTGGAGCGTGGACATCTGAAGCATCTACACCTGGAGCATGGATATCTGTAGCATCTACACCTGGAGCGTGGGTATCTGTAGCATCTACACCTGGAGCATGGAAATCTGAAGCATCTACACCTGGAGCATGGAAATCTGAAACATCCACACCTGGATCATGGGTATCTGTAGCATCTACACCTGGAGCATGGACATCTGTAGCATCTACACCTGAAGCATGGACATCTGAAGCATCTACACCTGGAACATGGAAATCTGAAGCATCCACACCTGGAGCATGGAAATCTGAAGCATCCACACCTGGAGCATGGAAATCTAAGGCATCTACACCTGGAGCATGGACATCTGTAGCATCTACACCTGGAGCATGGACATCTGAAGCATCTACACCTGGAGCATGGATATCTGTAGCATCTACACCTGGAGCATGCGTATCTGTAGCATCTACACCTGGAGCATGGAAATCTGAAGCATCTACACCTGGAGCATGGAAATCTGAAGCATCCACACCTGGATCATGGGTATCTGTAGCATCTACACCTGGAGCATGGAAATCTGAAGCATCTACACCTGGAGCATGGAAATCTGAAGCATCTACACCTGGAGCATGGAAATCTGAAGCATCTACACCTGGAGCATGGACATCTGTAGCATCTACACCTGGAGCGTGGACATCTGAAGCATCTACACGTGGAGCGTGGACATCTGTAGCATCTACACGTGGAGCGTGGACATCTGTAGCATCTACACCTGGAGCGTGGACATCTGTAGCATCTACACCTGGAGCATGGGTATCTGTAGCATCTACACCTGGAGCGTGGGTATCTGTAGCATCTACACCTGGTGCTGAGTTTTGCACATGCGCGGCTGGTGCTGAGCTTTGCACATGCGCGGCTGGTGCTGAGTTTTGCACATGCGCGGCTGGTGCTGAGTTTTGCACATGCGCAGCTGGTGCTGAGCTTTGCACGTCCGCGGCTGGTGCTGAGCTTTGCCCGTGCGCGGCTGGTGCTGAGCTTTGCACATGCGCGGCTGGTGCTGAGCTTTGCCCGTACGCGGCTGGTGCTGAGCTTTGCCCGTGCGCGGCTGGTGCTGAGCTTTGCCCGTACGCGGCTGGTGCTGAGCTTTGCCCGTGCGCGGCTGGTGCTGAGCTTTGCACATGCGCGGCTGGCGCTGAGCTGTGCACATGCGCGGCTGGTGCTGAGCTTTGGCTGGTGCTGCACATGCGCAGATCGCTTGTACAGAATTCCGTACACTAGTTTCCGTAGTGCGCATGCGCTCCCACTGGATCCTTACACACTACGGAAACTATTGTGTGATGTGATGTACGACGGATCGGATATAATTATGAAGGTCTGTATGATGGTGCGTGTTGTATAATGAGGTATAAAATAACGATGTACCATTAATATGATAAGGACATGTAGCGCACGGATTGGTTTCACCTTCGTGCCACTGTGTGTTTTTGGAGGACCACATTTCATTCCCAGTGCTTGGTATGAGAGCGTGCTTCTCACGTGCCCAGTTACAAGATGGTGCCAATTGATTTGACAAATCTGAAAACCTCAAAAGGTTACTTGGAAAATCAACAAGTGTCAGGAAGCCTGAGACGCCATGTACAACGTCCCTCTTACTACCCGTCTGCAAGGCTGGCATGTCCGTCTCCGGGATGGTCTGTGGCACAATTATATGGAGATCATGTAAGAAGAAGTCCGTCTGTGCTGCCTCTCTGTTGCCTCCACATTGGGTTTGCCTGCTCTTATTAGATGGTGACCAGGCTCACAATACCTCACTATAATGATCTGGGTAACTAGTCCTAAACTAACTAGTTCTCAGAGAAGAAAATGGTAACTCAGGGAGCTGGTTCCAGCTCTACAAAATGAGTAATAGTTGAAGGTAATTAATTCCATCCCTCTGTTCTCCCACTGCTCCAAACCCCTCCGGAAGGAAAGACTCAGACGCCAAAAAGGACTGGAAGGAGCCAGGTCTGGAAGAAATGCTCCTGGTGACGGAATACACATCACCAAAATAATAAATCCCAGAATAACTTTCAACTGAAATCCTCCTTCCCAGCCGTGGGACGCAAATAAGAATGTAATATGTTCTGGATTATTTTACTGCGGTAAGCTAATTGGATCAGCATATGGTCATGGCACTACCACCATTTTGTGACAATGCCAGCGTCACCATGGGTAAGGGGCATGTCAGGAGATGTTGTTCTATGTGTTAGGTTTGTTCTGCCAGATATGGAGTCTTACAGTGAACACAACCAACATGTCTGACTACTTGTTACAACTTGTTCCATATTATATTAATTGATCTTGATACACATTTTCATAATTAACTAACTGAGTTTATGTGATCAATCATAAGAGGCAGTAACACAATCAGTGACGCATCAATTCTATATGTATAAAAAAGAAAAACCTAGTAGTTATAGTGCCTTGCAAAAGTATTCACCCCATAGGCGTTTTACATATTTTCTTACATTACAGCCTTAAGCTCAATGTTTTGTTTATCTGAATCTTATGTGGCGGATCAGAACACAATAGTCTAAGTTGGTGAAGTGAAATGAGAAAAATATATACATAAAACTATTTTTTAGAAATCGAAAACAGAAAATTGTCTTGTGTGTATGTATTCACCCCCTTTGTTATGAGGCCCATAAATAGGGTGCAACCAATCATCTTCAGAAGTCACATCATTATTGACATGATGTCCACATGTGTGCAATCTAAGTGTCACATGATCTGTCATTACATATACACACCCCAGAGGCTGCAACACCTAAGCAAGAGGCACCACTAACCAAACACTGCCATGAAGACCAAGGAACTCTCCAAACAAGTAAGGGACAATGTTGTTGAGAAGTACAAGTCAGGGTTAGGTTATAAAAAATATCCAAATCTTTGATGATCCCCAGGAGCACCATCAAATCTATCATAACCAAATGGAAAGAACATGGCACAACAGCAATCCTGCCAAGAGACGACCGCCCACCAAAACTCACGGACCGGGCAAGGAGGGCATTAATCAGAGAGGCAGCACAGAGACCTAAGGTAACCCTGGAGGAGCTGCAGAGATCCACAGCAGAGACTGGAGTATCTGTACATAGGACGACAATAAGCCGTACGCTCCATAGAGTTGGGCTTTATGGCAGAGTGGCCAGAAGAAAGCCATTACTTTCAGCAAAAAACAAAATGGCACGTTTTGAGTTTGCAAAAAGGCATGTGGGAGACTCCCAAAATGTATGGAGGAAGGTGCTCTGGTCTGATGAGACTAAAATATAACTTTTCGGCCATCAAAGATAACGCTATTTGTGGCGCATATCCAACACATCACATCACCCAAAGAGCACCATCCCCACAGTGACACATGGCAGTGGCAGCATCATGCTGTGGGGATGTCTGGGAAACTGGTCAGAGTTGGGGGAAAGATGGATGGTGCTAAATACAGGGATATTCAGGAGCAAAACCTGCACCCCTCTGTGCGTGATTTGAGACTAGGACGAGGTTCACCTTCCAGCAGGACAATGACCCCAAACACACGGCTAAAGCAACACTTGGGGGGTGTAAGGAGAAACATGTAAATGTGTTGGGATGGCCGAGTCACAGCCCAGACCTCAAGCCAATAGGAAATCTGTGGTCAGACATAAAGATTGCTGTTCACAAGCGCAAACCATCCAACTTGAAGGAGTAGGAGCAGTCTTACAAGGAGGAATGGGCAAAATTCTCAGTGGTAAGATGTGGCAAGCTCATAGAGACTTATCCAAAGTGACTTGGAGCTGTAATTGCCGCCAAAGGTGGCGCTACAAAGTATTGGCTTTAGGGGGGTGAATAGTTATGCACAGTGACTTGTTCTGTTATTTTGTCCTATTTGTTGTTGTGGGCATGTTCTGTAAATGAAATGATGCAAATCCTCAAACAATCTGTGTTACTTCCAGGTTGTGAGGCAGCAAAACATGAAAAATGCTAAGGGGTGAATACTTTTGCAAGGCATATGTGCTAAAATAAACTTGTGATGAATGCAAACTGCTAAACCTTGCCTTTGCATCTTCTTCCCACATCTACCCAACCTTCGGTAAGAAATGCTACGGATTCAATCCTGTAAGAAGATTCAGTAAAGCTCTAAACCAAGGAATATGAATCTCCAGAAGCGCTGAGGAACACCAAGGAACCAGCAATATCTCCAGAATTTTGGTTCAATTGCAAAGCTCCTGTAGGAAATTTGTCAAGGGAACGTGAGAGGGAAAGGCGTACTTGTACAGGGTGACCTATACACAGCTGGTCATCCCCAAACAGTACCGGCAGCCCTGCTAGCCTTTGCTCATTTGCCCACCAGGGCAATCGCCACTGACCCTGGCCTTCTATTGGCCCAGAGTATCAGGAGATGTCACTCGTTTCTGTGCCTTATTTAATACTTTTCAGTGCTTGGATGAGTGGCAAGCCCATGCCCATTATAGAAATTCCCTTTCATGGAGTGGCTGTAGATATCGTTGCCTCCCACTTGTCAAGCCTAGTAAGTGGGGCAAGAGATCCTCAATGTGGTGGATTACGCCATGCAGTATCCAGAGGCTGTAGCTCTTGGCGCCATTACTTCAGCAACTGTTACTGGTTAGCTATTTTCACATGGCGGAGTGACATTTTGTCAGATTAGGATACCCACTTTATGACTGAGCTGACCAGACTTGTGGCAGACTTGTGGAGTGACCGAGCTGGGGTCGACCCCTATGATCCCCAGATTAATGGCTCGTGTGAGAGGTTCAGTGGCACCCTGAAGTTTAAGATTGGAGCCTTTGTGGACCAGGAGAAGGATTGGCAAAGCTGCTTCCCTGCCTCCTCTTTGGACGTGAGGTCCCTCAAGAGTCCGGGAGATTGTCTCCCTTTGATCTGTTGTACAGAGTAAGGGGGGCCATTGGACCTGTTACAGAAGTTTTGGGATGGGCACCACCAGGGGGGAGGCACTGATATATGCCATATGTGCTGCGGCTCAGAGATTGGCTGGAGACATTGGCTGGGCTAGCCTAGGAGTATCTGCTTACAGCCCAAGGGAAGCAGAAGTGCTGGTATGATCAGAAAGCCAGGACTAGGGAATTCTAGGTAGGCCAGTAGATATTAATGTTGGCACATAATCCCCAGAACAAGCTTTAGGAGATATGGGAGGGTCCCTTCCAAATCATCCAGAAAGTGGCCGATATTACCTATGTAGTATCACATGGCGGAGTGACATTTTGTCAGATTAGGATACCCACTTTATGACTGAGTATACTTTAGTACTATGGAGGAGCAACAGCAGGATCAGAAGCCAATCCCAATCATATGCCTACAACCAAACATAAATACATCACTATTACAATAAAAAAAAAACCCAACACCCAGCAATAAATAAATGGTAAATTATACCACGTACCGTGCCCAAATGCACCTCCAACGATGATGGTCTTCTGTGCTTCGTCACTGACAAGGGCCGAATCCAAAATTGTCCACTGGTCCAGCACACCTACAATAAAAAAAAAAAAAAGAGTACAACCAATACATAAATAAATATAACGTGTAACATTATGTAGACCTAATAGGCCACTTATCTGTCCAAAATGGCCATCCAGCGATGGTCGCCTCGAAGTCGTCTCCGGCAGGGCCCCTCAAAAAATAACCAGACGTTCAAAAAAAAAAAAAAATCTAACGGAGCTCCACCCTTGAGGAGCTCCCTGCATCAAATGAAGGTTCTCTCGCATGCTCCGTCAGAAAAATCGAAATGGCACCTTCTGGTTGCCTGAAATCACTGTCAATCATAAGTCAGCCCATCAGAAGGCGCCAAGGTGTGAGCCAATCAAAATGGGATACACCCCTATTTCCCATTCTGATTGGTTTAGAAATGATTGACAGTTACATCAGCCAATCAGAAGGCACTATTGCCTTCAGCCAATAAGAATGGGATACAACACCCCTGTGGGTGTATCCCATTCTGATTGGTTCAAAGCATCTACGCCTTCTGATTGGCTGCAATCTGATTAAAAGTTACATCAGCCAATCGGAATAGGATATATGGGTGTATCCCAGTAAACCATGCACTGGTTCGGAGCAGTTATGGGCAGGAACCGTATCAATTCACCAAGCCCGTAACCGCCCATTTCAAATCCTTTGGTAAATAATACATCTTTATTCAAGTTGTGATGAAAATTAAGAACACTTTATTGAATCAGTTCAGCTTATTTAAAACCTTGCCCAACACATTATAGGGAGTGGCTACCTTTAGCCAAACCCCCATCCCCCTCTGGGCCAATGGAGTTACTCTTAGAATCAGCTAATTACCTCTGTCTAATCAGACGGGGCTAATCCATGGGAACTTTTAGTCTCCTCCCCCAGGGCCGCCTTTAAGGGCGTCAACCTAATTTATTCGTGCACAGGTAGGGGGAGGGAGAACATGTATTCTCTGTCTCTCTCTGCCCCCTGGTTCTGGGGCAGAGAAACCCTGTAGACAGGCCATATAGTTGGTGCCTATATGTCTGACCTACTGCTGTGCATGTTAGATAACCTTTGCCCTCCAACCATCTGGCACCAGTTACTCTATCACCTGAGTATAAACATCATGCATGGGGGGGACATTGTAAGGGATATATCCATGTCTAGGGGTACATACACGTTTAATACTTTAACTATACAGATGGATCTGTCACAAAAGGTATAATAAAGTGAGCAGGGTATATGCAAGTGAGCAGGGTTATTAATGCATCTGATAGAGGAGAATTCATAGTGTCTGAAAAAAATTGTTTGCATGAAAAAATACCCAAGTAAACCGTTAAACCGTTAGCCTGAAGTTTGCTGAATCTCTCTCTTACTTTTGCAAAGTTTTCTCTCAATGCTGACACCCCCTGAAATTCCCAGGGAAAATTAGCATAACTTATACAATGTTTTTTTTTGCCTGGGGATTGTGCAGACATGCTCAGTTATCACCTGAAGTCTGCCCTACTGTGGGAAGTCACATGATGTCAGACACTTTCCTTTCCTTTTGATTTCTGTCCCTTCGTTCACTTTGTTTTATCCACATCCCAGGTGATACTCCCCCCAGGCCCAGAGAATTGCCCCCCAGCCGCAGGGAATTATCCCACAGCCCCAGTGAATTGCCCCTAGCCCCCGAGAATTGCCCTGGGACCTCCCACCACCCTAGTGAATTGCCCCACAGCCATAGAGAATTGCCTCATTACCTCCCCAGCCCCAGATAATTGCCCCGTGATCTCCACCAAGCCCAGATAATTGACCTACTAACCCCACAGATTTGCCCCTGCCCAAGAGAATTGACCCATCACCTCCACCAACCCCAGATAATTGCTCCCCAACCACAGATAATTGCCCTGTGACCTCCACCAATCCCAGAGAATTTCCTCCCCAGCCCCATAGAATTGCCCCGTGACCTCCACCAGGGGCCCCTCGGAGGCCAGGGGCCTTGGTGCAAGGCAGCTCTTCTCCCTCTGCTCCCTCCTACCTCTCTCTCTTCTCCCTTCTCACTTCTGAAACCTCAGAGCTGTGCTAGCCCATGCGCAGTTGGGTCAGGTATGCCGTACCCGAAATGGCAGCCTACAGCAACTGCTGGGAGCTGCTGGGGGTGTAAACATCACCACCAGCACATTTTTTTTTGTATGCAAAAACTGTTTCCTAGGTGGATTATGATGCATTTTACAAGATGCATTCATAACCCACCTCACTTACATATACCTTTAACTCATGCCCCTTCTAATTTGGCTGCAATCAGATTGACAGTTACATCAGCCAATCAAAAGGTGCAGATGCTACGAGCCAATCAGTATGGGATACACCCTAGAGGGGTGTATTCCATTCTGATTGGCTGAAGGCAATAGCGCCTTCTGATTGTCAATCATTTCTAAACCAGTTACATCAGCCAATCAGAATGGGATATAGGGGTTTGTCCCATTTTGATTGGCTTACACCTTGGCACCTTCTGAATGGCTGAAATATGATTGACAGGGATTTCAGCCAATCAGAAGGCGTCATTTTGATTTTTCAACCGGAGCATGTACGAGAACCATCATTTGCGGCTGGGAGCTCCTCAAGGGAGGCGCTCCGTTAGATTTTTATAATTTTTTAGAATGTCAGGTTATTTTTCGAGGGGCCCTGCCATAAACGTCTTCGAGGAGGTCAGGGGCATCGCTGGATGGCCATTTTGGACAGGTAGCTGGCCTATTAGGTCTACATAATCTTACATGTTATATTAATTTATGTATTGATTGTACTCTTTCTTTTTATTGTAGATGAGCCGGACCAGTGGACATTTTTGGATTGGGCCCATGTCATGGGATGAAGCACAAAAGCCCATCATCGTTGGAGGTGCATTTGGGCAAGATAAGTGCTATAATTTACCATTTATTTATTGCTGGGTGTGGGGTTTTATTTTTAATGTTATAGTGATGTATTTATATTTTAGGTTGTAGTTTTCTGTTTTCAGTAATGTTCTCTTTTTATTTTGTGTAATATAGGTTTTATTATTTGTTGTAATTAGTCTATTTATTTTACGTGATTAGTATGGTGCTAGGGAGTTTATTAGGGGTAGGTAGTGTAGGGGTTAATAGGGTAGGGGAAAGGGGGTAATTCGTTAGAGGGGGGTTAATTTAGATCTACTGGTTTATTGGGGGGTGGGTAGTGTAGTGTCCTCCAGGACCCTCATGGCACTTATAGGGTTAATGTTAGGGTTAATTATTGTCTTTATCAACCCTTATAAGACTGATGGGGTTAAATAGAGGCTTATGGGGGTCTGTATAGCCCCCCATAACAGATGGGGTTAATTAGAGATTTTTGGGGGTCTGTTCAAGGACCTGAACGGTGCCAATTTTAAATGCTGCAGGGGTCCTGATCAGGACACTGTAGTAAGGGTTAATGTAGGGTCCCTCTGGGGGCCTCAATGAGGACCCAGGGGCTCTGTATAGAGCCCCATGAGTGATAGGGTTAATATTTATTGTAGTGTGGGTGACCTTTAAGGTTTTTCAGGACCCACAGAGGGAAGTCTGAATTTTTAAATGTAGCGAGGGTTGGCGGGGGTTCATTTTAGGTGCCGGGGGGGGGGGGGGCGTACTTACAATACCTCCACTGCCGGCCTTAACTATTTGATTGCAGCGGGCCCTTTAAGGACCCGCAGCAGGGATTTTTAAATGTTTTATTGCAATGGGGGTCCCCGCATCCAGGAGTTAATGTGGGGACCTTGCGAGGTTCCAGATCAGGACCCCCACATCATGGGGGTGTGAATTCGGATCAGTGGGGAGGATATGTAAGGGCTTTACTAGCCCTTACTCGACTTCTTTGGCAGCATGGGAGTAATCATTTGTGTGCCGCGGGCCCTTTAAGGACCCACAGCGGGAAGTTTGACATTTTTTTATGTAGCATGGGGTTAATGTGCGGACCCTGCGGGAGTCCCCATTGGGACCCCCGCATAATGGGAGGTGTGTGTGTGTGTGGGGGGGGTTTAGGTGCAGTGGGGACATTCAGGGGAGCATAAATAAGGGCTTCCAAAGCCCTTGCGGGTCCTCCTGAGCCCATTTGCTCTTTGCAAGCTGGGATACTTTTGCGTCGTCAGAGGAATTGGGCGATTGAATAGGGATTTACGATTTTAGCCCCGCGAAAGTGACACATCAAATGCTTCAGAGTGGTGTAGCCACCTCAATGTAACTCAACTTCTTTTAGTTAGTCATTTATTAGCGTCCGTTTGATTTTTGCAGCAAATACATGGGCCACATTAAATTCCAAGCCCGCAGCCGCATGTCTGCGATCGAGTTGCGTTCTCCCCTTGGTCTCCGTTTGCGAAGCTATTCAATTGCTCCAGGTCGTGAGTTGCGATCTTGATGCCAGCACCGTAAACCATGCACTTTTTTGGAGCAGTTGTGGGCGGGAACCTTAACAATTCACCAAGCCCGTAACCGCTCATTTCGAATCAGCCAATAGAAAATGAGACCGTCATAATTACGTCAGTAAAACATGGAGGTTACGTGTCAATCAATCAGGTTCTGATACGCGAACAGACTCACACAACTTTAAAAATGAAGAATTATGAATATGAATGCCAATACTGTTCTAGTCCATGTGGTTGGCCTGATATGTATTAACTGATTGATTCCTGAGATCCATTTAAGCCCTGCAATGAAACATAAAAATAAAACTTATTTCCTGCAGATTTGCGGGCTTGAGACTGTTGTGCGTCGGGCGCGTTCTGGCGTGGTCGCCATTAGTTTAGTGTCAAACAAAAACACAGCAGCAGCGCGGAAGATGCGGGCTCCATTGGCAAAAACGCTAAGAAAAGAGAAAACATTGTAATAGGGTCAGTGTGACAGAAACTGAATCCTAGAAACTGCAAACATAAGGGCCAGGCCTGCTAAACAATGCAAGAGACAGCTGGAGATTGATTAAAGGGAAAGAAAAGGATCTCAAGGAATGCACTACCTGAAAGAACAGCTGAACGGGTAAAATAAAACGTAACCCAGATATGTCACCCCCCCCCCCATGCCACCCGCCATTCATCAGCTCCCATTATTGTATGTCTTACTCCATCCTTCTTACACAGCAGAGCTGCTCACAAGCCCCTCGCTCTCCTCCAGATCTACTGAGAAAAGATGGGGGGGAGGGGGGCAGTTAGTGGGAAAAGTAATACATTCAAGAAAGAAACTTGGCAAGTGGGGGATGTCTCAATGTAATAGAGTGTTCTTCATATATTATTATGCACACTGGATATTATAATGACTAGCAGATAAGCAGGGCAGCCTTCCAGCAGAAGGAATCCAAGCATGTCACAGAGAAGTATACGGCGTTCCTGGGAAGTCATTAAGCTTCTCTGGAAGATAATCTGGGGGGTGAAACGGACCTTACAATACTCATCTGCCCAGAGATTTGTGATTCTACATTCCAGAGAGAGAAAGGGAGGAGGGAGAGGGCTGGAAGTGTAAGTAAGAAGTAAATCATTTAGGGAATAATGTCATTAAGTTTACGTAATTCAGGGTTCTTGGGGCCTCATTCAATTTAGGGCCTTTACTTGAGTGTAAATACCCGATTTGCTACTTTTTGAGCTGCGTGCTCCAGTAGCTCTACTTTTACCTTTGTAATCAATTGGCCGGGCTCGCAAGTTAGTCTCCCTTCCCGATAATCGGAAACCATGCCGTCGAAAGTAAGGATTTGCGGGCTTGAACATGATCGCAGCCGCAAGCCCGTAACCCCAGTCCAGAGCAGGCAATCGCAATGGACCCCGTCATCAATTCAGGCTCTATATGCGATCACACCCGCAAACCAACCCCATGATGCAGGGGTCCCAATCGGGACCTCGCAGGGTACCCACGTCAACCCCTTCCTGCAACATTGACCCCCCCATGCTGCAGGGTCCCCACATTAACCCTTGCCGTGGGGGCCCCGATTGGTACCCCCACAGAAATTAAACTGTTAACCCCTGCCGCAGGGGTACTTCAAGTACCCCCCCTAGCATCTAAAATTAACCCCATCACTCATGGGTTTTTTATTTTTTATTTTATACTAAGTAAAAAAATATTTTACGCTTACCCCCATTCAGCCCCCAACAGCAGCCCCATTCAGCCCCCAGCAGCCCCATCCCCCCGCCAGCAGCACCATTCTGCCCCAACCCACCAGCAGACCAATTTAACCCCTCAGCACCACCATTCACCCCTCCCAGCAGCACCATTCAGCCCCCTCAGCAGCACCATTAAACCCCCCAGCAGCCCCATTCAGCCCCCTTAGCAGCCCCATTCAGCAGCCCCATTCACCACCTCAGCAGCCCCATTCATCCCCAAGCAGCCCCATTCACCCCCTCAGCAGCCCCATTCATCCCCCAGCAGCCCCCTTCACCCCCTCAGCAGCCCCCTTCACCCCCTCAGCAGCCCCATGCATCCCCCAGCAGCCCCCTTCACCCCCTCAGCAGCCCCCTTCACCCCCTCAGCAGCCCCCTTCACCCCCTCAGCAGCCCCATGCATCCCCAGCAGCCCCATTCACCCCCTCAGCTGCCCCATTCACCCCCTCAGCAGCCCCATTCACCCCCTCAGCAGCCCCGTTCAGCCCCCTCAGCAGCCCCATTCACCCCCTCAGCAGCCCCATTCATCCCCAGCAGCCCCATGCATCCCCCAGCAGCCCCCTTCACCCCCTCAGCTGCCCATTCATCCCCTAGCAGCCCCCTTCACCCCCTCAGCAGCCCCATTCAGCCCCCTCAGCAGCCCCATTCACCCCCTCAGCAGCCCCATTCATCCCCTAGCAGCCCCATGCATCCCCAGCAGCCCCCTTCACCCCCTCAGCTGCCCATTCATCCCCTAGCAGCCCCCTTCACCCCCTCAGCAGCCCCATTCACCCCCTCAGCAGCCCCATTCACCCCCCAGCAGCCCCATGCATCCCCCAGCAGCCCCCTTCACCCCCTCAGCAGCCCCATTCATCCCCCAGCAGCCCCATGCATCCCCAGCAGCCCCATTCACCCCCTCAGCAGCCCCTTTCATCCCCCAGCAGCCCCATGCATCCCCAGCAGCCCCATTCACCCCCTCAGCTGCCCATTCATCCCCCAGTAGCCCCATTCATCCCCCAGCAGACCCATTCAACCCCTCAGCAGCCCCATTCATCCCCCAGCAGCCCCCTTCACCCCCTCAGCAGCCCCCTTCACCTCCTCAGCAGCCCCATTTATCCCCCAGCAGCCCCCTTCACCCCCTCAGCAGCCCCATTCACCTCCTCAGCAGCCCCATTTATCCCCCAGCAGCCCCCTTCACCCCCTCAGCAGCCCCCTTCACCCTCTCAGCAGCCCCCTTCACCCCCTCAGCAGCCCCATGCATCCCCCAGCAGCCCCATTCACCCCCCAGCAGCCCCATGCATCCCCAGCAGCCCCATTCACCCCCTCAGCTGTCCATTCATCCCCCAGCAGCCCCCTTCACCCCCTCAGCAGCCCCATTCACCCTCTCAGCAGCCCCATTCACCCCCTCAGCAGCCCCATTCATCCCCCAGCAGCCCCATGCATCCCCCAGCAGCCCTTTTCACCCCCTCAGCAGCCCCCTTCACCCCCTCAGCAGCCCCATTCTCCCCCTCAGCAGCCCCATTCATCCCCCAGCAGCCCCCTTAACCCCCTCAGCAGCCCCCTTCACCCCCTCAGCAGCCCCCTTCACCCCCTTAGCAGCCCCATGCATCCCCCAGCAGCCCCATTCACCCCCTTAGCAGCCCCATGCATCCCCCAGCAGCCCCATGCATCCCCCAGCAGCCCTTTTCACCCCCTCAGCAGCCCCCTTCACCCCCTCAGCAGCCCTATTCTCCCCCTCAGCAGCCCCATTCATCCCCCAGCAGCCCCCTTAACCCCCTCAGCAGCCCCCTTCACCCCCTCAGCAGCCCCCTTCACTCCCTTAGCAGCCCCATGCATCCCCCAGCAGCCCCATTCACCCCCTTAGCAGCCCCATGCATCCCCCAGCAGCCCCATGCATCCCTCAGCAGCCCCATTCATCCCCCAGCAGCCCCATGCATCCCCAGCAGCCCCATTCACCCCCTCAGCAGCCCCATTCATCCCCCAGCAGCCCCCTTCACCCCCTCAGCAGCCCATTCATCCCCCAGCAGCCCCCTTCACCCCCTCAGCAGCCCCATTCAGCAGCCCCATTCACCCCCTCAGCAGCCCCATTCACCCCCCCCCCCCCCAGCAGCCCCATTCAGGAGCACCATTCACCTGACCAGCAGCCCCATTCCCAATCGGGACCCCCGCTGCAAGGGTTAATTTGGGGACCCTCCGGGGGTTCCAAAGGAGACTCTGCAGCATGCGGCAATCACAGCTCCAAGTCACCAAGTCACTTTGGATAAGTCTCTATGAGCTTGCCACATCTTACCACTGGGATTTTTGCCCATTCCTCCTTGCAAGACTGCTCCAGCTCCTTCAAGTTGGATGGTTTGCGCTTGTGGACATCAATCTTTGTCTGACCACATGTTTCCTATTGGCTTGAGGTCTGGGCTGTGACTCGGCCATTCCAACACATTTACATGTCTCCCCTTACACCCCCCAAGTGTTGCTTTAGCCGTGTGTTTGGGGTCATTGTCCCGCTGGAAGGTGACCCTCCGTCCTAGCCTCAAATCACGCACAGAGTGGTGCAGGTTTTGCTCAGGAATATCCCTGTATTTAGCACCATCCATCTTTCCCCCAACTCTGACCAGTTTCCCAGACATCCCCACAGCATGATGCTCCCACCGCCATGTGTCACTGTGGGGACGGTGCTCTTTGGGTGATGGGATGTGTTGGGTTTGCGCCAGACACAGCATTTTCTTTGATGGATGAAAAGTTCAATTTTAGTTTTATCAGACCAGAGCACCTTCCTCCATACATTTTGGGAATCTCCCACATGCCATTTCACAAAGTCAGAACGTGCCATTTTGTTTTTTGCTGAAAGTAATGGCTTCCTTCTGGCCACTCTGCCATAAAGCCCAACTCTATGGAGCGTACGGCTTATTGTCGTCCTATGTACAGATACTCCAGTCTTTGCTGTGGATCTCTGCAGCTCCTCCAGGGTTACCTTAGGTCTCTGTGCTGCTTCTCTGATTAATGCCCTCCTTGCCCGGTCCGTGAGTTTTGGTGGTCGGCCGTCTCTTGGCAGGTTTGCTGTTGTGCCATGTTCTTTCCATTTGGTTATGATAGATTTGATGGTGCTCCTGGGGATCATCAAAGATTTGGATATTTTTTTATAACCTAACCCTGACTTGTACTTCTCAACAACATTGTCCCGTTCTTGTTTTTTGAGAGTTCCTTGGTCTTCATGGCAGTGTTTGGTTAGTGGTGCCTCTTGCTTAGGTGTTGCAGCCTCTGGGGTGTGTATATGTAATGACAGATCATGTGACACTTAGATTGCACACAGGTGGACATCATGTCACTAATGATGTGACTTCTGAAGGTAATTGGTTGCACCAGAGCTTTTTATGGGCTTCATAACAAAGGGGGTGAATACATACGCACACGCCAATTTTCTTTTTTCTCGTTTTAAAATATAGTTTTATATGTATATTTTTCTCATTTCACTTCACCAACTTAGTCTATTGTGTTCTGATCCACCACATAAAATTCAGATTAACAAAACATTGAGCTTAAGGCTGTAATGTAACAAATAGGTAAAAAGTCAAGGGGGGTGAATACTTTTGCAAGGCACTGTATTATAGGGATACTTTACATGTGTCTGTGATTCTATTGTAGGGATTTCTCCCACTAGTAGGTTGTGGTCATACGTGCTAGATCTATTCGGATTCTGAACATGTACATACTTCCATAGTATGACCACTACTTTATGTACCTACTATTTGTCTCTGACTGCTTTTGTTTGATATATTTGTATATATTTGTATCATAGATTTCATACTTTTTTATATATATTTTTGGGCAACCCTTGCTTTGGCTGCCATGTGTACATGGATATTTTTAATGAGGACTAATAAAAGTTATATTATATTGTAAATAGTTCTATGACATTAGAGTTTATACTTCAGAGAGCACTCTGGGACATTCTGCTAATTTATAGTGGCCCTTGTCTATTTCTCTCTCTTTTTCTATATTGTTAGCCACTTAGCAGGTCTGTTTTTCTCATATGTGGACACCTATGTCCTTTCATAGATAAGTGGACTGGTCAATATAAACTTTCTGGAGCCTTGAGTGGGGATCAATACACTTTTTCTAAGTATGAAGGGAGCAAGAACAAATCCGGGGAATTATAGACCAGTGAGCCTCACTTCTGTAGTGGGGAAGCTTTTAGAAGGGACAATAAAGGATAATATACAAGAATATGTCTATTCTAACATAGGTCATGCCAAAGACATCTAATTAGTTTCTACGAGAAGGTTAGTAGGAACCTGGATCAAGGCAACTCAGTAGATGTAGTCTTTTTGGATTTTTCAAAGGCTTTTGATACAGTGCCACATGGGGGACTATTGGGCAAACTAAGAGATACAGGAGTTGCAGTAAATATCTGCTCATGGATTGAGAGCTGGCTAAAAGACAGGAAGTAAAGGGTTGTTGTAAATGGAACATACTCCGATTGGACTAATGTGGTAAGTGGGGTTCCTCAGGGTTCAGTATTAGGTCCTCTCCTTTTTAACATATTTATTAATGACTTAGATGTAGGATTGTAGTGTGGTGTCTCCATTTTCGCTGATGACACGAAGTTGTGCAAGGTAATTAAATCAGATAATGATGTACTTTCCCTCCAAAGGGATTTACATAAAATTGAGGAATGGGCATCTAAATGGCAGATGAGATTTAATATGAATAAATGTAAGGTTATGCATCTGGGAAGGAAAAATAGCCATGCAATTTATAATCTTAATGGAGCAAATCTAGGGGTTTCAGATATGGAAAGGGATTTGGAAGTTTGTGGACAACCGCCTAGGTAACAGTGCTCAAAGCCAAGCAGCAGCTGCAAAGGCAAGTGAACATTTGTTTTTTTTTCTGTTTGCTTCCTCTGGATCAATTAACAATTAATCAGAATATTGCAGATCAGATGAGATCTAAAAAGGTTGAACGTGATGGACTAAAAGTATTTTTGCAACCTCAATTACTATGTAACTATGTAACTATGTGTACAGTTGGATATTGTTACAGTGTAACCCTACTTAGCACATAGCTCAGACTGGCACAGGTTGGGTATTGTTACAATGTAACCCTACTTAGCACATAGCTGAGACTGGCACAGGTAGGATATAGTTACAGTGTAACCCTACTTAGCACATAGCTCAGACTGGCACAGGTTGGATATTGTTACAATGTAACCCTACTTAGCACATAGCTCAGACTGGCACAGGTTGGGTATTGTTACAATGTAACCCTACTTAGCACATAGCTGAGACTGGCACAGGTAGGATATAGTTACAGTGTAACCCTACTTAGCACATAGCTCAGACTGGCACAGGTTGGATATTGTTACAATGTAACCCTACTTAGCACATAGCTCAGACTGGCACAGGTTGGATATTGTTACAATGTAACCCTACTTATCACATAGCTCAGACTGGCACAGGTTGGGTATTGTAACAGTGTAACCCTACTTAGCACATAGCTCAGATTGGCACAGGTTGGATATTGTTACAGTGTAATCCTACTTAGCGCATAGCTCAGACTGGCACAGGTTGGATATAGTTACAGTGTAACCCTACTTAGCACATAGCTCAGACTGGCACAAGTTGGATATTGTTACAGTGTAACCCTACTTAGCACATAGCTCAGACTGGCACAGGTTGGATATTGTTACAGTGTAACCCTACTTAGCACATAGCTCAGACTGGCACAGGTTGGATATTATTACAGTGTAACCCTACTTAGCACATAGCTCAGACTGGCACAGGTTGGATATTATTACAGTGTAACCCTACTTAGCACATAGCTCAGACTGGCACAGGTTGGATATAGTTACAGTGTAATCCTACTTAGCACATAGATCAGACTGGCACAGGTTGGATATTGTTACAGTGTAACCCTACTTAGCACATAGCTCAGACTGGCACAGGTTGGGTATTGTTACAGTGTAACCCTACTTAGCACATAGCTCAGACTGGCACAGGTTGGATATTGTTACAGTGTAACCCTACTTAGCACATAGCTCAGACTGGCACAGGTTGGATATTGTTACAGTGTAACCCTACTCAGCACATAGCTCAGACTGGCACAGGTTGGATATTGTGTACAATGTAACCCTACTTAGCACATAGCTCAGACTGGCACAGGTTGGGTATTGTTACAGTGTAACCCTACTTAGCACATAGCTCAGACTGGCACAGGTTGGATATTGTTACAGTGTAACCCTACTTAGCACATAGCTCAGACTGGCACAGGTTGGGTATTGTTACAGTGTAACCCTACTTAGCACATAGCTCAGACTGGCACAGGTTGGATATTGTTACAGTGTAACCCTACTTAGCACATAGCTCAGACTGGCACAGGTTGGATATTGTTACAGTGTAACCCTACTTAGCACATAGCTCAGACTGGCACAGGTTGGGTATTGTTACAGTGTAACCCTACTTAGCACATAGCTCAGACTGGCACAGGTTGCATATTGTTACAGTGTAACCCTACTTAGCACATAGCTCAGACTGGCACAGGTTGGATATTGTTACAGTGTAACCCTACTTAGCACATAGCTCAGACTGGCACAGGATGGATATTGTTAAGTGTAACCCTACTTAGCACATAGCTCAGACTGGCACAGGTTGGGTATTGCTACAATGTAACCCTACTTAGCACATAGCTCAGACTGGCACAGGTTGGATATTGTTACAGTGTAACCCTACTTAGCACATAGCTCAGACTGGCACAGGTTGGGTATTGTTACAGTGTAACCCTACTTAGCACATAGCTCAGACTGGCACAGGTTGGGGATATTGTTACAGTGTAACCCTACTTAGCACATAGCTCAGACTGGCACAGGTTGGGTATTGTTACAGTGTAACCCTACTTAGCACATAGCTCAGACTGGCACAGGTTGGATATTGTTACAATGTAACCCTACTTAGCACATAGCTCAGACTGGCACAGGTTGGATATTGTTACAGTGTAACCCTACTTAGCACATAGCTCAGACTGGCACAGGTTGGGTATTGTTACAGTGTAACCCTACTTAGCACATAGCTCAGACTGGCACAGGTTGGGGATATTGTTACAGTGTAACCCTACTTAGCACATAGCTCAGACTGGCACAGGTTGGGTATTGTTACAGTGTAACCCTACTTAGCACATAGCTCAGACTGGCACAGGTTGGATATTGTTACAGTGTAACCCTACTTAGCACATAGCTCAGACTGGCACAGGTTGGGGATATTGTTACAGCGTAACCCTACTTAGCACATAGCTCAGACTGGCACAGGTTGGATATTGTTACAGTGTAACCCTACTTAGCACATAGCTCAGCCTGGCAGAGGTTGGGTATTGTTACAGTGTAACCCTACTTAGCACATAGCTCAGACTGGCACAGGTTGGATATTATTACAGTGTAACCCTACTTAGCACATAGCTCAGACTGGCACAGGTTGGATATTGTTACAGTGTAACCCTACTTAGCACATAGCTCAGACTGGCACAGGTTGGATATTGTTACAGTGTAACCCTACTTAGCACATAGCTCAGACTGGCACAGGTTGGATATTGTTACAGTGTAACCCTACTTAGCACATAGCTCAGACTGGCACAGGTTGGGTATTGTTACAGTGTAACCCTACTTAGCACATAGCTCAGACTGGCACAGGTTGGATATTGTTACAATGTAACCCTACTTAGCACATAGTTTAGACTGGCACAAGTTGGATATTGTTACAGTGTAACCCTACTTAGCACATAGCTCAGACTGGCACAGGTTGGATATTGTTACAGTGTAATCCTACTTAGCACATAGCTCAGACTGGCACAGGTTGTATATTGTTACTGTTTAACCCTACTTAGCACATAGCTCAGACTGGCACAGGTTGGATATTGTTACAGTGTAACCCTACTTAGCACATAGCTCAGACTGGCACAGGTTGGATATTGTTACAGTGTAACCCTACTTAGCACATAGCTCAGACTGGCACAGGTTGGATATTGTTACAGTGTAACCCTACTTAGCACATAGCTCAGACTGGCACAGGTTGTGTATTGTTACAATGTAACCCTACTCAGCGCATAGCTCAGACTGGCACAGGTTGGGTATTGTTACAGTGTAACCCTACTTAGCACATAGCTCAGACTGGCACAGGTTGGATATTGTTACAGTGTAACCCTACTTAGTGCATAGCTCAGACTGGCACAAGTTGGATATTGTTACAGTGTAACCCTACTTAGCACATAGCTCAGACTGGCACAGGTTGGGTATTGTTACAGTGTAACCCTACTTAGCACATAGCTCAGACTGGCACAGGTTGGATATTGTTACAATGTAACCCTACTTAGCACATAGCTCAGACTGGCACAGGTTGGGTATTGTTACAGTGTAACCCTACTTAGCACATAGCTCAGACTGGCACAGGTTGGATATTGTTACAGTGTAACCCTACTCAGCACATAGCTCAGACTGGCACAGGTTGGATATTGTTACAGTGTAATCCTACTTAGCACATAGCTCAGACTGGCACAGGTTGGATATTGTTACAGTGTAACCCTACTTAGCACATAGCTCAGACTGGCACAGGTTGGATATTGTTACAGTGTAACCCTACTTAGCACATAGCTCAGACTGGCACAGGTTGGGTATTGTTACAGTGTAACCCTACTTAGCACATAGCTCAGACTGGCACAGGTTGGATATTGTTAGAGTGTAACCCTACTCAGCACATAGCTCAGACTGGCACAGGTTGGGTATTGTTACAGTGTAACCCTACTTAGCACATAGCTCAGACTGGCACAGGTTGGGTATTGTTACAGTGTAACCCTCCTCAGCACATAGCTCAGACTGGCACAGGTTGGATATTGTTACAATGTAACCCTACTTAGTGCATAGCTCAGACTGGCACAGGTTGGATATTGTTACAGTGTAACCCTACTTAGCGCATAGCTCAGACTGTCACAAGTTGGATATTGTTACAGTGTAACCCTACTTAGCGCATAGCTCAGACTGGCACAGGTTGGATATTGTTACAGTGTAACCCTACTTAGCACATAGCTCAGACTGGCACATGTTGGATATTGTTAGAGTGTAACCCTACTCAGCACATAGCTCAGACTGGCACAGGTTGGATATTGTTACAGTGTAACCCTACTTAGCACATAGCTCAGACTGGCACAGGTTGGATATAGTTACAGTGTAATCCTACTTAGCACATAGCTCAGACTGGCACAGGTTGGATATTATTACAGTGTAACCCTACTTAGCACATAGCTCAGACTGGCAGAGGTTGGATATTGTTACAGTGTAACCCTACTTAGCACATAGCTCAGACTGGCACAGGTTGGGTATTGTTACAGTGTAACCCTACTTAGCACATAGCTCAGACTGGCACAGGTTGCATATTGTTACAGTGTAACCCTACTTAGCACATAGCTCAGACTGGCACAGGTTGGATATTATTACAGTGTAACCCTACTAAGCACATAGCTCAGACTGGCACAGGTTGGATATTGTTACAGTGTAACCCTACTCAGCACATAGCTCAGACTGGCACAGGTTGGATATTGTTACAGTGTAACCCTACTTAGCACATAGCTCAGACTGGCACAGGTTGGATATTGTTACAGTGTAACCCTACTTAGCACATAGCTCAGACTGGCACAGGTTGGATATTGTTACAGTGTAACCCTACTTAGCGCATAGCTCAGACTGGCACAGGTTGGATATTGTTACAGTGTAACCCTACTTAGCACATAGCTCAGACTGGCACAGGTTGGATATTGTTACAATGTAACCCTACTTAGCACATAGCTCAGACTGGCACAGGATGGATATTGTTACAGTGTAACCCTACTTAGCACATAGCTCAGACTGGCACAGGTTGGATATTGTTACAGTGTAACCCTACTTAGCGCATAGCTCAGACTGGCACAGGTTGGATATTGTTACAGTGTAACCCTACTTAGCACATAGCTCAGACTGGCACAGGTTGGATATTATTACAGTGTAACCCTACTCAGCACATAGCTCAGACTGGCACAGGTTGGATATTGTTACAGTGTAACCCTACTTAGCGCATAGCTCAGACTGGCACAGGTTGGATATTGTGTACAGTGTAACCCTACTTAGCGCATAGCTCAGACTGGCACAGGTTGGGATATTGCTACAGTGTAACGCTACTTAGCACATAGCTCAGACTGGCACAGGTTGGATATTGTTACAGTGTAACCATACTTAGCACATAGCTCAGACTGGCACAGGTTGGATATTGTTACAGTGTAACCCTACTTAGCACATAGCTCAGACTGGCACAGGTTGGGTATTGTTACAGTGTATCCCTACTTAGCACATAGCTCAGACTGGCACAGGTTGGATATTGTTACAGTGTAACCCTACTTAGTGCATAGCTCAGACTGGCACAGGTTGGATATTGTTACAGTGTAACCCTACTTAGTGCATAGCTCAGACTGGCACAGGTTGGATATTGTTACAGTGTAACCCTACTTAGCACATAGCTCAGACTGGCAAAGGTTAGATATTGTTACAGTGTAACCCTACTTAGCGCATAGCTCAGACTGGCACAGGTTGGATATTGTTACAGTGTAACCCTACTTAGCACATAGCTCAGACTGGCACAGGTTGGATATTGTTACAGTGTAACCCTACTTAGTGCATAGGTCAGACTGGCACAGGTTGGATATTGTTACAGTGTAACCCTACTTAGCACATAGCTCAGACTGGCACAGGTTGGATATTGTTACAATGTAACCCTACTTAGCACATAGCTCAGACTGGCACAAGTTGGATATTGTTACAGTGTAACCCTACTTAGCACATAGCTCAGACTGGCACAGGTTGGATATTGTTACAGTGTAACCCTACTTAGCACATAGCTCAGACTGGCACAGGTTGGATATTGTTACAGTGTAACCCTACTTAGCACATAGCTCAGACTGGTACAGGTTGGATATTGTTACAGTGTAACCCTACTTAGCACATAGCTCAGACTGGCACAGGTTGGATATTGTTACAGTGTAACCCTACTTAGCGCATAGCTCAGACTGGCACAGGTTGGGTATTGTTACAGTGTAACCCTACTTAGCACATAGCTCAGACTGGCACAGGTTGGATATTGTTACAGTGTAACCCTACTTAGCACATAGCTCAGACTGGCACAGGTTGGATATTGTTACAGTGTAACCCTACTTAGCACATAGCTCAGACTGGCACAGGTTGGATATTGTTACAGTGTAACCCTACTTAGCGCATAGCTCAGACTGGCACAGGTTGGATATTGTTACAGTGTAACCCTACTTAGCGCATAGCTCAGACTGGCACAGGTTGGATATTGTTACAGTGTAACCCTACTTAGCACATAGCTCAGACTGGCACAGGTTGGATATTGTTACAATGTAACCCTACTTAGCACATAGCTCAGACTGGCACAGGATGGATATTGTTACAGTGTAACCCTACTTAGCGCATAGCTCAGACTGGCACAGGTTGGATATTGTGTACAATGTAACCCTACTTAGCGCATAGCTCAGACTGGCACAGGTTGGGTATTGCTACAGTGTAACGCTACTTAGCACATAGCTCAGACTGGCACAGGTTGGATATTGTTACAGTGTAACCCTACTTAGCACATAGCTCAGACTGGCACAGGTTGGGTATTGTTACAGTGTATCCCTACTTAGCACATAGCTCAGACTGGCACAGGTTGGATATTGTTACAGTGTAACCCTACTTAGTGCATAGCTCAGACTGGCACAGGTTGGATATTGTTACAGTGTAACCCTACTTAGTGCATAGCTCAGACTGGCACAGGTTGGATATTGTTACAGTGTAACCCTACTTAGCACATAGCTCAGACTGGCACAGGTTGGATATTGTTACAGTGTAACCCTACTTAGCGCATAGCTCAGACTGGCACAGGTTGGATATTGTTACAGTGTAACCCTACTTAGCACATAGCTCAGACTGGCACAGGTTGGGTATTGTTACAGTGTAACCCTACTTAGCACATAGCTCAGACTGGTACAGGTTGGATATTGTTACAGTGTAACCCTACTTAGCACATAGCTCAGACTGGCACAGGTTGGATATTGTTACAGTGTAACCCTACTTAGCGCATAGCTCAGACTGGCACAGGTTGGGTATTGTTACAGTGTAACCCTACTTAGCACATAGTTCAGACTGGCACAGGTTGGGTATTGTTACAGTGTAACCCTACTTAGCACATAGCTCAGACTGGCACAGGTTGGATATTGTTACAATGTAACCCTACTCAGCACATAGCTCAGACTGGCACAGGTTGGATATTGTTACAGTGTAACCCTACTTAGCACATAGCTCAGACTGGCACAGGTTAGATATTGTTACAGTGTAACCCTACTTAGCACATAGCTCAGACTGGCACAGGTTGGGTATTGTTACAATGTAACCCTACTCAGCGCATAGCTCAGACTGGCACAGGTTGGGTATTGTTACAGTGTAACCCTACTTAGCACATAGCTCAGACTGGCACAGGTTGGATATTGTTACAGTGTAACCCTACTTAGTGCATAGCTCAGACTGGCACAAGTTGGATATTGTTACAGTGTAACCCTACTTAGCACATAGCTCAGACTGGCACAGGTTGGGTATTGTTACAGTGTAACCCTACTTAGCACATAGCTCAGACTGGCACAGGTTGGGTATTGTTACAGTGTAACCCTACTTAGCACATAGCTCAGACTGGCACAGGTTGGATATTGTTACAGTGTAACCCTACTTAGCACATAGCTCAGACTGGCACAGGTTGGATATTGTTACAGTGTAACCCTACTTAGCACATAGCTCAGACTGGCACAGGTTGGGTATTGTTACAGTGTAACCCTACTTAGCACATAGCTCAGACTGGCACAGGTTGCATATTGTTACAGTGTAACCCTACTTAGCACATAGCTCAGACTGGCACAGGTTGGATATTGTTACAGTGTAACCCTACTTAGCACATAGCTCAGACTGGCACAGGATGGATATTGTTAAGTGTAACCCTACTTAGCACATAGCTCAGACTGGCACAGGTTGGGTATTGCTACAATGTAACCCTACTTAGCACATAGCTCAGACTGGCACAGGTTGGATATTGTTACAATGTAACCCTACTTAGCACATAGCTCAGACTGGCACAGGTTGGATATTGTTACAGTGTAACCCTACTTAGCACATAGCTCAGACTGGCACAGGTTGGATATTGTTACAGTGTAACCCTACTTAGCACATAGCTCAGACTGGCACAGGTTGGGATATTGTTACAGTGTAACCCTACTTAGCACATAGCTCAGACTGGCACAGGTTGGGTATTGTTACAGTGTAACCCTACTTAGCACATAGCTCAGACTGGCACAGGTTGGATATTGTTACAGTGTAACCCTACTTAGCACATAGCTCAGACTGGCACAGGTTGGGATATTGTTACAGCGTAACCCTACTTAGCACATAGCTCAGACTGGCACAGGTTGGATATTGTTACAGTGTAACCCTACTTAGCACATAGCTCAGACTGGCACAGGTTGGGATATTGTTACAGCGTAACCCTACTTAGCACATAGCTCAGACTGGCACAGGTTGGATATTATTACAGTGTAACCCTACTTAGCACATAGCTCAGACTGGCACAGGTTGGATATTGTTACAGTGTAACCCTACTTAGCACATAGCTCAGACTGGCACAGGTTGGATATTGTTACAGTGTAACCCTACTTAGCACATAGCTCAGACTGGCACAGGTTGGATATTGTTACAGTGTAACCCTACTTAGCACATAGCTCAGACTGGCACAGGTTGGGTATTGTTACAGTGTAACCCTACTTAGCACATAGCTCAGACTGGCACAGGTTGGATATTGTTACAATGTAACCCTACTTAGCACATAGTTTAGACTGGCACAGGTTGGATATTGTTACAGTGTAACCCTACTTAGCACATAGCTCAGACTGGCACAGGTTGGATATTGTTACAGTGTAATCCTACTTAGCACATAGCTCAGACTGGCACAGGTTGTATATTGTTACTGTTTAACCCTACTTAGCACATAGCTCAGACTGGCACAGGTTGGATATTGTTACAGTGTAACCCTACTTAGCACATAGCTCAGACTGGCACAGGTTGGATATTGTTACAGTGTAACCCTACTTAGCACATAGCTCAGACTGGCACAGGTTGGATATTGTTACAGTGTAACCCTACTTAGCACATAGCTCAGACTGGCACAGGTTGGGTATTGTTACAATGTAACCCTACTCAGCGCATAGCTCAGACTGGCACAGGTTGGGTATTGTTACAGTGTAACCCTACTTAGCACATAGCTCAGACTGGCACAGGTTGGATATTGTTACAGTGTAACCCTACTTAGCGCATAGCTCAGACTGGCACAGGTTGGATATTGTTACAATGTAACCCTACTTAGCACATAGCTCAGACTGGCACAGGTTGGGTATTGTTACAGTGTAACCCTACTTAGCACATAGCTCAGACTGGCACAGGTTGGATATTGTTACAGTGTAACCCTACTCAGCACATAGCTCAGACTGGCACAGGTTGGATATTGTTACAGTGTAATCCTACTTAGCACATAGCTCAGACTGGCACAGGTTGGATATTGTTACAGTGTAACCCTACTTAGCACATAGCTCAGACTGGCACAGGTTGGATATTGTTACAGTGTAACCCTACTTAGCACATAGCTCAGACTGGCACAGGTTGGGTATTGTTACAGTGTAACCCTACTTAGCACATAGCTCAGACTGGCACAGGTTGGATATTGTTAGAGTGTAACCCTACTCAGCACATAGCTCAGACTGGCACAGGTTGGGTATTGTTACAGTGTAACCCTCCTCAGCACATAGCTCAGACTGGCACAAGTTGGATATTGTTACAGTGTAACCCTACTTAGCGCATAGCTCAGACTGGCACAGGTTGGATATTGTTACAGTGTAACCCTACTTAGCACATAGCTCAGACTGGCACATGTTGGATATTGTTAGAGTGTAACCCTACTCAGCACATAGCTCAGACTGGCACAGGTTGGATATTGTTACAGTGTAACCCTACTTAGCACATAGCTCAGACTGGCACAGGTTGGATATAGTTACAGTGTAATCCTACTTAGCACATAGCTCAGACTGGCACAGGTTGGATATTATTACAGTGTAACCCTACTTAGCACATAGCTCAGACTGGCAGAGGTTGGATATTGTTACAGTGTAACCCTACTTAGCACATAGCTCAGACTGGCACAGGTTGGGTATTGTTACAGTGTAACCCTACTTAGCACATAGCTCAGACTGGCACAGGTTGCATATTGTTACAGTGTAACCCTACTTAGCACATAGCTCAGACTGGCACAGGTTGGATATTATTACAGTGTAACCCTACTAAGCACATAGCTCAGACTGGCACAGGTTGGATATTGTTACAGTGTAACCCTACTCAGCACATAGCTCAGACTGGCACAGGTTGGATATTGTTACAGTGTAACCCTACTTAGCGCATAGCTCAGACTGGCACAGGTTGGATATTGTTACAGTGTAACCCTACTTAGCACATAGCTCAGACTGGCACAGGTTGGATATTGTTACAGTGTAACCCTACTTAGCGCATAGCTCAGACTGGCACAGGTTGGATATTGTTACAGTGTAACCCTACTTAGCACATAGCTCAGACTGGCACAGGTTGGATATTGTTACAATGTAACCCTACTTAGCACATAGCTCAGACTGGCACAGGATGGATATTGTTACAGTGTAACCCTACTTAGCGCATAGCTCAGACTGGCACAGGTTGGATATTGTGTACAATGTAACCCTACTTAGCGCATAGCTCAGACTGGCACAGGTTGGGTATTGCTACAGTGTAACGCTACTTAGCACATAGCTCAGACTGGCACAGGTTGGATATTGTTACAGTGTAACCCTACTTAGCACATAGCTCAGACTGGCACAGGTTGGGTATTGTTACAGTGTATCCCTACTTAGCACATAGCTCAGACTGGCACAGGTTGGATATTGTTACAGTGTAACCCTACTTAGTGCATAGCTCAGACTGGCACAGGTTGGATATTGTTACAGTGTAACCCTACTTAGTGCATAGCTCAGACTGGCACAGGTTGGATATTGTTACAGTGTAACCCTACTTAGCACATAGCTCAGACTGGCACAGGTTGGATATTGTTACAGTGTAACCCTACTTAGCGCATAGCTCAGACTGGCACAGGTTGGATATTGTTACAGTGTAACCCTACTTAGCGCATAGCTCAGACTGGCACAGGTTGGATATTGTTACAGTGTAACCCTACTTAGCACATAGCTCAGACTGGCACAGGTTGGATATTGTTACAATGTAACCCTACTTAGCACATAGCTCAGACTGGCACAAGTTGGATATTGTTACAGTGTAACCCTACTTAGCACATAGCTCAGACTGGCACAAGTTGGATATAGTTACAGTGTAACCCTACTTAGCACATAGCTCAGACTGGCACAGGTTGGATATTGTTACAGTGTAACCCTACTTAGCACATAGCTCAGACTGGCACAGGTTGGGTATTGTTACAGTGTAACCCTACTTAGCACATAGCTCAGACTGGTACAGGTTGGATATTGTTACAGTGTAACCCTACTTAGCGCATAGCTCAGACTGGCACAGGTTGGATATTGTTACAGTGTAACCCTACTTAGCGCATAGCTCAGACTGGCACAGGTTGGATATTGTTACAGTGTAACCCTACTTAGCACATAGCTCAGACTGGCACAGGTTGGATATTGTTACAGTGTAACCCTACTTAGCACATAGCTCAGACTGGCACAGGTTGGATATTGTTACAATGTAACCCTACTCAGCACATAGCTCAGACTGGCACAGGTTGGATATTGTTACAGTGTAACCCTACTTAGCACATAGCTCAGACTGGCACAGGTTAGATATTGTTACAGTGTAACCCTACTTAGCACATAGCTCAGACTGGCACAGGTTGGGTATTGTTACAATGTAACCCTACTCAGCGCATAGCTCAGACTGGCACAGGTTGGGTATTGTTAAAGTGTAACCCTACTTAGCACATAGCTCAGACTGGCACAGGTTGGATATTGTTACAGTGTAACCCTACTTAGTGCATAGCTCAGACTGGCACAAGTTGGATATTGTTACAGTGTAACCCTACTTAGCACATAGCTCAGACTGGCACAGGTTGGGTATTGTTACAGTGTAACCCTACTTAGCACATAGCTCAGACTGGCACAGGTTGGATATTGTTACAGTGTAACCCTACTTAGCACATAGCTCAGACTGGCACAGGTTGGTATTGTTACAGTGTAACCCTACTTAGCACATAGCTCAGACTGGCACAGGTTGGATATTGTTACAGTGTAACCCTACTCAGCACATAGCTCAGACTGGCACAGGTTGGATATTGTTACAGTGTAATCCTACTCAGCACATAGCTCAGACTGGCACAGGTTGGATATTGTTACAGTGTAACCCTACTTAGCACATAGCTCAGACTGGCACAGGTTGGATATTGTTACAGTGTAACCCTACTTAGCACATAGCTCAGACTGGCACAGGTTGGATATTGTTACAGTGTAACCCTACTTAGCACATAGCTCAGACTGGCACAGGTTGGGTATTGTTACAGTGTAACCCTACTTAGCACATAGCTCAGACTGGCACATGTTGGATATTGTTAGAGTGTAACCCTACTTAGCACATAGCTCAGACTGGCACAGGTTGGATATTGTTACAGTGTAACCCTACTTAGCACATAGCTCAGACTGGCACAGGTTGGGTATTGTTACAGTGTAACCCTACTCAGCACATAGCTCAGACTGGCACAGGTTGGGTATTGTTACAGTGTAACCCTACTTAGCACACAGCTCAGACTGGCACAGGTTGGATATTGTTACAGTGTAACCCTACTTAGCACATAGCTCAGACTGTCACAAGTTGGATATTGTTACAGTGTAACCCTACTTAGCACATAGCTCAGACTGGCACAGGTTGGGTATTGTTACAGTGTAACCCTTCTTAGCACATAGCTCAGACTGGCACATGTTGGATATTGTTAGAGTGTAACCCTACTCAGCACATAGCTCAGACTGGCACAGGTTGGATATTGTTACAGTGTAACCCTACTTAGCGCATAGCTCAGACTGGCACAGGTTGGATATTGTTACAGTGTAACCCTACTTAGCACATAGCTCAGACTGGCACAGGTTGGATATTGTTACAGTGTAACCCTACTTAGCGCATAGCTCAGACTGGCACAGGTTGGATATTGTTACAGTGTAACCCTACTTAGCACATAGCTCAGGACTGGCACAGGTTGGATATTGTTACAATGTAACCCTACTTAGCACATAGCTCAGACTGGCACAGGATGGATATTGTTACAGTGTAACCCTACTTAGCGCATAGCTCAGACTGGCACAGGTTGGATATTGTGTACAATGTAACCCTACTTAGCGCATAGCTCAGACTGGCACAGGTTGGGTATTGCTACAGTGTAACGCTACTTAGCACATAGCTCAGACTGGCACAGGTTGGATATTGTTACAGTGTAACCCTACTTAGCACATAGCTCAGACTGGCACAGGTTGGGTATTGTTACAGTGTATCCCTACTTAGCACATAGCTCAGACTGGCACAGGTTGGATATTGTTACAGTGTAACCCTACTTAGTGCATAGCTCAGACTGGCACAGGTTGGATATTGTTACAGTGTAACCCTACTTAGTGCATAGCTCAGACTGGCACAGGTTGGATATTGTTACAGTGTAACCCTACTTAGCACATAGCTCAGACTGGCACAGGTTGGATATTGTTACAGTGTAACCCTACTTAGCGCATAGCTCAGATTGGCACAGGTTGGATATTGTTACAGTGTAACCCTACTTAGCGCATAGCTCAGACTGGCACAGGTTGGATATTGTTACAGTGTAACCCTACTTAGCACATAGCTCAGACTGGCACAGGTTGGATATTGTTACAATGTAACCCTACTTAGCACATAGCTCAGACTGGCACAAGTTGGATATTGTTACAGTGTAACCCTACTTAGCACATAGCTCAGACTGGCACAAGTTGGATATTGTTACAGTGTAACCCTACTTAGCACATAGCTCAGACTGCACAGGTTGGATATTGTTACAGTGTAACCCTACTTAGCACATAGCTCAGACTGGCACAGGTTGGGTATTGTTACAGTGTAACCCTACTTAGCACATAGCTCAGACTGGTACAGGTTGGATATTGTTACAGTGTAACCCTACTTAGCGCATAGCTCAGACTGGCACAGGTTGGATATTGTTACAGTGTAACCCCTACTTAGCGCATAGCTCAGACTGGCACAGGTTGGATATTGTTACAGTGTAACCCTACTTAGCACATAGCTCAGACTGGCACAGGTTGGATATTGTTACAGTGTAACCCTACTTAGCACATAGCTCAGACTGGCACAGGTTGGATATTGTTACAATGTAACCCCTACTCAGCACATAGCTCAGACTGGCACAGGTTGGATATTGTTACAGTGTAACCCTACTTAGCACATAGCTCAGACTGGCACAGGTTAGATATTGTTACAGTGTAACCCTACTTAGCACATAGCTCAGACTGGCACAGGTTGGGTATTGTTACAATGTAACCCTACTCAGCGCATAGCTCAGACTGGCACAGGTTGGGTATTGTTAAAGTGTAACCCTACTTAGCACATAGCTCAGACTGGCACAGGTTGGATATTGTTACAGTGTAACCCTACTTAGTGCATAGCTCAGACTGGCACAAGTTGGATATTGTTACAGTGTAACCCTACTTAGCACATAGCTCAGACTGGCACAGGTTGGTATTGTTACAGTGTAACCCTACTTAGCACATAGCTCAGACTGGCACAGGTTGGATATTGTTACAGTGTAACCCTACTTAGCACATAGCTCAGACTGGCACAGGTTGGGTATTGTTACAGTGTAACCCTACTTAGCACATAGCTCAGACTGGCACAGGTTGGATATTGTTACAGTGTAACCCTACTCAGCACATAGCTCAGACTGGCACAGGTTGGATATTGTTACAGTGTAATCCTACTCAGCACATAGCTCAGACTGGCACAGGTTGGATATTGTTACAGTGTAACCCTACTTAGCACATAGCTCAGACTGGCACAGGTTGGATATTGTTACAGTGTAACCCTACTTAGCACATAGCTCAGACTGGCACAGGTTGGATATTGTTACAGTGTAACCCTACTTAGCACATAGCTCAGACTGGCACAGGTTGGGTATTGTTACAGTGTAACCCTACTTAGCACATAGCTCAGACTGGCACATGTTGGATATTGTTAGAGTGTAACCCTACTCAGCACATAGCTCAGACTGGCACAGGTTGGGTATTGTTACAGTGTAACCCTACTTAGCACACAGCTCAGACTGGCACAGGTTGGATATTGTTACAGTGTAACCCTACTTAGCACATAGCTCAGACTGTCACAAGTTGGATATTGTTACAGTGTAACCCTACTTAGCACATAGCTCAGACTGGCACAGGTTGGGTATTGTTACAGTGTAACCCTACTTAGCACATAGCTCAGACTGGCACATGTTGGATATTGTTAGAGTGTAACCCTACTCAGCACATAGCTCAGACTGGCACAGGTTGGATATTGTTACAGTGTAACCCTACTTAGCACATAGCTCAGACTGGCACATGTTGGATATTGTTAGAGTGTAACCCTACTCAGCACATAGCTCAGACTGGCACAGGTTGGATATTGTTACAGTGTAACCCTACTTAGCACATAGCTCAGACTGGCACAGGTTGGATATAGTTACAGTGTAATCCTACTTAGCACATAGCTCAGACTGGCACAGGTTGGATATTATTACAGTGTAACCCTACTTAGCACATAGCTCAGACTGGCACAGGTTGGATATTGTTACAGTGTAACCCTACTTAGTGCATAGCTCAGACTGGCAGAGGTTGGATATTGTTACAGTGTAACCCTACTTAGCACATAGCTCAGACTGGCACAGGTTGGGTATTGTTACAGTGTAACCCTACTTAGCACATAGCTCAGACTGGCACAGGTTGGATATTGTTACAGTGTAACCCTACTCAGCACATAGCTCAGACTGGCACAGGTTGGATATTGTTACAGTGTAACCCTACTTAGCGCATAGCTCAGACTGGCACAGGTTGGATATTGTTACAGTGTAACCCTACTTAGCGCATAGCTCAGACTGGCACAGGTTGGGTATTGTTACAGTGTAACCCTACTTAGCACATAGCTCAGACTGGCACAGGTTGGATATTGTTACAGTGTAACCCTACTTAGCACATAGCTCAGACTGGCACAGGTTGGATATTGTTACAGTGTAACCCTACTTAGCGCATAGCTCAGACTGGCACAGGTTGGATATTGTTACAGTGTAACCCTACTTAGCACATAGCTCAGACTGGCACAGGTTGGATATTGTTACAATGTAACCCTACTTAGCACATAGCTCAGACTGGCACAGGATGGATATTGTTACAGTGTAACCCTACTTAGCAGCATAGCTCAGACTGGCACAGGTTGGATATTGTGTACAATGTAACCCTACTTAGCGCATAGCTCAGACTGGCACAGGTTGGGTATTGCTACAGTGTAACGCTACTTAGCACATAGCTCAGACTGGCACAGGTTGGATATTGTTACAGTGTAACCCTACTTAGCACATAGCTCAGACTGGCACAGGTTGGGTATTGTTACAGTGTATCCCTACTTAGCACATAGCTCAGACTGGCACAGGTTGGATTTTGTTACAGTGTAACCCTACTTAGAGCATAGCTCAGACTGGCACAGGTTGGATATTGTTACAGTGTAACCCTACTTAGTGCATAGCTCAGACTGGCACAGGTTGGATATTGTTACAGTGTAACCCTACTTAGCACATAGCTCAGACTGGCACAGGTTGGATATTGTTACAGTGTAACCCTACTTAGCACATAGCTCAGACTGGCACAGGTTGGATATTGTTACAGTGTAACCCTACTTAGCGCATAGCTCAGACTGGCACAGGTTGGATATTGTTACAGTGTAACCCTACTTAGCACATAGCTCAGACTGGCACAGGTTGGATATTGTTACAGTGTAACCCTACTTAGTGCATAGGTCAGACTGGCACAGGTTGGATATTGTTACAGTGTAACCCTACTTAGCACATAGCTCAGACTGGCACAGGTTGGAATTGTTACAATGTAACCCTACTTAGCACATAGCTCAGACTGGCACAAGTTGGATATTGTTACAGTGTAACCCTACTTAGCACATAGCTCAGACTGGCACAGGTTGGATATTGTTACAGTGTAACCCTACTTAGCACATAGCTCAGACTGGCACAGGTTGGTATTGTTACAGTGTAACCCTACTTAGCACATAGCTCAGACTGGTACAGGTTGGATATTGTTACAGTGTAACCCTACTTAGCACATAGCTCAGACTGGCACAGGTTGGATATTGTTACAGTGTAACCCTACTTAGCGCATAGCTCAGACTGGCACAGGTTGGATATTGTTACAGTGTAACCCTACTTAGCACATAGCTCAAACTGGCACAGGTTGGGGATATTGTTACAGTGTAACCCTACTTAGCACATAGCTCAGACTGGCACAGGTTGGGGATATTGTTACAGTGTAACCCTACTTAGCACATAGCTCAGACTGGCACAGGTTGGGTATTGTTACAATGTAACCCTACTTAGCACATAGCTCAGACTGGCAGTGGTTGGATATTATTACAGTGTAACCCTACTTAGCACATAGCTCAGACTGGCACAGGTTGGATATTGTTACAATGTAACCCTACTTAGCACATAGCTCAGACTGGCACAGGTTGGGGATATTGTTACAGTGTAACCCTACTTAGCACATAGCTCAGACTGGCACAGGTTGGGTATTGTTACAGTGTAACCCTACTCAGCACATAGCTCAGACTGGCACAGGTTGGGTATTGTTACAGTGTTACCCTACTCAGCACATAGCTCAGACTGGCACAGGTTGGGTATTGTTACAGTGTAACCCTTCTTAGCACATAGATCAGACTGGCACAGGTTGGATATTGTTACAGTGTAACCCTACTCAGCACATAGCTCAGACTGGCACAGGTTGGGTATTGTTACAGTGTAACCCTACTTAGCACATAGCTCAGACTGGCACAGGTTGGATATTGTTACAGTGTAACCCTACTTAGCACATAGCTCAGACTGGCACAGGTTGGATATTGTTACAGTGTAACCCTACTTAGCACATAGCTCAGACTGGCACAGGTTGGGGATATTGTTACAGTGTAACCCTACTTAGCACATAGCTCAGACTGGCACAGGTTGGGGATATTGTTACAGTGTAACCCTACTTAGCACATAGCTCAGACTGGCACAGGTTGGGTATTGTTACAATGTAACCCTACTTAGCACATAGCTCAGACTGGCAGTGGTTGGATATTGTTACAATGTAACCCTACTTAGCACATAGCTCAGACTGGCACAGGTTGGGGATATTGTTACAGTGTAACCCTACTAGCACACTAGCTCAGACTGGCACAGGTTGGGTATTGTTACAGTGTAACCCTACTCAGCACATAGCTCAGACTGGCACAGGTTGGGTATTGTTACAGTGTTACCCTACTCAGCACATAGCTCAGACTGGCACAGTTTGGGTATTGTTACAGTGTAACCCTACTTAGCACATAGCTGAGACTGGCACAGGTTGGATATTGTTACAGTGTAACCCTACTTAGCACATAGCTCTGACTGGCACAGGTTGGATTTATTACAGTGTAACCCTACTTAGCACATAGCTCAGACTGGCACAGGTTGGATATTATTACAGTGTAACCCTACTTAGTGCATAGCTCAGACTGGCACAGGTTGGGTATTGTTACAGTGTAACCCTACTTAGCACATAGCTCAGACTGGCACAAGTTGGATATTGTTACAGTGTAACCCTACTTAGCACATAGATCAGACTGGCACAGGTTGGATATTGTTACAGTGTAACCCTACTTAGCACATAGCTCAGACTGGCACAGGTTGGGTATTGTTACAGTGTAACCCTACTTAGCACATAGCTCAGACTGGTACAGGTTGGATATTGTTACAGTGTAACCCTACTTAGCACATAGCTCAGACTGGCACAGGTTGGATATTGTTACAGTGTACCTACTTAGCGCATAGCTCAGACTGGCACAGGTTGGATATTGTTACAGTAGTAACCCTACTTAGCACATAGCTCAACTGGCACAGGTTGGGGATATTGTTACAGTGTAACCCTACTTAGCACATAGCTCAGACTGGCACAGGTTGGGATATTGTTACAGTGTAACCCTACTTAGCACATAGCTCAGACTGGCACAGGTTGGGTATTGTTACAATGTAACCCTACCTTGCACATAGCTCAGACTGGCCAGTGTGTTGGATATATATTACTAGTGTAACCCCATACTTAGCACATAGCTCAGACTGCACAGGTTGGATATTGTTACAATGTAACCCTACTTAGCACATAGCTCAGACTGGCACAGGTTGGGTATTGTTACAGTGTAACCCTACTTAGCACATAGCTCAGACTGGCACAGGTTGGATATTGTTACAGTGTAACCCTACTTAGCACATAGCTCAGACTGGCACAGGTTGGGTATTGTTACAGTGTTACCCTACTCAGCACATAGCTCAGACTGGCACAGGTTGGGTATTGTTACAGTGTAACCCTTCTTAGCACATAGATCAGACTGGCACAGGTTGGGTATTGTTACAGTGTAACCCTACTCAGCACATAGCTCAGACTGGCACAGGTTGGTATTGTTACAGTGTAACCCTACTTAGCACATAGCTCAGACTGGCACAGGTTGGATATTGTTACAGTGTAACCCTACTAGCACATAGCTCAGACTGGCACAGGTTGGATATTGTTACAGTGTAACCCTACTTAGCACATAGCTCAGACTGGCACAGGTTGGGATATTGTTACAGTGTAACCCTACTTAGCACATAGCTCAGACTGGCACAGGTTGGGATATTGTTACAGTGTAACCCTACTTAGCACATAGCTCAGACTGGCACAGGTTGGGTATTGTTACAGTGTAACCCTACTTAGCACATAGCTCAGACTGGCACAGGTTGGATATTGTTACAGTGTAACCCTACTTAGCACAATAGCTCAGACTGGCACAGGTTGGGTATTGTTACAGTGTAACCCTACTTAGCACATAGCTCAGACTGGCACAGGTTGGATATTGATACAGTGTAACCCTACTTAGCACATAGCTCAGACTGGCACAGGTTGGGTATTGTTACAGTGTTACCCTACTCAGCACATAGCTCAGACTGGCACAGGTTGGGTATTGTTACAGTGTAACCCTACTTAGCACATAGCTCTGAGACTGGCACAGGTTGGATATTGTTACAGTGTAACCCTACTTAGCACATAGCTCAGACTGGCACAGGTTGGATATTGTTACAGTGTAACCCTACTTAGCACATAGCTCAGACTGGCACAGGTTGGATATTATTACAGTGTAACCCTACTTAGTGCATAGCTCAGACTGGCACAGGTTGGGTATTGTTACAGTGTAACCCTACTTAGCACATAGCTCAGACTGGCACAGGTTGGATATTGTTACAGTGTAACCCTACTTAGCACATAGCTCAGACTGGCACAGGTTGGATATTGTTACAGTGTAACCCTACTTAGCACATAGCTCAGACTGGCACAGGTTGGGTATTGTTACTGTAGTAACCCTACTTAGCACATAGCTCAGACTGGCACAGGTTGGATATTGTTACAGTGTAACCCTACTTAGCACATAGCTCAGACTGCACAGGTTGGATATTGTTACAGTGTAACCCTACTTAGCACATAGCTCAGACTGGCACAGGTTGGGTATTGTTACAGTGTAACCCTACTTAGCACATAGCTCAGACTGGCACAGGTTGGATATTGTTACAGTGTAACCCTACTTAGCACATAGCTCAGACTGGCACAGGTTGGATATTGTTACAATGTAACCCTACTTAGCACATAGCTCAGACTGGCACAGGTTGGGTATTGTTACAGTGTAACCCTACTTAGCACATAGCTCAGACTGGCACAGGTTGGATATTGTTACAGTGTAACCCTACTTAGCACATAGCTCAGACTGGCACAGGTTGGATATTGTTACAGTGTAACCCTACTTAGCACATAGCTCAGACTGGCACAGGTTGGATATTGTTACAGTGTAACCCTACTTAGCGCATAGCTCAGACTGGCACAGGTTGGGTATTGTTACAGTGTAACCCTACTTAGCACATAGCTCAGACTGGCACAGGTTGGATATTGTTACAGTGTAACCCTACTTAGCACATAGCTCAGACTGGCACAGGTTGGATATTGTTACAGTGTAACCCTACTTAGCACATAGATCAGACTGGCACAGGTTGATATTGTTACAGTGTAACCCTACTTAGCACATAGCTCAGACTGGCACAGGTTGGATATTGTTACAGTGTAACCCTACTTAGCACATAGCTCAGACTGGCACAGGTTGGATATTGTTACAGTGTAACCCTACTTAGCACATAGCTCAGACTGGCACAGGTTGGATATTGTTACAGTGTAACCCTACTTAGCGCATAGCTCAGACTGGCACAGGTTGGGTATTGTTACAGTGTAACCCTACTTAGCACATAGCTCAGACTGGCACAGGTGGATATTGTTACAGTGTAACCCTACTTAGCACATAGCTCAGACTGGCACAGGTTGGATATTGTTACAGTGTAACCCTACTTAGCACATAGCTCAGACTGGCACAGGTTGGGTATTGTTACAGTGTAACCCTACTTAGAGCATAGCTCAGAGACTGGCACAGGTTGGGTATTGTTACAAGTTAACACCTACTTAGCACATAGCTCAGACTGGCACAGGTTGGTTATTGTTACAGTGTAACCCTACTTAGCACATAGCTCAGACTGGCACAGGTTGGATATTGTTACAGTGTAACCCTACTTAGCACATAGCTCAGACTGGCACAGGTTGCATATTGTTACAGTGTAACCCTACTTAGCACATAGCTCAGACTGGCACAGGTTGGATATTGTTACAGTGTAACCCTACTTAGCACATAGCTCAGACTGGCACAGGTTGGGTATTGTTACAGTGTAACCCACTTAGCACATAGCTCAGACTGGCACAGGATGGATATTGTTACAGTGTAACCCTACTTAGCACATAGCTCAGACTGGCACAGGTTGGATATTGTTACAGTGTAACCCTACTTAGCACATAGCTCAGACTGGCACAGGTTGGATATTGTTACAGTGTAACCCTACTTAGCACATAGCTCAGACTGGCACAGGTTGGATATTGTTACAGTACCCTACTTAGCACATAGCTCAGACTGGCACAGGTTGGATATTGTTACAGTGTAACCCTACTTAGCACATAGCTCAGACTGGCACAGGTTGGATATTGTTAGCAGTGTAACCCTACTTTAGCACATAGCTCAGACTGGCACAGGTTGGATATTGTTACAGTGTAACCCTACTTAGCACATAGCTCAGACTGGCACAGGTTGGATATTGTTACAGTGTAACGCCTACTTAGCACATAGCTCAGACTGGCACAGGTTGGATATTGTTACAAGTGTAACCCTACTTAGCACATAGCTAGACTGGTGCACAGGTTGGATATTGTTACAGTGTAACCCTACTTAGCACATAGCTCAGACTGCACAGGTTGGATATTGTTACAGTGTAACCCTACTTAGCACATAGCTCAGACTGGCACAGGTTGGTATTTGTTACAGTTGTAACCCTACTTAGCACATAGCTCAGACTGGCACAGGTTGGATATTGTTACAGTGTAAGCCCTACTTAGCACATAGCTCAGACTGGCACAGGTTGGATATTGTTACAGTGTAACCTACTTAGCACATAGCTCAGACTGGCACAGGTTGGGTATTGTTACAGTGTAACCCTACTCAGCACATAGCTCAGACTGGCACAGGTTGGATATTGTTACTGTATCCCTACTTAGCACATAGCTCAGACTGGCACAGGTTGGATATTGTTACAGTGTAACCCTACTTAGCACATAGCTCAGACTGGCACAGGTTGGATATTGTTTACAGTTAAACCCTACTTAGCACATAGCTCAGACTGGCACAGGTTGGTATAGTTACAGTGTAACCCTACTTAGCACATAGCTCAGACTGGCACAGGTTGGATATTGTTACAAGTGTAACCCTACTTAGCACATAGCTCAGACTGGCACAGGTTGGATATTGTTACAGTGTAACCCTACTTAGCACATAGCTCAGACTGGCACAGGTTGGATATTGTTACAGTGTAACCCTACTTAGCACATAGCTCAGACTGGCACAGGTTGGATATTGTTACAGTGTAACCCACTTAGCACATAGCTCAGACTGGCACAGGTTGGATATAGTTACAGTGTAATCCTACTTAGCACATAGCTCAGACTGGCACAGGTTGGATATTGTTACAGTGTAACCTACTTAGCACATAGCTCAGACTGGCACAGGTTGGGTATTGTTACAATGTAACCCTACTTAGCACATAGCTCAGACTGGCACAGGTTGGATATTGTTACAGTGTAACCCTACTTAGCACATAGCTCAGACTGGCACAGGTTGGATATTGTTACAGTGTAACCTACTTAGCACATAGCTCAGACTGGCACAGGTTGGATATTTTACAGTGTAACCCTACTTAGACACATAGCTCAGACTGGCACAGGTTGGATATTGTTACAGTGTAACCCTACTCAGCACATAGCTCAGACTGGCACAGGTTGGATATTGTTACAGTGTAACCCTACTTAGCACATAGCTCAGACTGGCACAGGTTGGATATTGTTACAGTGTAACCCTACTAAGCACATAGCTCAGACTGGCACAGGTTGGATATTGTTACAGTGTAACCCTACTTAGCACATAGCTCAGACTGGCACAGGTTGGATATTGTTACAGTGTAACCCTACTTAGCACATAGCTCAGACTGGCACAGGTTGGATATTGTTACAGTGTAACCCTACTTAGCACATAGCTCAGACTGGCACAGGTTGGATATTGTTACAGTGTAACCCTACTTAGCACATAGCTCAGACTGGCACAGGTTGGATATTGTTACAGTGTAACCCTACTTAGCACATAGCTCAGACTGGCACAGGTTGGATATTGTTACAGTGTAACCCTACTTAGCACATAGCTCAGACTGGCACAGGTTGGATATTGTTACAGTGTAACCCTACTTAGCACATAGCTCAGACTGGCACAGGTTGGATATTGTTACAGTGTAACCCTACTTAGCACATAGCTCAGACTGGCACAGGTTGGATATTGTTACAGTGTAACCCTACTTAGCACATAGCTCAGACTGGCACAGGTTGGATATTGTTACAGTGTAACCCTACTTAGCACATAGCTCAGACTGGCACAGGTTGGGGATATTGTTACAGTGTAACCCTACTTAGCACATAGCTCAGACTGGCACAGGTTGGATATTGTTACAGTGTAACCCTACTTAGCACATAGCTCAGACTGGCACAGGTTGGATATTGTTACAGTGTAACCCTACTTAGCACATAGCTCAGACTGGCACAGGTTGGATATTGTTACAGTGTAACCCTACTTAGCACATAGCTCAGACTGGCACAGGTTGGATATTGTTACAGTGTAACCCTACTTAGCACATAGCTCAGACTGGCACAGGTTGGATATTGTTACAGTGTAACCCTACTTAGCACATAGCTCAGACTGGCACAGGTTGGATATTGTTACAGTGTAACCCTACTTAGCACATAGCTCAGACTGGCACAGGTTGGATATTGTTACAGTGTAACCCTACTTAGCACATAGCTCAGACTGGCACAGGTTGGATATTGTTACAGTGTAACCCTACTTAGCACATAGCTCAGACTGGCACAGGTTGGATATTGTTACAGTGTAACCCTACTTAGCACATAGCTCAGACTGGCACAGGTTGGATATTGTTACAGTGTAACCCTACTTAGCACATAGCTCAGACTGGCACAGGTTGGATATTGTTACAGTGTAACCCTACTTAGCACATAGCTCAGACTGGCACAGGTTGGATATTGTTACAGTGTAACCCTACTTAGCACATAGCTCAGACTGGCACAGGTTGGATATTGTTACAGTGTAACCCTACTTAGCACATAGCTCAGACTGGCACAGGTTGGATATTGTTACAGTGTAAACCCTACTTAGCACATAGCTCAGACTGGCACAGGTTGGATATTGTTACAGTGTAACCCTACTTAGCACATAGCTCAGACTGGCACAGGTTGGATATTGTTACAGTGTAACCCTACTTAGCACATAGCTCAGACTGGCACAGGTTGGATATTGTTACAGTGTAACCCTACTTAGCACATAGCTCAGACTGGCACAGGTTGGATATTGTTACAGTGTAACCCTACTTAGCACATAGCTCAGACTGGCACAGGTTGGATATTGTTACAGTGTAACCCTACTTAGCACATAGCTCAGACTGGCACAGGTTGGATATTGTTACAGTGTAACCCTACTAAGCACATAGCTCAGACTGGCACAGGTTGGATATTGTTACAGTGTAACCCTACTTAGCACATAGCTCAGACTGGCACAGGTTGGATATTGTTACAGTGTAACCCTACTTAGCACATAGCTCAGACTGGCACAGGTTGGATATTGTTACAGTGTAACCCTACTTAGCACATAGCTCAGACTGGCACAGGTTGGATATTGTTACAGTGTAACCCTACTTAGCACATAGCTCAGACTGGCACAGGTTGGATATTGTTACAGTGTAACCCTACTTAGCACATAGCTCAGACTGGCACAGGTTGGATATTGTTACAGTGTAACCCTACTTAGCACATAGCTCAGACTGGCACAGGTTGGATATTGTTACAGTGTAACCCTACTTAGCACATAGCTCAGACTGGCACAGGTTGGATATTGTTACAGTGTAACCCTACTTAGCACATAGCTCAGACTGGCACAGGTTGGATATTGTTACAGTGTAACCCTACTTAGCACATAGCTCAGACTGGCACAGGTTGGATATTGTTACAGTGTAACCCTACTTAGCACATAGCTCAGACTGGCACAGGTTGGATATTGTTACAGTGTAACCCTACTTAGCACATAGCTCAGACTGGCACAGGTTGGATATTGTTACAGTGTAACCCTACTTAGCACATAGCTCAGACTGGCACAGGTTGGATATTGTTACAGTGTAACCCTACTTAGCACATAGCTCAGACTGGCACAGGTTGGATATTGTTACAGTGTAACCCTACTTAGCACATAGCTCAGACTGGCACAGGTTGGATATTGTTACAGTGTAACCCTACTTAGCACATAGCTCAGACTGGCACAGGTTGGATATTGTTACAGTGTAACCCTACTTAGCACATAGCTCAGACTGGCACAGGTTGGATATTGTTACAGTGTAACCCTACTTAGCACATAGCTCAGACTGGCACAGGTTGGATATTGTTACAGTGTAACCCTACTTAGCACATAGCTCAGACTGGCACAGGTTGGATATTGTTACAGTGTAACCCTACTTAGCACATAGCTCAGACTGGCACAGGTTGGATATTGTTACAGTGTAACCCTACTTAGCACATAGCTCAGACTGGCACAGGTTGGATATTGTTACAGTGTAACCCTACTTAGCACATAGCTCAGACTGGCACAGGTTGGATATTGTTACAGTGTAACCCTACTTAGCACATAGCTCAGACTGGCACAGGTTGGATATTGTTACAGTGTAACCCTACTTAGCACATAGCTCAGACTGGCACAGGTTGGATATTGTTACAGTGTAACCCTACTTAGCACATAGCTCAGACTGGCACAGGTTGGATATTGTTACAGTGTAACCCTACTTAGCACATAGCTCAGACTGGCACAGGTTGGATATTGTTACAGTGTAACCCTACTTAGCACATAGCTCAGACTGGCACAGGTTGGATATTGTTACAGTGTAACCCTACTTAGCACATAGCTCAGACTGGCACAGGTTGGATATTGTTACAATGTAACCCTACTTAGCACATAGCTCAGACTGGCACAGGTTGGATATTGTTACAGTGTAACCCTACTTAGCACATAGCTCAGACTGGCACAGGTTGGATATTGTTACAGTGTAACCCTACTTAGCACATAGCTCAGACTGGCACAGGTTGGATATTGTTACAATGTAACCCTACTTAGCACATAGCTCAGACTGGCACAGGATGGATATTGTTACAGTGTAACCCTACTTAGCGCATAGCTCAGACTGGCACAGGTTGGATATTGTGTACAATGTAACCCTACTTAGCGCATAGCTCAGACTGGCACAGGTTGGGTATTGCTACAGTGTAACGCTACTTAGCACATAGCTCAGACTGGCACAGGTTGGATATTGTTACAGTGTAACCCTACTTAGCACATAGCTCAGACTGGCACAGGTTGGGTATTGTTACAGTGTAACCCTACTTAGCACATAGCTCAGACTGGCACAGGTTGGATATTGTTACAGTGTATCCCTACTTAGCACATAGCTCAGACTGGCACAGGTTGGATATTGTTACAGTGTAACCCTACTTAGTGCATAGCTCAGACTGGCACAGGTTGGATATTGTTACAGTGTAACCCTACTTAGTGCATAGCTCAGACTGGCACAGGTTGGATATTGTTACAGTGTAACCCTACTTAGCACATAGCTCAGACTGGCACAGGTTGGGTATTGTTACAGTGTAACCCTACTTAGCACATAGCTCAGACTGGCACAGGTTGGATATTGTTACAGTGTAACCCTACTTAGCACATAGCTCAGACTGGCACAGGTTGGATATTGTTACAGTGTAACCCTACTTAGCACATAGCTCAGACTGGCACAGGTTGGATATTGTTACAGTGTAACCCTACTTAGCACATAGCTCAGACTGGCACAGGTTGGATATTGTTACAGTGTAACCCTACTCAGCACATAGCTCAGACTGGCACAGGTTGGATATTGTTACAGTGTAACCCTACTTAGCACATAGCTCAGACTGGCACAGGTTGGGTATTGTTACAGTGTAACCCTACTTAGCACATAGCTCAGACTGGCACAGGTTGGATATTGTTACAATGTAACCCTACTTAGCACATAGCTCAGACTGGCACAGGTTGGATATTATTACAGTGTAACCTTACTTAGCGCATAGCTCAGACTGGCACAGGTTGGATATTGTTACAGTGTAACCCTACTTAGCACATAGCTGAGACTGGCACAGGTTGGATATTGTTACAGTGTAACCCTACTTAGCACATAGCTCAGACTGGCACAGGTTGGATATTGTTACAGTGTAACCCTACTTAGCACATAGCTCAGACTGGCACAGGTTGGGTATTGTTACAGTGTAACCCTACTTAGCGCATAGCTCAGACTGGCACAGGTTGGATATTGTTACAGTGTAACCCTACTTAGCACATAGCTCAGGCTGGCACAGGTTGGGTATTGTTACAGTGTAACCCTACTTAGCACATAGCTCAGACTGGCACAGGTTGGGTATTGTTACAGTGTAACCCTACTTAGCACATAGCACAGACTGGCACAGGTTGGATATTGTTACAGTGTAACCCTACTTAGCACATAGCTCAGACTGGCACAGGTTAGATATTGTTACAGTGTAACCCTACTCAGCACATAGCTCAGACTGGCACAGGTTGGATATTGTTACAGTGTAACCCTACTTAGCACATAGCTCAGACTGGCACAGGTTGGATATTGTTACAGTGTAACCCTACTTAGCACATAGCTCAGACTGGCACAGGTTGGATATTGTTACAGTGTAACCCTACTTAGCACATAGCTCAGACTGGCACAGGTTGGATATTGTTACAGTGTAACCCTACTTAGCACATAGCTCAGACTGGCACAGGTTGGATATTGTTACAGTGTAACCCTACTCAGCACATAGCTCAGGCTGGTACAGGTTGGGTATTGTTACAGTGTAACCCTACTTAGCACATAGCTCAGACTGGCACAGGTTGGATATTGTTACAATGTAACCCTACTTAGCGCATAGCTCAGACTGGCACAGGTTGGATATTGTTACAGTGTAACCCTACTTAGCGCATAGCTCAGACTGGCACAAGTTGGGTATTGTTACAGTGTAACCCTACTTAGCACATAGCTCAGACTGGCACAGGTTGGATATTATTACAGTGTAACCCTACTTAGCACATAGCTCAGACTGGCACAGGTTGGATATTGTGTACAATGTAACCCTACTTAGCACATAGCTCAGACTGGCACAGGTTGGATATTGTTACAGTGTAACCCTACTCAGCACATAGCTCAGACTGGCACAGGTTGGGTATTGTTACAGTGTAACCCTACTTAGCGCATAGCTCAGACTGGCACAGGTTGGATATTATTACAGTGTAACCCTACTTAGCACATAGCTCAGACTGGCACAGGTTGGATATTGTTACAGTGTAACCCTACTTAGCACATAGATCAGACTGGCACAGGTTGGGTATTGTTACAGTGTAACCCTACTTAGCACATAGCTCAGACTGGCACAGGTTGGATATTATTACAGTGTAACCCTACTTAGCACATAGCTCAGACTGGCACAGGTTGGATATTGTTACAGTGTAACCCTACTTAGCACATAGCTGAGACTGGCACAGGTTGGATATTGTTACAGTGTAACCCTACTTAGCACATAGATCAGACTGGCACAGGTTGGGTATTGTTACAGTGTAACCCTACTTAGCACATAGCTCAGACTGGCACAGGTTGGATATTGTTACAGTGTAACCCTACTTAGCACATAGCTCAGACTGGCACAGGTTGGATATTGTTACAGTGTAACCCTACTTAGCACATAGCTCAGACTGGCACAGGTTGGATATTGTTACAGTGTAACCCTACTTAGAGCATAGCTCAGACTGGCACAGGTTGGGTATTGTTACAGTGTAACCCTACTTAGCGCATAGCTCAGACTGGCACAAGTTGGATATTGTTACAGTGTAACCCTACTTAGCGCATAGCTCAGACTGGCACAGGTTGGATATTGTTACAGTGTAACCCTACTTAGCGCATAGCTCAGACTGGCACTGGTTGGATATTGTTACAGTGTAACCCTACTTAGCACATAGCTCAGACTGGCACAGGTTGGGAAATTGTTACAGTGTAACCCTACTTAGCACATAGCTCAGACTGGCACAGGTTGCATATTGTTACAGTGTAACCCTACTTAGCACATAGCTCAGACTGGCACAGGTTGGGTATTGTTACAATGTAACCCTACTTAGCACATAGCTCAGACTGGCACAGGTTGGATATTGTTACAGTGTAACCCTACTTAGCACATAGCTCAGACTGGCACAGGTTGGGTATTGTTACAATGTAACCCTACTTAGCAAATTGCTCAGACTGGCACAGGTTGCATATTGTTACAGTGTAACCTACTTAGCACATAGCTCAGACTGGCACAGGTTGGGTATTGTTACAGTGTAACCCTACTTAGCACATAGCTCAGACTGGCACAGGTTGGGTATTGTTACAATGTAACCCTACTTAGCACATAGCTCAGACTGGCACAGGTTGGATATTGTTACAGTGTAACCCTACTTAGCACATAGCTCAGACTGGCACAGGTTGGGTATTGTTACAATGTAACCCTACTTAGCACATAGCTCAGACTGGCACCGGTTGCATATTGTTACAGTGTAACCCTACTTAGCACATAGCTCAGACTGGCACAGGTTGGGTATTGTTACAGTGTAACCCTACTTAGCACATAGCTCAGACTGGCACAGGTTGGGTATTGTTACAGTGTAACCCTACTTAGCACATAGCTCAGACTGGCACAGGTTGGATATTGTTACAGTGTAACCCTACTTAGCACATAGCTCAGACTGGCACAGGTTGCATATTGTTACAGTGTAACCCTACTTAGCACATAGCTCAGACTGGCACAGGTTGGATATTGTTACAGTGTAACCCTACTCAGCATATAGCTCAGACTGGCACAGGTTGGATATTGTTACAGTGTAACCCTACTTAGCGCATAGCTCAGACTGGCACAGGTTGGATATTGTTACAATGTAACCCTACTTAGCACATAGCTCAGACTGGCACAGGTTGGATATTGTTACAGTGTAACCCTACTTAGCACATAGCTCAGACTGGCACAGGTTGGGTATTGTTACAGTGTAACCCTACTTAGCACATAGCTCAGACTGGCACAGGTTGGATATTGTTACAGTGTAATCCTACTTAGCACATAGCTCAGACTGGCGGTTGGATATTGTTACAGTGTAACCCTACTCAGCATATAGCTCAGACTGGCACAGGTTGGATATTGTTACAGTGTAACCCTACTTAGCGCATAGCTCAGACTGGCACAGGTTGGATATTGTTACAATGTAACCCTACTTAGCACATAGCTCAGACTGGCACAGGTTGGATATTGTTACAGTGTAACCCTACTTAGCACATAGCTCAGACTGGCACAGGTTGGGTATTGTTACAGTGTAACCCTACTTAGCACATAGCTCAGACTGGCACAGGTTGCATATTGTTACAGTGTAACCCTACTTAGCACATAGCTCAGACTGGCACAGGTTGGATATTGTTACAGTGTAACCCTACTTAGCACATAGCTCAGACTGGCACAGGTTGGATATTGTTACAGTGTAACCCTACTTAGCACATAGCTAAGACTGGCACAGGTTGGATATTGTTACAGTGTAATCCTACTTAGCACATAGCTCAGACTGGCGGTTGGATATTGTTACAGTGTAACCCTACTCAGCATATAGCTCAGACTGGCACAGGTTGGATATTGTTACAGTGTAACCCTACTTAGCACATAGCTCAGACTGGCACAGGTTGGATATTGTTACAGTGTAACCCTACTTAGCACATAGCTCAGACTGGCACAGGTTGGGTATTGTTACAGTGTAACCCTACTTAGCACATAGCTCAGACTGGCACAGGTTGGATATTGTTACAATGTAACCCTACTTAGCACATAGCTCAGACTGGCACAGGTTGGATATTATTACAGTGTAACCTTACTTAGCGCATAGCTCAGACTGGCACAGGTTGGATATTGTTACAGTGTAACCCTACTCAGCACATAGCTCAGACTGGCACAGGTTGGGTATTGTTACAGTGTAACCCTACTTAGCACATAGCTGAGACTGGCACAGGTTGAATATTGTTACAGTGTAACCCTACTTAGCACATAGCTCAGACTGGCACAGGTTGGATATTGTTACAGTGTAACCCTACTTAGCACATAGCTCAGACTGGCACAGGTTGGATATTGTTACAGTGTAACCCTACTTAGCACATAGCTCAGACTGGCACAGGTTGGGTATTGTTACAGTGTAACCCTACTTAGCGCATAGCTCAGACTGGCACAGGTTGGATATTGTTACAGTGTAACCCTACTTAGCACATAGCTCAGGCTGGCACAGGTTGGGTATTGTTACAGTGTAACCCTACTTAGCACATAGCTCAGACTGGCACAGGTTGGGTATTGTTACAGTGTAACCCTACTTAGCACATAGCTCAGACTGGCACAGGTTGGATATTGTTACAGTGTAACCCTACTTAGCACATAGCTCAGACTGGCACAGGTTAGATATTGTTACAGTGTAACCCTACTCAGCACATAGCTCAGACTGGCACAGGTTGGATATTGTTACAGTGTAACCCTACTTAGCACATTGCTCAGACTGGCACAGGTTGGATATTGTTACAGTGTAACCCTACTTAGCACATAGCTCAGACTGGCACAGGTTGGATATTGTTACAGTGTAACCCTACTTAGCACATAGCTCAGACTGGCACAGGTTGGATATTGTTACAGTGTAACCCTACTTAGCACATAGCTCAGACTGGCACAGGTTGGATATTGTTACAGTGTAACCCTACTCAGCACATAGCTCAGGCTGGTACAGGTTGGGTATTGTTACAGTGTAACCCTACTTAGCACATAGCTCAGACTGGCACAGGTTGGATATTGTTACATTGTAACCCTACTTAGCGCATAGCTCAGACTGGCACAGGTTGGATATTGTTACAGTGTAACCCTACTTAGCGCATAGCTCAGACTGGCACAAGTTGGGTATTGTTACAGTGTAACCCTACTTAGCACATAGCTCAGACTGGCACAGGTTGGATATTATTACAGTGTAACCCTACTTAGCACATAGCTCAGACTGGCACAGCTTGGATATTGTGTACAATGTAACCCTACTTAGCACATAGCTCAGACTGGCACAGGTTGGATATTGTTACAGTGTAACCCTACTCAGCACATAGCTCAGACTGGCACAGGTTGGGTATTGTTACAGTGTAACCCTACTTAGCGCATAGCTCAGACTGGCACAGGTTGGATATTATTACAGTGTAACCCTACTTAGCACATAGCTCAGACTGGCACAGGTTGGATATTGTTACAGTGTAACCCTACTTAGCACATAGCTCAGACTGGCACAGGTTGGGTATTGTTACAGTGTAACCCTACTTAGCACATAGCTCAGACTGGCACAGGTTGGATATTATTACAGTGTAACCCTACTTAGCACATAGCTCAGACTGGCACAGGTTGGATATTGTTACAGTGTAACCCTACTTAGCACATAGATCAGACTGGCACAGGTTGGGTATTGTTACAGTGTAACCCTACTTAGCACATAGCTCAGACTGGCACAGGTTGGATATTGTTACAGTGTAACCCTACATAGCACATAGCTCAGACTGGCACAGGTTGGATATTGTTACAGTGTAACCCTACTTAGCACATAGCTCAGACTGGCACAGGTTGGATATTGTTACAGTGTAACCCTACTTAGAGCATAGCTCAGACTGGCACAGGTTGGGTATTGTTACAGTGTAACCCTACTTAGCGCATAGCTCAGACTGGCACAAGTTGGATATTGTTACAGTGTAACCCTACTTAGCGCATAGCTCAGACTGGCACAGGTTGGATATTGTTACAGTGTAACCCTACTTAGCGCATAGCTCAGACTGGCACAGGTTGGATATTGTTACAGTGTAACCCTACTTAGCACATAGCTCAGACTGGCACAGGTTGGGAATTGTTACAGTGTAACCCTACTTAGCACATAGCTCAGACTGGCACAGGTTGCATATTGTTACAGTGTAACCCTACTTAGCACATAGCTCAGACTGGCACAGGTTGGGTATTGTTACAATGTAACCCTACTTAGCACATAGCTCAGACTGGCACAGGTTGGATATTGTTACAGTGTAACCCTACTTAGCACATAGCTCAGACTGGCACAGGTTGGGTATTGTTACAATGTAACCCTACTTAGCAAATTGCTCAGACTGGCACAGGTTGCATATTGTTACAGTGTAACCCTACTTAGCACATAGCTCAGACTGGCACAGGTTGGGTATTGTTACAGTGTAACCCTACTTAGCACATAGCTCAGACTGGCACAGGTTGGGTATTGTTACAATGTAACCCTACTTAGCACATAGCTCAGACTGGCACAGGTTGGATATTGTTACAGTGTAACCCTACTTAGCACATAGCTCAGACTGGCACAGGTTGGGTATTGTTACAATGTAACCCTACTTAGCACATAGCTCAGACTGGCACAGGTTGCATATTGTTACAGTGTAACCCTACTTAGCACATAGCTCAGACTGGCACAGGTTGGGTATTGTTACAGTGTAACCCTACTTAGCACATAGCTCAGACTGGCACAGGTTGGGTATTGTTACAGTGTAACCCTACTTAGCACATAGCTCAGACTGGCACAGGTTGGATATTGTTACAGTGTAACCCTACTTAGCACATAGCTCAGACTGGCACAGGTTGCATATTGTTACAGTGTAACCCTACTTAGCACATAGCTCAGACTGGCACAGGTTGGGTATTGTTACAGTGTAACCCTACTTAGCACATAGCTCAGACTGGCACAGGTTGGATATTGTTACAGTGTAACCCTACTTAGCACATAGCTCAGACTGGCACAGGTTGGATATTGTTACAGTGTAATCCTACTTAGCACATAGCTCAGACTGGCGGTTGGATATTGTTACAGTGTAACCCTACTCAGCATATAGCTCAGACTGGCACAGGTTGGATATTGTTACAGTGTAACCCTACTTAGCGCATAGCTCAGACTGGCACAGGTTGGATATTGTTACAGTGTAACCCTACTTAGCACATAGCTCAGACTGGCACAGGTTGGATATTGTTACAGTGTAACCCTACTTAGCACATAGCTCAGACTGGCACAGGTTGGATATTGTTACAGTGTAACCCTACTTAGCACATAGCTCAGACTGGCACAGGTTGGATATTGTTACAATGTAACCCTACTCAGCACATAGCTCAGACTGGCACAGGTTGGATATTGTTACAGTGTAATCCTACTCAGCACATAGCTCAGACTGGCACAGGTTGGATATTGTTACAATGTAACCCTACTCAGCACATAGCTCAGACTGGCACAGGTTGGATATTGTTACAATGTAACCCTACTCAGCACATAGCTCAGACTGGCACAGGTTGGATATTGTTACAGTGTAATCCTACTTAGCACATAGCTCAGACTGGCACAGGTTGGATATTGTTACAGTGTAACCCTACTTAGCACATAGCTCAGACTGGCACAGAATGGATATTGTTAAGTGTAACCCTACTTAGCACATAGCTCAGACTGGCACAGGTTGGGTATTGTTACAGTGTAACCCTACTTAGCACATAGCTCAGACTGGCACAGGTTGGGTATTGTTACAGTGTAACCCTACTTATCACATAGCTCAGACTGGCACAGGTTGGATATTGTTACAGTGTAACCCTACTTAGCACATAGCTCAGACTGGAACAGGTTGGATATTGTTACAGTGTAACCCTACTTAGCACATAGCTCAGACTGGCACAGGTTGGATATTGTTACAATGTAACCCTACTCAGCACATAGCTCAGACTGGCACAGGTTGGATATTGTTACAGTGTAATCCTACTCAGCATATAGCTCAGACTGGCACAGGTTGGATATTGTTACAGTGTAACCCTACTTAGCACATAGCTCAGACTGGCACAGGTTGGATATTGTTACAGTGTAACCCTACTTAGCACATAGCTCAGACTGGCGGTTGGATATTGTTACAGTGTAACCCTACTCAGCATATAGCTCAGACTGGCACAGGTTGGATATTGTTACACTGTAACCCTACTTAGCACATAGCTCAGACTGGCACAGGTTGGATATTGTTACAGTGTAACCCTACTTAGTACATAGCTCAGACTGGCACAGGCTAAATATTGTTACAGTGTAACCCTACTTAGCACATAGCTCAGACTGGCACAGGTTGGATATTGTTACAGTGTAACCCTACTAAGCACATAGCTGAGATTGGCACAGGTTGGATATTGTTACAGTGTAACCCTACTTAGCACATAGCTCAGACTGGCACAGGTTGTGTATTGTTACAGTGTAACCCTACTTAGCACATAGCTCAGACTGGCACAGGTTGGGTATTGTTACAGTGTAACCCTACTCAGCACATAGCTCAGACTGGCACAGGTTGCATATTGTTACAGTGTAACCCTACTTAGCACATAGCTCAGACTGGCACAGGTTGGGTATTGTTACAGTGTAACCCTACTTAGCACATAGCTCAGACTGGCACAGGTTGTGTATTGTTACAGTGTAACCCTACTTAGCACATAGCTCAGACTGGCACAGGTTGGGTATTGTTACAGTGTAACCCTACGTAGCACATAGCTCAGACTGGCACAGGTTGGATATTGTTACAGTGTAACCCTACTTAGCACATAGCTCAGACTGGCACAGGTTGGGTATTGTTACAGTGTAACCCTACTCAGCACATAGCTCAGACTGGCACAGGTTGCATATTGTTACAGTGTAACCCTACTTAGCACATAGCTCAGACTGGCACAGGTTGGATATTGTTACAGTGTAACCCTACTTAGCACATAGCTCAGACTGGCACAGGTTGGGTATTGTTACAATGTAACCCTACTTAGCACATAGCTCAGACTGGCACAGGTTGCATATTGTTACAGTGTAACCCTACTTAGCACATAGCTCAGACTGGCACAGGTTAGATATTGTTACAGTGTAACCCTACTTAGCACATAGCTCAGACTGGCACAGGTTGGATATTGTTACAGTGTAACCCTACTTAGCACATAGCTCAGACTGGCACAGGTTGAATATTGTTACAGTGTAACCCTACTCAGCACATAGCTCAGACTGGCACAGGTTGGGTATTGTTACAATGTAACCCTACTTAGCGCATAGCTCAGACTGGCACAGGTTGGATATTGTTACAGTGTAACCCTACTTAGCACATAGCTCAGACTGGCACAGGTTGGATATTGTGTACAATGTAACCCTACTTAGCGCATAGCTCAGACTGGCACAGGTTGGGTATTGCTACAGTGTAACGCTACTTAGCACATAGCTCAGACTGGCACAGGTTGGATATTGTTACAGTGTAACCCTACTTAGCACATAGCTCAGACTGGCACAGGTTGGGTATTGTTACAGTGTATCCCTACTTAGCACATAGCTCAGACTGGCACAGGTTGGATATTGTTACAGTGTAACCCTACTTAGTGCATAGCTCAGACTGGCACAGGTTGGATATTGTTACAGTGTAACCCTACTTAGTGCATAGCTCAGACTGGCACAGGTTGGATATTGTTACAGTGTAACCCTACTTAGCACATAGCTCAGACTGGCACAGGTTGGGTATTGTTACAGTGTAACCCTACTTAGCACATAGCTCAGACTGGCACAGGTTGGGTATTGTTACAGTGTAACCCTACTTAGCACATAGCTCAGACTGGCACAGGTTGGATATTGTTACAGTGTAACCCTACTTAGCACATAGCTCAGACTGGCACAGGTTGGATATTGTTACAGTGTAACCCTACTTAGCACATAGCTCAGACTGGCACAGGTTGGGTATTGTTACAGTGTAACCCTACTTAGCACATAGCTCAGACTGGCACAGGTTGGATATTGTTACAATGTAACCCTACTTAGCACATAGCTCAGACTGGCACAGGTTGCATATTGTGTACAATGTAACCCTACTTAGCGCATAGCTCAGACTGGCACAGGTTGGATATTGTTACAGTGTAACCCTACTTAGCACATAGCTCAGACTGGCACAGGTTGGATATTGTTACAGTGTAACCCTACTTAGCACATAGCTCAGACTGGCACAGGTTGGATATTGTTACAATGTAACCCTACTTAGCACTTAGTTTAGACTGGCACAGGTTGGATATTGTTACAGTGTAACCCTACTTAGCACATAGCTCAGACTGGCACAGGTTGGGTATTGTTACAGTGTAACCCTACTTAGCACATAGCTCAGGCTGGCACAGGTTGGGTATTGTTACAGTGTAACCCTACTTAGCACATAGCTCAGACTGGCACAGGTTGGATATTGTTACAGTGTAACCCTACTTAGCACATAGCTCAGACTGGCACAGGTTGGATATTGTTACAATGTAACCCTACTCAGCACATAGCTCAGACTGGCACAGGTTGGATATTGTTACAGTGTAACCCTACTTAGCACATAGCTCAGACTGGCACAGGTTGGATATTGTTACAGTGTAACCCTACTTAGCACATAGCTCAGACTGGCACAGGTTGGGTATTGTTACAATGTAACCCTACTCAGCACATAGCTCAGACTGGCACAGGTTGGGTATTGTTACAGTGTAACCCTACTTAGCACATAGCTCAGACTGGCACAGGTTGGATATTGTTACAGTGTAACCCTACTTAGCACATAGCTCAGACTGGCACAGGTTGGATATTGTTACAATGTAACCCTACTTAGCACATAGCTCAGACTGGCACAGGTTGGGTATTGTTACAGTGTAACCCTACTTAGCACATAGCTCAGACTGGCACAGGTTGGATATTGTTACAGTGTAACCCTACTTAGCACATAGCTCAGACTGGCACATGTTGGATATTGTTAGAGTGTAACCCTACTCAGCACATAGCTCAGACTGGCACAGGTTGGATATTGTTACAGTGTAACCCGACTTAGCACATAGCTCAGACTGGCACAGGTTGGATATAGTTACAGTGTAATCCTACTCAGCACATAGCTCAGACTGGCACAGGTTGGATATAGTTACAGTGTAACCCTACTTAGCACATAGCTCAGACTGGCACATGTTGGATATTGTTAGAGTGTAACCCTACTTAGCACATAGATCAGACTGGCACAGGTTGGATATTGTTACAGTGTAACCCTACTCAGCACATAGCTCAGACTGGCACAGGTTGGATATTGTTACAGTGTAACCCTACTTAGCACATAGCTCAGACTGGCACAGGTTGGATATAGTTACAGTGTAATCCTACTTAGCACATAGCTCAGACTGGCACAGGTTGGATATAGTTACAGTGTAACCCTACTTAGCACATAGCTCAGACTGGCACAGGTTGGATATTGTTACAGTGTAACCCTACTTAGCACATAGCTCAGACTGGCACTGGTTGGATATTATTACAGTGTAACCCTACTTAGCACATAGCTCAGACTGGCACAGGTTGGATATTGTTACAGTGTAACCCTACTCAGCACATAGCTCAGACTGGCACAGGTTGGATATTGTTACAGTGTAACCCTACTTAGCACATAGCTCAGACTGGCACAGGTTGGATATTGTTACAGTGTAACCCTACTTAGCACATAGCTCAGACTGGCACAGGTTGGATATTGTTACAGTGTAACCCTACTTAGCGCATAGCTCAGACTGGCACAGGTTGGATATTGTTACAGTGTAACCCTACTTAGCACATAGCTCAGACTGGCACAGGTTGGATATTGTTACAATGTAACCCTACTTAGCGCATAGCTCAGACTGGCACAGGATGGATATTGTTACAGTGTAACCCTACTTAGCGCATAGCTCAGACTGGCACAGGTTGGATATTGTGTACAATGTAACCCTACTTAGCGCATAGCTCAGACTGGCACAGGTTGGGTATTGCTACAGTGTAACGCTACTTAGCACATAGCTCAGACTGGCACAGGTTGGATATTGTTACAGTGTAACCCTACTTAGCACATAGCTCAGACTGGCACAGGTTGGGTATTGTTACAGTGTATCCCTACTTAGCACATAGCTCAGACTGGCACAGGTTGGATATTGTTACAGTGTAACCCTACTTAGAGCATAGCTCAGACTGGCACAGGTTGGATATTGTTACAGTGTAACCCTACTTAGAGCATAGCTCAGACTGGCACAGGTTGGATATTGTTACAGTGTAACCCTACTTAGCACATAGCTCAGACTGGCACAGGTTGGGTATTGTTACAGTGTAACCCTACTTAGCACATAGCTCAGACTGGCACAGGTTGGATATTGTTACAGTGTAACCCTACTTAGCACATAGCTCAGACTGGCACAGGTTGGATATTGTTACAGTGTAACCCTACTTAGCACATAGCTCAGACTGGAACAGGTTGGATATTGTTACAGTGTAATCCTACTTAGCACATAGCTCAGACTGGCACAGGTTGGATATTGTTACAGTGTAACCCTACTTAGCACATAGCTCAGACTGGCACAGGTTGGATATTGTTACAGTGTAACCCTACTTAGCACATAGCTCAGACTGGCACAGGTTGGATATTGTTACAATGTAACCCTACTTAGCACATAGCTCAGACTGGCACAGGTTGGATATTGTTACAGTGTAACCCTACTTAGCACATAGCTCAGACTGGCACAGGTTGGATATTGTTACAGTGTAACCCTACTTAGCACATAGCTCAGACTGGCACAGGTTGGATATTGTTACAGTGTAACCCTACTTAGCACATAGCTCAGACTGGCACAGGTTGGATATTGTTACAATGTAACCCTACTTAGCACATAGCTCAGACTGGCACAGGTTGGGTATTGTTACAGTGTAACCCTACTTAGCACATAGCTCAGACTGGCACAGGTTGGATATTGTTACAATGTAACCCTACTTAGCACATAGCTCAGACTGGCACAGGTTGGATATTGTTACAGTGTAACCCTACTTAGCACATAGCTCAGACTGGCACAGGTTGGGTATTGTTACAGTGTAACCCTACTTAGCACATAGCTCAGACTGGCACAGGCTGGATATTGTTACAGTGTAACCCTACTTAGCACATAGCTCAGACTGGCACAGGTTGGATATTGTTACAGTGTAACCCTACTTAGCACATAGCTCAGACTGGCACAGGTTGGATATTGTTACAGTGTAACCCTACTTAGCACATAGCTCAGACTGGCACAGGTTGGATATTGTTACAGTGTAACCCTACTTAGCGCATAGCTCAGATTGGCACAGGTTGGATATTGTTACAGTGTAACCCTACTTAGCACATAGCTCAGACTGGCACAGGTTGGGGATATTGTTACAGTGTAACCCTACTTAGCACATAGCTCAGACTGGCACAGGTTGGGGATATTGTTACAGTGTAACCCTACTTAGCACATAGCTCAGACTGGCACAGGTTGGGGATATTGTTACAGTGTAACCCTACTTAGCACATAGCTCAGACTGGCACAGGTTGGGTATTGTTACAGTGTAACCCTACTCAGCACATAGCTCAGACTGGCACAGGTTGGGTATTGTTACAGTGTTACCCTACTCAGCACATAGCTCTGACTGGCACAGGTTGGGTATTGTTACAGTGTTACCCTACTCAGCACATAGCTCTGACTGGCACAGGTTGGGTATTGTTACAGTGTAACCCTACTTAGCACATAGCTCAGACTGGCACAGGTTGGATATTGTTACAGTGTAACCCTACTTAGCACATAGCTCAGACTGGCACAGGTTGGATATTGTTACAGTGTAACCCTACTCAGCACATAGCTCAGACTGGCACAGGTTGGGTATTGTTACAGTGTAACCCTACTTAGCACATAGCTCAGACTGGCACAGGTTGTGTATTGTTACAATGTAACCCTACTTAGCACATAGCTCAGACTGGCACAGGTTGGATATTGTTACAATGTGACCCTACTTAGCACATAGCTCAGACTGGCACAGGTTGGATATTGTTACAGTGTAACCCTACTTAGCACATAGCTCAGACTGGCACAGGTTGGGTATTGTTACAGTGTAACCCTACTTAGCGCATAGCTCAGACTGGCACAGGTTGGGTATTGTTACAGTGTAACCCTACTTAGCACATAGCTCAGACTGGCACAGGTTGGATATTATTACAGTGTAACCCTACTTAGCACATAGCTCAGACTGGCACAGGTTGGATATTGTTACAGTGTAACCCTACTTAGCACATAGATCAGACTGGCACAGGTTGGGTATTGTTACAGTGTAACCCTACTTAGCACATAGCTGAGACTGGCACAGGATGGATATTGTTACAGTGTAACCCTACTTAGCACATAGCTCAGACTGGCACAGGTTGGATATTGTTACAATGTAACCCTACTTAGCACATAGCTGAGACTGGCACAGGTTGGATATTGTTACAGTGTAACCCTACTTAGCACATAGCTCAGACTGGCACAGGTTGGATATTGTTACAGTGTAACCCTACTTAGAGCATAGCTCAGACTGGCACAGGTTGGGTATTGTTACAGTTTAACCCTACTTAGCACATAGCTCAGACTGGCACAGGTTGGATATTGTTACAGTGTAACCCTACTTAGCACATAGCTCAGACTGGCACAGGTTGGGTATTGTTACAGTGTAACCCCACTTAGCACATAGCTCAGACTGGCACAGGTTGGATATTATTACAATGTAACCCTACTTAGCACATAGCTCAGACTGGCACAGGTTGGATATTGTTACAGTGTAACCCTACTTAGCACATAGCTCAGACTGGCACAGGTTGGATATTGTTACAGTGTAACCCTACTTAGCACATAGCTCAGACTGGCACAGGTTGGATATTGTTACAATGTAACCCTACTTAGCACATAGCTCAGACTGGCACAGGTTGGATATTGTTACAGTGTAATCCTACTTAGCACATAGCTCAGACTGGCACAGGTTGGATATTGTTACAGTGTAACCCTACTTAGCACATAGCTCAGACTGGCACAGGTTGGATATTGTTACAGTGTAACCCCACTTAGCACATAGCTCAGACTGGCACAGGTTGGATATTGTTACAGTGTAACCCTACTTAGCACATAGCTCAGACTGGCACAGGTTGGATATTGTTACAGTGTAACCCCACTTAGCACATAGCTCAGACTGGCACAGGTTGGATATTGTTACAGTGTAACCCTACTTAGCACATAGCTCAGACTGGCACAGGTTGGATATTGTTACAGTGTAACCCTACTTAGCACATAGCTCAGACTGGCACAGGTTGGATATTGTTACAGTGTAACCCTACTTAGCACATAGCTCAGACTGGCACAGGTTGGATATTGTTACAGTGTAACCCTACTTAGCACATAGCTCAGACTGGCACAGGTTGGATATTGTTACAGTGTAACCCTACTCAGCACATAGCTCAGACTGGCACAGGTTGGATATTGTTACAGTGTAACCCTACTTAGCACATAGCTCAGACTGGCACAGGTTGGATATTGTTACAGTGTAACCCTACTTAGCACATAGCTCAGACTGGCACAGGTTGGATATTGTTACAGTGTAACCCTACTTAGCACATAGCTCAGACTGGCACAGGATGGATATTGTTACAGTGTAACCCTACTTAGCACATAGCTCAGGCTGGCACAGGTTGGATTTTGTTACAGTGTAACCCTACTTAGCACATAGCTCAGACTGGCACAGGTTGGATATTGTTACAGTGTAACCCTACTTAGCACATAGCTCAGACTGGCACAGGTTGGATATTGTTACCGTGTAATCCTACTTAGCACATAGCTCAGACTGGCACAGGTTGGATATTGTTACAGTGTAACCCTACTTAGCACATAGCTCAGACTGGCACAGGTTGCATATTGTTACAGTGTAACCCTACTCAGCACATAGATCAGACTGGCACAGGTTGGGTATTGTTACAATGTAACCCTACTTAGCACATAGCTCAGACTGGCACAGGTTGGGGATATTGTTACAGTGTAACCCTACTCAGCACATAGCTCAGACTGGCACAGGTTGGATATTGTTACAGTGTAACCCTACTTAGCACATAGCTCAGACTGGCACAGGTTGGATATTGTTACAGTGTAACCCTACTTAGCACATAGCTCAGACTGGCACAGGTTGGATATTGTTACAGTGTAACCCTACTTAGCGCATAGCTCAGACTGGCACAGGTTGGATATTGTTACAGTGTAACCCTACTTAGCACATAGCTCAGACTGGCACAGGTTGGATATTGTTACAATGTAACCCTACTTAGCACATAGCTCAGACTGGCACAGGATGGATATTGTTACAGTGTAACCCTACTTAGCGCATAGCTCAGACTGGCACAGGTTGGATATTGTGTACAATGTAACCCTACTTAGCGCATAGCTCAGACTGGCACAGGTTGGGTATTGCTACAGTGTAACGCTACTTAGCACATAGCTCAGACTGGCACAGGTTGGATATTGTTACAGTGTAACCCTACTTAGCACATAGCTCAGACTGGCACAGGTTGGGTATTGTTACAGTGTAACCCTACTTAGCACATAGCTCAGACTGGCACAGGTTGGATATTGTTACAGTGTAACCCTACTTAGCACATAGCTCAGACTGGCACAGGTTGGATATTGTTACAGTGTAACCCTACTTAGTGCATAGCTCAGACTGGCACAGGTTGGATATTGTTACAGTGTAACCCTACTTAGTGCATAGCTCAGACTGGCACAGGTTGGATATTGTTACAGTGTAACCCTACTTAGTGCATAGCTCAGACTGGCACAGGTTGGATATTGTTACAGTGTAACCCTACTTAGCACATAGCTCAGACTGGCACAGGTTGGGTATTGTTACAGTGTAACCCTACTTAGCGCATAGCTCAGACTGGCACAGGTTGGATATTGTTACAGTGTAACCCTACTTAGCACATAGCTCAGACTGGCACAGGTTGGATATTGTTACAATGTAACCCTACTTAGCACATAGCTCAGACTGGCACAGGTTGGATATTGTTACAGTGTAACCCTACTCAGCACATAGCTCAGACTGGCACAGGTTGGATATTGTTACAGTGTAACCCTACTTAGCACATAGCTCAGACTGGCACAGGTTGGGTATTGTTACAGTGTAACCCTACTTAGCACATAGCTCAGACTGGCACAGGTTGGATATTGTTACAATGTAACCCTACTTAGCACATAGCTCAGACTGGCACAGGTTGGATATTATTACAGTGTAACCTTACTTAGCGCATAGCTCAGACTGGCACAGGTTGGATATTGTTACAGTGTAACCCTACTCAGCACATAGCTCAGACTGGCACAGGTTGGGTATTGTTACAGTGTAACCCTACTTAGCACATAGCTCAGACTGGCACAGGTTGGATATTGTTACAGTGTAACCCTACTTAGCACATAGCTGAGACTGGCACAGGTTGGATATTGTTACAGTGTAACCCTACTTAGCACATAGCTCAGACTGGCACAGGTTGGATATTGTTACAGTGTAACCCTACTTAGCACATAGCTCAGACTGGCACAGGTTGGGTATTGTTACAGTGTAACCCTACTTAGCACATAGCTCAGACTGGCACAGGTTGGATATTGTTACAGTGTAACCCTACTTAGCACATAGCTCAGACTGGCACAGGTTGGATATTATTACAGTGTAACCCTACTTAGCACATAGCTCAGACTGGCACAGGTTGGGTATTGTTACAGTGTAACCCTACTTAGCACATAGCTCAGACTGGCACAGGTTGGATATTGTTACAGTGTAACCCTACTTAGCACATAGCTCAGACTGGCACAGGTTGGATATTGTTACAGTGTAACCCTACTTAGCACATAGCTCAGACTGGCACAGGTTGGGTATTGTTACAGTGTAACCCTACTTAGCGCATAGCTCAGACTGGCACAGGTTGGATATTGTTACAGTGTAACCCTACTTAGCACATAGCTCAGTCTGGCACAGGTTGGGTATTGTTACAGTGTAACCCTACTTAGCACATAGCTCAGACTGGCACAGGTTGGGTATTGTTACAGTGTAACCCTACTTAGCACATAGCTCAGACTGGCACAGGTTGGATATTGTTACAGTGTAACCCTACTTAGCACATAGCTCAGACTGGCACAGGTTAGATATTGTTACAGTGTAACCCTACTCAGCACATAGCTCAGACTGGCACAGGTTGGATATTGTTACAGTGTAACCCTACTTAGCACATTGCTCAGACTGGCACAGGTTGGATATTGTTACAGTGTAACCCTACTTAGCACATAGCTCAGACTGGCACAGGTTGGATATTGTTACAGTGTAACCCTACTTAGCACATAGCTCAGACTGGCACAGGTTGGATATTGTTACAGTGTAACCCTACTTAGCACATAGCTCAGACTGGCACAGGTTGGATATTGTTACAGTGTAACCCTACTCAGCACATAGCTCAGGCTGGTACAGGTTGGGTATTGTTACAGTGTAACCCTACTTAGCACATAGCTCAGACTGGCACAGGTTGGATATTGTTACAATGTAACCCTACTTAGCGCATAGCTCAGACTGGCACAGGTTGGATATTGTTACAGTGTAACCCTACTTAGCGCATAGCTCAGACTGGCACAAGTTGGGTATTGTTACAGTGTAACCCTACTTAGCACATAGCTCAGACTGGCACAGGTTGGATATTATTACAGTGTAACCCTACTTAGCACATAGCTCAGACTGGCACAGGTTGGATATTGTTACAGTGTAACCCTACTCAGCACATAGCTCAGACTGGCACAGGTTGGGTATTGTTACAGTGTAACCCTACTTAGCGCATAGCTCAGACTGGCACAGGTTGGATATTATTACAGTGTAACCCTACTTAGCACATAGATCAGACTGGCACAGGTTGGATATTGTTACAGTGTAACCCTACTTAGCACATAGATCAGACTGGCACAGGTTGGGTATTGTTACAGTGTAACCCTACTTAGCACATAGCTCAGACTGGCACAGGTTGGATATTATTACAGTGTAACCCTACTTAGCACATAGCTCAGACTGGCACAGGTTGGATATTGTTACAGTGTAACCCTACTTAGCACATAGCTGAGACTGGCACAGGTTGGATATTGTTACAATGTAACCCTACTTAGCACATAGCTCAGACTGGCACAGGTTGGATATTGTTACAGTGTAATCCTACTTAGCACATAGATCAGACTGGCACAGGTTGGGTATTGTTACAGTGTAACCCTACTTAGCACATAGCTCAGACTGGCACAGGTTGGATATTGTTACAGTGTAACCCTACATAGCACATAGCTCAGACTGGCACAGGTTGGATATTGTTACAGTGTAACCCTACTTAGAGCATAGCTCAGACTGGCACAGGTTGGGTATTGTTACAGTGTAACCCTACTTAGCGCATAGCTCAGACTGGCACAAGTTGGATATTGTTACAGTGTAACCCTACTTAGCGCATAGCTCAGACTGGCACAGGTTGGATATTGTTACAGTGTAACCCTACTTAGAGCATAGCTCAGACTGGCACAGGTTGGGTATTGTTACAGTGTAACCCTACTTAGCGCATAGCTCAGACTGGCACAAGTTGGATATTGTTACAGTGTAACCCTACTTAGCGCATAGCTCAGACTGGCACAGGTTGGATATTGTTACAGTGTAACCCTACTTAGCGCATAGCTCAGACTGGCACAGGTTGGATATTGTTACAGTGTAACCCTACTTAGCACATAGCTCAGACTGGCACAGGTTGGGAATTGTTACAGTGTAACCCTACTTAGCACATAGCTCAGACTGGCACAGGTTGCATATTGTTACAGTGTAACCCTACTTAGCACATAGCTCAGACTGGCACAGGTTGGGTATTGTTACAATGTAACCCTACTTAGCACATAGCTCAGACTGGCACAGGTTGGATATTGTTACAGTGTAACCCTACTTAGCACATAGCTCAGACTGGCACAGGTTGGGTATTGTTACAATGTAACCCTACTTAGCAAATTGCTCAGACTGGCACAGGTTGGGTATTGTTACAGTGTAACCCTACTTAGCACATAGCTCAGACTGGCACAGGTTGGGTATTGTTACAGTGTAACCCTACTTAGCAAATTGCTCAGACTGGCACAGGTTGGGTATTGTTACAGTGTAACCCTACTTAGCACATAGCTCAGACTGGCACAGGTTGGATATTGTTACAGTGTAACCCTACTCAGCACATAGCTCAGACTGGCACAGGTTGCATATTGTTACAGTGTAACCCTACTTAGCACATAGCTCAGACTGGCACAGGTTGGGTATTGTTACAGTGTAACCCTACTTAGCACATAGCTCAGACTGGCACAGGTTGGGTATTGTTACAATGTAACCCTACTTAGCACATAGCTCAGACTTGCACAGGTTGGATATTGTTACAGTGTAACCCTACTTAGCACATAGCTCAGACTGGCACAGGTTGGGTATTGTTACAATGTAACCCTACTTAGCACATAGCTCAGACTGGCACAGGTTGCATATTGTTACAGTGTAACCCTACTTAGCACATAGCTCAGACTGGCACAGGTTGGGTATTGTTACAGTGTAACCCTACTTAGCACATAGCTCAGACTGGCACAGGTTGGGTATTGTTACAGTGTAACCCTACTTAGCACATAGCTCAGACTGGCACAGGTTGGATATTGTTACAGTGTAACCCTACTTAGCACATAGCTCAGACTGGCACAGGTTGCATATTGTTACAGTGTAACCCTACTTAGCACATAGCTCAGACTGGCACAGGTTGGGTATTGTTACAGTGTAACCCTACTTAGCACATAGCTCAGACTGGCACAGGTTGGATATTGTTACAGTGTAACCCTACTTAGCACATAGCTCAGACTGGCACAGGTTGGATATTGTTACAGTGTAACCCTACTCAGCATATAGCTCAGACTGGCACAGGTTGGATATTGTTACAGTGTAACCCTACTTAGCGCATAGCTCAGACTGGCACAGGTTGGATATTGTTACAATGTAACCCTACTTAGCACATAGCTCAGACTGGCACAGGTTGGATATTGTTACAGTGTAACCCTACTTAGCACATAGCTCAGACTGGCACAGGTTGGATATTGTTACAGTGTAACCCTACTTAGCACATAGCTCAGACTGGCACAGGTTGGATATTGTTACAATGTAACCCTACTCAGCACATAGCTCAGACTGGCACAGGTTGGATATTGTTACAGTGTAATCCTACTCAGCACATAGCTCAGACTGGCACAGGTTGGATATTGTTACAATGTAACCCTACTCAGCACATAGCTCAGACTGGCACAGGTTGGATATTGTTACAATGTAACCCTACTCAGCACATAGCTCAGACTGGCACAGGTTGGATATTGTTACAGTGTAATCCTACTTAGCACATAGCTCAGACTGGCACAGGTTGGATATTGTTACAGTGTAACCCTACTTAGCACATAGCTCAGACTGGCACAGGATGGATATTGTTAAGTGTAACCCTACTTAGCACATAGCTCAGACTGGCACAGGTTGGGTATTGTTACAGTGTAACCCTACTTAGCACATAGCTCAGACTGGCACAGGTTGGGTATTGTTACAGTGTAACCCTACTTATCACATAGCTCAGACTGGCACAGGTTGGATATTGTTACAGTGTAACCCTACTTAGCACATAGCTCAGACTGGCACAGGTTGGATATTGTTACAATGTAACCCTACTCAGCACATAGCTCAGACTGGCACAGGTTGGATATTGTTACAGTGTAATCCTACTCAGCATATAGCTCAGACTGGCACAGGTTGGATATTGTTACAGTGTAACCCTACTTAGCACATAGCTCAGACTGGCACAGGTTGGATATTGTTACAGTGTAACCCTACTTAGCACATAGCTCAGACTGGCGGTTGGATATTGTTACAGTGTAACCCTACTCAGCATATAGCTCAGACTGGCACAGGTTGGATAGTGTTACAGTGTAACCCTACTTAGCACATAGCTCAGACTGGCACAGGTTGGATATTGTTACAGTGTAACCCTACTTAGTACATAGCTCAGACTGGCACAGGCTAAATATTGTTACAGTGTAACCCTACTTAGCACATAGCTCAGACTGGCACAGGTTGGATATTGTTACAGTGTAACCCTACTAAGCACATAGCTGAGATTGGCACAGGTTGGATATTGTTACAGTGTAACCCTACTTAGAGCATAGCTCAGACTGGCACAGGTTGGGTATTGTTACAGTGTAACCCTACTTAGCACATAGCTCAGACTGGCACAGGTTGCATATTGTTACAGTGTAACCCTACTTAGCACATAGCTCAGACTGGCACAGGTTGGATATTGTTACAGTGTAACCCTACTTAGAGCATAGCTCAGACTGGCACAGGTTGTATATTGTTACAGTGTAACCCTACTTAGCACATAGCTCAGACTGGCACAGGTTGCATATTGTTACAGTGTAACCCTACTTAGCACATAGCTCAGACTGGCACAGGTTGGATATTGTTACAGTGTAACCCTCTTTAGTGTACTCCTGTGGTATATATATAATGAGATTGTAGGTCTTGGCACATGGTGGCACAGGTTGGACATTATATGCAGTTTTTTGCAATGGGATGAAATGATGATTATTAACACTTTGTATGTTGTGTACCTACAGCTATTCCTGGTATACACAAGATGGGTCTTGGCACAGGGTGGTACACTTATGATATTGTGCTCTATGAATCCTGCAGTCCTGTGTGCGCCCTCCAGGTGGCGCTGTTGCCCTGGCACATTGTGAGCGCGCTCCTGGCACAGCTGTGTGGCTGATCCTCATGTGTCCCTGATCATTTCCAGATGTGGTAAAACTGCCATATATAGCAAGATATTAAAAGCAGACCCGGCCTGTGTCAGATGCGCTTTCCTGGAGTTATTGCAGCAGTTATGTCTTCAAAGTGGGAATGTGGAGTGCAGAGGAGGGGCAGCTCATCAGCGCCATGTGTGCCGGGAGAAGGGGTCCCAGGAGCCTCCATGTACACTACATCTCCAAACATGTCCAATGCAGCTAAGGATACCTTGTAATGGCCTTGGGTAGAGTTACATGGGAAGATATCAGAGGGCTCGCCGTGTAACTCTACATATCCAATACACTCCATCTTTTACCGTGACCTCTCATTGTACACATCTACATGAATCTATATATATATATAGTTTCCTCTGGAATATCAGGGGGGAGGGGTGTGGGGGCCTCTGCCCGTTGTCCTCATGTCATCGGAATTTGTGTAAATAGAAATGAGCTTTTTATTCTGCTTCAATGAAACATCACGTTAAAGGTTAACTAAATGGGAAACACCCGCCATGTTCTGCATGTGTGAGTACAAGAGCTCAGCCGTGTCCCATTCCCAGACCCCTCACCTTCAATCCTCACTTTCAACCCTTGGCGTCATATGATTGGGTCAGGGGTCAGGGGTCATATGATTGGGTCAGGGGTCAGGGGGTCATATGATTGGGTCAGGGGTCATATGATTGGATCAGGGCATCCTCAATAACTAGCATTAAAGGATCCAAATTACTTGTCATAATAACTACTAGAGATATCTTCTATGGCTCAGGCTGCCGAGAGATGCCGGGAACGCCGGGACAGCTATGTATGGCTTTATGAGTGGCAAAGAACACAGAAGAATTTAAGCAAAATGAAAGTGATTTGACTTGTGTTGTCATTGGCTGGTGGATCTGGTGGATCTACTTCTCTTTCTTGGGATTCGTGTCCTCCTCTGTAGATCACTTCACCCTCTGTCAGATATCTAAAGGAATACAAAGGTGGTCTGAGGTGAAGTAACTGCATTGCAGTCTAGGGATGTCTAATAATCGTATCCTCGTGTTATCCGGCAGTCTAGGGATGTCTAATAAACGTATTCTCATGTTATCCGGCAGTCTAGGGATGTCTAATAAACGTATCCTCATGTTATCTGGCAGTCTAGGGATGTCTAATAAACGTATCCTCATGTTATCCGGCAGTCTAGGGATGTCTAATAAACGTATTCTCATGTTATCCGGCAGTCTCTGGATGTCTAATAAACGTATCCTCATGTTATCCGGCAGTCTAGGGATGTATAATAAACGTATTCTCATGTTATCCGGCAGTCTCGGGATGTCTAATAAACGTATCCTCATGTTATCCGGCAGTCTAGGGATGTCTAATAAACGTATCCTTGTGTTATCCGGCAGTCTAGGGATGTCTAATAATCGTATTCTCATGTTATCCGGCAGTCTAGGGATGTCTAATAAACGTATCCTCATGTTATCCGGCAGTCTAGGGATGTCTAATAAACGTATTCTCATGTTATCCGGCAGTCTCGGGATGTCTAATAAACGTATTCTCATGTTATCTGGCAGTCTAGGGATGTCTAATAAACGTATTCTCATGTTATCCGGCAGTCTAGGGATGTCTAATAAACGTATTCTCATGTTATCTGGCAGTCTAGGGATGTCTAATAAACGTATTCTCATGTTATCCGGCAGTCTCGGGATGTCTAATAAACGTATCCTCGTGTTATCCGGCAGTCTAGGGATGTCTAATAAACGTATTCTCATGTTATCCGGCAGTCTCGGGATGTCTAATAAACGTATTCTCATGTTATCTGGCAGTCTAGGGATGTCTAATAAACGTATCCTCATGTTATCCGGCAGTCTAGGGATGTCTAATAAACGTATGCTTGTGTTATCCGGCAGTCTAGGGATGTCTAATAATCGTATTCTCATGTTATCCGGCAGTCTAGGGATGTCTAATAAACGTATTCTCATGTTATCTGGCAGTCTAGGGATGTCTAATAAACGTATCCTCATGTTATCTGGCAGTCTAGGGATGTCTAATAAACGTATCCTCGTGTTATCCGGCAGTCTAGGGATGTCTAATAATCATATTCTCATGTTATCCGGCAGTCTAGGGATGTCTAATAAACGTATTCTCATGTTATCTGGCAGTCTAGGGATGTCTAATAAACGTATCCTCTTGTTATCCGGCAGTCTAGGGATGTCTAATAAACGTATCCTCGTGTTATCCGGCAGTCTAGGGATGTCTAATAATCTTATTCTCATGTTATCCGGCAGTCTAGGGATGTCTAATAAACGTATTCTCATGTTATCTGGCAGTCTAGGGATGTCTAATAATCGTATCATCATGTTATCTGGCAGTCTAGGGATGTCTAATAATCGTATCCTCATGTTATCTGGCAGTCTAGGGATGTCTAATAAACGTATCCTCGTGTTATCTGGCAGTCTAGGGATGTCTAATAAACGTATCCTCGTGTTATCTGGCAGTCTAGGGATGTCTAATAAACGTATCCTCATGTTATCTGGCAGTCTAGGGATGTCTAATAAACGTATCCTCGTGTTATCCGGCAGTCTAGGGATGTCTAATAAACGTATTCTCATGTTATCTGGCAGTCTAGGGATGTCTAATAATCGTATCATCATGTTATCTGGCAGTCTAGGGATGTCTAATAATCGTATTCTCATGTTATCTGGCAGTCTAGGGATGTCTAATAAACGTATTCTCATGTTATCCGGCAGTCTAGGGATGTCTAATAAACGTATCCTCATGTTATCCGGCAGTCTAGGGATGTCTAATAAACGTATCCTCATGTTATCTGGCAGTCTAGGGATGTCTAATAAACGTATCCTCGTGTTATCCGGCAGTCTAGGGATGTCTAATAAACGTATTCTCATGTTATCTGGCAGTCTAGGGATGTCTAATAAACGTATCCTCATGTTATCCGGCAGTCTAGGGATGTCTAATAATCGTATCCTCGTGTTATCCGGCAGTCTAGGGATGTCTAATAATCGTATCATCAGATGGGCTAAGGTGGTACTGCTGATGGACTAGGGTTCTAATGGTGAGCTCTAATAGTGGGTTCTAATGGTGGGTCCTAATAGTGAGCTCTAATGGTGGGTTCTAATGGTGGGTTCTAATGGTGGGTTCTAATGGGGAGCTCTAATGGTGGGTTCTAATGGGGAGCTCTAATGGTGGGTTCTAATGGTGGGTTCTAATGGTGGGTCCTAATAGTGAGCTCTAATGGTGGGTTCTAATGGGGAGCTCTAATGGTGGGTTCTAATGGTGGGTTCTAATGGTGAGCTCTAATGGTGGGTTCTAATGGGGAGCTCTAATGGGGAGCTCTAATGGTGGGTTCTAATGGGGAGCTCTAATGGTGGGTTCTAATGGGGAGCTCTAATGGTGGGTTCTAATGGTGGGTTTTAATGGGGAGCTCTAATGGTGGGTTCTAATGGGGAGCTCTAATGGTGGGTTCTAATGGGGAGCTCTAATGGTGGGTTGTATTGGTGAGTTCTATTAGTGAGTGCAATGACTGGATGAAAATGAAAGATTCAGGAAACATCACTAGAGTCACGTGTGGGCTCAAATTGTGGGTAATATGGGGAGAAAAAGTATTGACACATACTGAAAATAGTGAGCTATGTTACAGTATCTAGGGTCTGTCTCATCTGCTGGTGCAGACACTCTGTGCCCTCTATAATGTGCCGTCTATAATGTGCCGTCTATAACGTGCCGTCTATAACGTGCCGTCTATAATGTGCAGTCTATAATGTGCCATCTATAATGTGCCCTCTATAATGTGCCGTCTATAATGTGCCGTCTATAATGTGCCGTCTATAATGTGCAGTCTATAATGTGCCGTCTATAATGTGCAGTCTATAATGTGCCGTCTATAATGTGCAGTCTATAATGTGCCGTCTATAATGTGCAGTCTATAATGTGCCGTCTATAATGTGCAGTCTATAATGTGCCGTCTATAATGTGCAGTCTATAATGTGCCGTCTATAATGTGCAGTCTATAATGTGCCGTCTATAACGTGCCGTCTATAATGTGCCGTCTATAATGTGCCGTCTATAATGTGCCGTTTATAATGTGCAGTCTATAATGTGCCGTCTATAATGTGCCGTCTATAATGTGCCGTCTATAATGTGCAGTCTATAATGTGCCGTCTGTAATGTGTCGTCTATAACGTGCCGTCTATAATGTGCCGTCTATAATGTGCAGTCTATAATGTGCCGTCTATAATGTGCAGTCTATAATGTGCCGTCTATAATGTGCCGTCTATAATGTGCCGTCTATAAAAAATGTGCCGTCTATAATGTGCAGTCTATAATGTGCCGTCTATAATGTGCCGTCTGTAATGTGCCGTCTGTAATGTGTCGTCTATAATGTGCCGTCTATAATGTGCCGTCTATAATGTGCCGTCTATAATGTGCCGTCTCTAATGTGCAGTCTGTAATGTGCAGTCTATAATGTGCCGTCTATAATGTGCAGTCTATAATGTGCCGTCTATAATGTGCCGTCTATAATGTGCAGTCTATAATGTGCCGTCTATAATGTGCCGTCTATAATGTGCAGTCTATAATGTGCAGTCTATAATGTGCCGTCTATAATGTGCCGTCTATAATGTGCCGTCTATAATGCGCCGTCTATAATGTGCCGTCTACAATGTGCAATCTATAATGTGCAGTCTATAATGCGCCGTCTATAATGTGCCGTCTATAATGTGCCGTCTATAATGTGCAGTCTATAATGTGACGTCAATAATGTGCCGTCTATAATGTGCCCTCTATAATGTGCAGTCTATCATGTGCAGTCTATAATGTGCCGTCTATAATGTGCCCTCTATAATGTGCAGTCTATAATGTGCAGTCTATAATGTGCCGTCTATAATGTACTGTATATAATGTGCCGTCTATAATGTGCCGTCTATAATGTGCCGTCTATAATGTGCAGTCTATAATGTGACGTCTATAATGTGCCGTCTATAATGTGCCGTCTATAATGTGCAGTCTATAATGTGCCGTCTATAATGTGCCGTCTATAATGTGCCGTCTGTAATGTGTCGTCTATAACGTGCCGTCTATAACGTGCCGTCTATAATGTGCAGTCTATAATGTGCCCTCTATAATGTGCCGTCTATAATGTGCCGTCTATAATGTGCCGTCTATAAAAAATGTGCCGTCTATAATGTGCCGTCTATAATGTGCCGTCTATAATGTGTCGTCTATAATGTGCCGTCTATAATGTGCCGTCTATAATGTGCAGTCTATAATGTGCCGTCTATAAAGTGCAGTCTATAATGTGCCGTCTATAATGTGCCGTCTATAATGTGCCGTCTATAATGTGCAGTCTGTAATGTGCAGTCTGTAATGTGCAGTCTATAATGTGCAGTCTATAATGTGCCGTCTATAATGTGCCGTCTATAATGTGCAGTCTATAATGTGCCGTCTATAATGTGCCGTCTATAATGTGCCGTCTATAATGTACCGTATATAATGTGCTGTATATAATGTGCTGTCTATAATGTGCCGTCTATAATGTGCCGTCTATAATGTGCCGTCTATAATGTGCCGTCTATAATGCGCCGTCTATAATGCGCCGTCTACAATGTGCAGTCTATAATGTGCAGTCTATAATGCGCCGTCTATAATGTGCCGTCTATAATGTGCCGTCTATAATGTGCAGTCTATAATGTGCCGTCTATAATGTGCCGTCTATAATGTGCAGTCTATAATGTACTGTATATAATGTGCCGTCTATAATGTGCAGTCTATAATGTGCCGTCTATAATGTGCCGTCTATAATGTGCCGTCTATAATGTGCCGTCTATAATGTGCCGTCTATAATGTGCCGTCTATAACGTGCCGTCTATAATGTGCCGTCTATAATGTGCAGTCTATAATGTACTGTATATAATGTGCTGTCTATAATGTGCCGTCTATAATGTGCCGTCTATAATGTACTGTATATAATGTGCTGTCTATAATGTGCCGTCTATAATGTGCCGTCTATAATGTACTGTATATAATGTGCTGTCTATAATGTGCCGTCTATAATGTGCCGTCTATAATGTGCCGTCTATAATGTGCCGTCTATAATGTGCCGTCTATAATGTACTGTATATAATGTGCAGTCTATAATGTACTGTATATAATGTGCCGTCTATAATGTGCCGTCTATAATGTACTGTATATAATGTGCCGTCTATAATGTGCCGTCTATAATGTGCCGTCTATAATGTGCCGTCTATAATGTACTGTATATAATGTGCAGTCTATAATGTACTGTATATAATGTGCCGTCTATAATGTGCCGTCTATAATGTACTGTATATAATGTGCCGTCTATAATGTGCCGTCTATAATGTGCCGTCTATAATGTGCAGTCTATAATGTGCCATCTATAATGTGCAGTCTATAATGTGCCATCTATAATGTGCCGTCTATAATGTACTGTATATAATGTGCAGTCTATAATGTGCCGTCTATAATGTACTGTATATAATGTGCCGTCTATAATGTGCCGTCTATAATGTGCCGTCTATAATGTGCAGTCTATAATGTGCCGTCTATAATGTGCAGTCTATAATGTGCCATCTATAATGTGCCGTCTATAATGCGCCGTCTACAATGTGCAGTCTATAATGTGCAGTCTATAATGCGCCGTCTATAATGTGCCGTCTATAATGTGCCATCTATAATGTGCAGTCTATAATGTGCCGTCTATAATGTGCTGTCTATAATGTGCCGTCTATAATGTGCAGTCTATAATGTGCAGTCTATAATGTGCAGTCTATAATGTGCAGTCTATAATGTGCCGTCTATAATGTGCAGTCTATAATGTGCCATCTATAATGTGCAGTCTATAATGTGCCATCTATAATGTGCCGTCTATAATGTACTGTATATAATGTGCAGTCTATAATGTGCCGTCTATAATGTACTGTATATAATGTGCCGTCTATAATGTGCCGTCTATAATGTGCCGTCTATAATGTGCAGTCTATAATGTGCCGTCTATAATGTGCCATCTATAATGTGCCGTCTATAATGCGCCGTCTACAATGTGCAGTCTATAATGTGCAGTCTATAATGCGCCGTCTATAATGTGCCGTCTATAATGTGCCATCTATAATGTGCAGTCTATAATGTGCCGTCTATAATGTGCCGTGTATAATGTGCCGTCTATAATGTGCAGTCTATAATGTGCAGTCTATAATGTGCAGTCTATAATGTGCAGTCTATAATGTGCCGTCTATAATGTGCAGTCTATAATGTGCAGTCTATAATGTGCAGTCTATAATGTGCAGTCTATAATGTGCCTCTATAATGTGCAGTCTATAATGTGCAGTCTATAATGTGCCGTCTATAATGTGCCGTCTATAATGTGCAGTCTATAATGCGCCGTCTATAATGTGCCGTCTATAATGTGCAGTCTATAATGTGCCGTCTATAATGTGCCGTCTATAATGTGCTTTGTTACAGTATCTGACTGTCTCACATGCTGCGGGGTCTCGTCACTACTATGGATGTAGCACTCAGTACCTGTACTCTCTCTCACTCATTTATTACCTGCCATCTTCCCTCTCACTTTTTCTGAACTCTCTCCACTCATGAGCATCCCTCTCTTACTCTGGACGCTCTCTGCACCTTTCATTCCTGCAGTCTCTTTGCCCACTCGTCCCTCTCGATTCCATATGTCTCCACTTGAGAACAACTCCTGCTCTCTCTCTCTCTACCTGCTCATGACTGTCCTGCACTCTCTCTCAGTGTAAGCGTCCCTCTCTTCCTCTGGACGCTCTCTGCACCTTTCCGTTGTGCAGTCTCTTCATGCTCCATTCACATTATCTTCTCAGTGCTCTCTCCTTTCCCCTCTCACTTCTCCCATATGGCACTCTCGGTGTCACTCTTTATTTCCTCCGTCTTATTCTGAGCTCTCTCCCTGCACTCTCTGTCCTGTCTCAGTAAGCACTCCCCTCTCTCTCTGTGCACTCCCCTCTCGCTCTGTGCACTCCCCTCTCACTCGGGGCACTCCCTGCACTCTCCTTCCCATCACTCTGTGTCTGCCCTCCCTCTGGCTCACTTCAGAGACTGTCCAGATCTTGAGGCACTCGCACACTCCTCACCTCCTCCTGTGTCAGAGCAGGACGTGGGGTACCAAGATGGCCCAGGCACCCCTCCCCGTGACCCTCCTGCAGCTCTTCCTTCTGGTTGGAGGAGGTCTGGCACAGCAAGGTCCTATCAAGGTGCCCCCTGAGGGTGGCACAGGGTCAGGAGGAACCATCATACCCATCATCCCTGGACCCGGCAGAGTGTCTTCCTTCCAAGGTAAGAGCAATGGGAATCTCGAACATGTTCACTGGCGCTCTTACCTTGACTAGTACATGTATGGCATATCGGGCACCTTGGCATCTACTGCTGGCATCCTAACTAGCCACTATGCCACAATAACTGGCGCTCTTACCTATATAGTGGCACCATGACTAGTACATGCATGGAAAACAGGCACCTTGGCATCTACTGCTGGCATCCTGACTAGCCACTATGCCACAATAACTGTCGCTCTTACCTATGGAGTGACACCATGACTAGTACATGCATGGCATATCGGGCACCTTGGCATCTACTGCTGGCATCCTGACTAGCCACTATGCCACAATAACTGTCGCTCTTACCTATGGAGTGACACCATGACTAGTACATGCATGGCATATCGGGCACCTTGGCATCTACTGCTGGCATCCTGACTAGCCACTATGCCACAATAACTGGCGCTCTTACCTATGGAGTGACACCATGACTAGTACATGCATGGCATATCGGGCACCTTGATTGGCATACTGCCGGCATCCTGACTAGCCACTATGCCACAATAACTGGTGCTCTTACCTATGGAGTGACACCATGACTAGTACATGCATGGCATATCGGGCACCTTGATTGGCATACTGCCGGCATCCTGACTAGCCACTATGCCACAATAACTGTCGCTCTTACCTATGGAGTGACACCATGACTAGTACATGCATGGCATATCGGGCACCTTGGCATCTACTGCTGGCATCCTGACTAGCCACTATGCCACAATAACTGGCGCTCTTACCTATGGAGTGACACCATGACTAGTACATGCATGGCATATCGGGCACCTTGATTGGCATACTGCCGGCATCCTGACTAGCCACTATGCCACAATAACTGGTGCTCTTACCTATGGAGTGACACCATGACTAGTACATGCATGGCATATCAGGCACCTTGGCATCTACTGCTGGCATCCTAACTAGCCACTATGCCACAATAACTGGCGCTCTTACCTATATAGTGGCACCATGACTGGTCCAAACAGCACCCTCATGACTGGCACAAGAAGTGGCACTGACATGACAGGTAGTGACATCCTAAATAGGACATACCAGAAAACTTAACTGGCACATGGCTGGCATCCTGACTAGCCACTATGCCACAATGACTGCCACTGGCATGACCGGTAATAACTTCCCTATATGTGTATATGACCTGTCCGTGTGCACCGTCCTGCACTCCCCCTATATGTGTATATGACCTGTCCGTGTGCTCCGTCCTGCACTCCCCCTATATGTGTATATGATCTGTCCGTGTGCACCGTCCTGCACTCCCCCTATATGTGTATATGATCTGTCCGTGTGCTCCGTCCTGCACTCCCCCTATATGTGTATATGATCTGTCCGTGTGCTCCGTCCTGCACTCCCCTATATGTGTATATGACCTGTCCGTGTGCACCGTCCTGCACTCCCCCTATATGTGTATATGACCTGTCCGTGTGCTCCGTCCTGCACTCCCCCTATATGTGTATATGACCTGTCCGTGTGCTCCGTCCTGCACTCCCCCTATATGTGTATATGATCTGTCCGTGTGCTCCGTCCTGCACTCCCCCTATATGTGTATATGACCTGTCCGTGTGCTCCGTCCTGCACTCGCCCTATATGTGTATATGACCTGTCCGTGTGCACCGTCCTGCACTCCCCCTATATGTGTATATGACCTGTCCGTGTGCTCCGTCCTGCACTCCCCCTATATGTGTATATGATCTGTCCGTGTGCACCGTCCTGCACTCCCCCTATATGTGTATATGATCTGTCCGTGTGCTCCGTCCTGCACTCCCCCTATATGTGTATATGATCTGTCCGTGTGCTCCGTCCTGCACTCCCCTATATGTGTATATGACCTGTCCGTGTGCACCGTCCTGCACTCCCCCTATATGTGTATATGACCTGTCCGTGTGCTCCGTCCTGCACTCCCCCTATATGTGTATATGACCTGTCCGTGTGCTCCGTCCTGCACTCCCCCTATATGTGTATATGATCTGTCCGTGTGCTCCGTCCTGCACTCCCCCTATATGTGTATATGACCTGTCCGTGTGCACCGTCCTGCACTCCCCCTATATGTGTATATGATCTGTCCGTGTGCTCCGTCCTGCACTCCCCCTATATGTGTATATGATCTGTCCGTGTGCTCCGTCCTGCACTCCCCCTATATGTGTATATGATCTGTCCGTGTGCTCCGTCCTGCACTCCCCCTATATGTGTATATGACCTGTCCGTGTGCTCCGTCCTGCGCTCCCCCTATATGTGTATATGATCTGTCCGTGTGCTCCGTCCTGCACTCGCCCTATATGTGTATATGATCTGTCCGTGGGCACCGTCCTGCACTCCCCCTATATGTGTATATGACCTGTCCGTGTGCTCCGTCCTGCACTCCCCCTATATGTGTATATGATCTGTCCGTGTGCACCGTCCTGCACTCGCCCTATATGTGTATATGATCTTTCCGTGTGCTCCGTCCTGCGCTCCCCCTATATGTGTATATGATCTGTCCGTGTGCTCCGTCCTGCACTCGCCCTATATGTGTATATGACCTGTCCGTGTGCTCCGTCCTGCGCTCCCCCTATATGTGTATATGATCTGTCCGTGTGCTCCGTCCTGCACTCCCCCTATATGTGTATATGACCTGTCCGTGTGCTCCGTCCTGCACTCCCCCTATATGTGTATATGACCAGTCCGTGTGCTCCGTCCTGCACTCTCCCTATATGTGTATATGATCTGTCCGTGTGCTCCGTCCTGCACTCCCCCTATATGTGTATATGACCTGTCCGTGTGCTCCGTCCTGCACTCCCCCTATATGTGTATATGACCAGTCCGTGTGCTCCGTCCTGCACTCTCCCTATATGTGTATATGATCTGTCCGTGTGCTCCGTCCTGCACTCCCCCTATATGTGTATATGACCTGTCCGTGTGCTCCGTCCTGCACTCTCCCTATATGTGTATATGATCTGTCCGTGTGCACCGTCCTGCGCTCCCCCTATATGTGTATATGATCTGTCCGTGTGCTCCGTCCTGCACTCCCCCTATATGTGTATATGACCAGTCCGTGTGCTCCGTCCTGCACTCCCCCTATATGTGTATATGATCTGTCCGTGTGCTCCGTCCTGCGCTCGCCCTATATGTGTATATGATCTGTCCGTGTGCTCCGTCCTGCGCTCCCCCTATATGTGTATATGACCAGTCCGTGTGCTCCGTCCTGCACTCCCCCTTTATGTGTATATGACCTGTCCGTGTGCTCCGTCCTGCGCTCCCCCTATATGTGTATATGATCTGTCCGTGTGCTCCGTCCTGCGCTCCCCCTATATGTGTATATGATCTGTCCGTGTGCTCCGTCCTGCGCTCCCCCTATATGTGTATATGATCTGTCCGTGTGCACCGTCCTGCGCTCCCCCTATATGTGTATATGATCTGTCCGTGTGCTCCGTGATGCACTCCCCTATATGTGTATATGACCTGTCCGTGTGCACCGTCCTGCACTCCCCCTATATGTGTATATGATCTGTCCGTGTGCTCCGTCCTGCAGTCCCCCTATATGTGTATATGATCTGTCCGTGTGCTCCGTCCTGCACTCCCCTATATGTGTATATGACCTGTCCGTGTGCTCCGTCCTGCGCTCCCCCTATATGTGTATATGATCTGTCCGTGTGCTCCGTCCTGCACTCCCCCTATATGTGTATATGACCTGTCCGTGTGCACCGTCCTGCACTCCCCCTATATGTGTATATGACCTGTCCGTGTGCTCCGTCCTGCGCTCCCCCTATATGTGTATATGATCTGTCCGTGTGCTCCGTCCTGCACTCCCCCTATATGTGTATATGATCTGTCCGTGTGCACCGTCCTGCACTCCCCCTATATGTGTATATGACCTGTCCGTGTGCACCGTCCTGCACTCCCCTATATGTGTATATGACCTGTCCGTGTGCTCCGTCCTGCACTCGCCCTATATGTGTATATGATCTGTCCGTGTGCTCCGTCCTGCGCTCCCCCTATATGTGTATATGATCTGTCCGTGTGCTCCGTCCTGCGCTCCCCCTATATGTGTATATGATCTGTCCGTGTGCTCCGTCCTGCGCTCCCCCTATATGTGTATATGATCTGTCCGTGTGCTCCATCCTGCGCTCGCCCTATATGTGTATATGATCTGTCCGTGTGCTCCGTCCTGCACTCGCCCTATATGTGTATATGACCTGTCCGTGTGCTCCGTCCTGCGCTCGCCCTATATGTGTATATGATCTGTCCGTGTGCTCCGTCCTGCACTCGCCCTATATGTGTATATGATCTGTCCGTGTGCACCGTCCTGCACTCGCCCTATATGTGTATATGATCTGTCCGTGTGCTCCGTCCTGCGCTCCCCCTATATGTGTATATGATCTGTCCGTGTGCTCCGTCCTGCGCTCCCCCTATATGTGTATATGATCTGTCCGTGTGCTCCGTCCTGCGCTCCCCCTATATGTGTATATGATCTGTCCGTGTGCTCCGTCCTGCACTCCCCCTATATGTGTATATGATCTGTCCGTGTGCTCCGTCCTGCACTCCCCCTATATGTGTATATGATCTGTCCGTGTGCTCCGTCCTGCGCTCGCCCTATATGTGTATATGACCTGTCCGTGTGCTCCGTCCTGCGCTCGCCCTATATGTGTATATGACCTGTCCGTGTGCACCGTCCTGCACTCCCCTATATGTGTATATGACCTGTCCGTGTGCTCCGTCCTGCGCTCCCCTATATGTGTATATGATCTGTCCGTGTGCTCCGTCCTGCACTCGCCCTATATGTGTATATGACCTGTCCGTGTGCTCCGTCCTGCACTCCCCTATATGTGTATATGATCTGTCCGTGTGCTCCGTCCTGCACTCCCCCTATATGTGTATATGACCTGTCCGTGTGCTCCGTCCTGCACTCCCCCTATATGTGTATATGATCTGTCCGTGTGCTCCGTCCTGCACTCGCCCTATATGTGTATATGACCTGTCCGTGTGCTCCGTCCTGCACTCCCCTATATGTGTATATGATCTGTCCGTGTGCTCCGTCCTGCACTCCCCCTATATGTGTATATGATCTGTCCGTGTGCTCTGTCCTGCACTCCCCCTATATGTGTATATGATCTGTCCGTGTGCTCCGTCCTGCACTCGCCCTATATGTGTATATGACCTGTCCGTGTGCTCCGTCCTGCACTCCCCTATATGTGTATACGATCTGTCCGTGTGCACCGTCCTGCGCTCCCCCTATATGTGTATATGATCTGTCCGTGTGCTCCGTCCTGCACTCGCCCTATATGTGTATATGATCTGTCCGTGTGCTCCGTCCTGCACTCGCCCTATATGTGTATATGACCTGTCCGTGTGCACCGTCCTGCACTCCCCTATATGTGTATATGACCTGTCCGTGTGCACCGTCCTGCACTCCCCCTATATGTGTATATGATCTGTCCGTGTGCACCGTCCTGCGCTCCCCCTATATGTGTATATGATCTGTCCGTGTGCTCCGTCCTGCCCTCCCTTTATGTGTATATGATCTGTCCGTGTGCACCGTCCTGCGCTCCCCCTATATGTGTATATGATCTGTCCGTGTGCTCCGTCCTGCACTCCCCCTATATGTGTATATGATCTGTCCGTGTGCACCGTCCTGCGCTCCCCCTATATGTGTATATGATCTGTCCGTGTGCTCCGTCCTGCACTCCCCTATATGTGTATATGATCTGTCCGTGTGCACCGTCCTGCACTCCCCCTATATGTGTATATAACCTGTCCGTGTGCACCGTCCTGCACTCGCTCTATATGTGTATATGACCTGTCCGTGTGCACCGTCCTGCACTCGCCCTATATGTGTATATGACCTGTCCGTGTGCTCCGTCCTGCACTCCCCTATATGTGTATATGACCTGTCCGTGTGCTCCGTCCTGCACTCCCCTATATGTGTATATGATCTGTCCGTGTGCTCCGTCCTGCACTCCCCTATATGTGTATATGATCTGTCCGTGTGCTCCGTCCTGCACTCCCCCTATATGTGTATATGATCTGTCCGTGTGCTCCGTCCTGCACTCCCCCTATATGTGTATATGATCTGTCCGTGTGCTCCGTCCTGCACTCCCCCTATATGTGTATATGATCTGTCCGTGTGCTCCGTCCTGCGCTCCCCTATATGTGTATATGACCTGTCCGTGTGCTCCGTCCTGCACTCCCCCTATATGTGTATATGATCTGTCCGTGTGCTCCGTCCTGCACTCGCCCTATATGTGTATATGATCTGTCCGTGTGCTCTGTCCTGCGCTCCCCCTATATGTGTATATGATCTGTCCGTGTGCACCGTCCTGCGCTCCCCCTATATGTGTATATGATCTGTCCGTGTGCTCCGTCCTGCACTCCCCCTATATGTGTATATGATCTGTCCGTGTGCTCCGTCCTGTGCTCCCCCTTAATGTGTATATGATCTGTCCGTGTGCACCGTCCTGCACTCCCCCTATATGTGTATATGACCTGTCCGTGTGCTCCGTCCTGCACTCCCCCTATATGTGTATATGATCTGTCCGTGTGCTCCGTGATGCACTCCCCCTATATGTGTATATGACCTGTCCGTGTGCTCCGTCCTGCGCTCGCCCTATATGTGTATATGACCTGTCCGTGTGCTCCGTCCTGCACTCGCCCTATATGTGTATATGATCTGTCCGTGTGCTCCGTCCTGCGCTCCCCCTATATGTGTATATGATCTGTCCGTGTGCTCCGTCCTGCGCTCCCCCTATATGTGTATATGATCTGTCCGTGTGCTCCGTCCTGCGCTCCCCCTATATGTGTATATGACCTGTCCGTGTGCTCTGTCCTGCACTCGCCCTATATGTGTATATGACCTGTCCGTGTGCACCGTCCTGCACTCCCCCTATATGTGTATATGATCTGTCCGTGTGCTCCGTCCTGCGCTCCCCCTATATGTGTATATGACCTGTCCGTGTGCTCCGTCCTGCACTCCCCCTATATGTGTATATGATCTGTCCATGTGCTCCGTCCTGCACTCCCCTATATGTGTATATGATCTGTCCGTGTGCTCCGTCCTGCACTCACCTATATGTGTATATGATCTGTCCGTGTGCTCCGTCCTGCACTCCCCTATATGTGTATATGACCTGTCCGTGTGCTCCGTCCTGCACTCGCCCTATATGTGTATATGATCTGTCCGTGTGCTCCGTCCTGCACTCCCCCTATATGTGTATATGATCTGTCCGTGTGCTCCGTCCTGCGCTCCCCCTATATGTGTATATGACCTGTCCGTGTGCTCCGTCCTGCGCTCCCCCTATATGTGTATATGATCTGTCCGTGTGCACCGTCCTGCGCTCCCCCTATATGTGTATATGACCTGTCCGTGTGCACCGTCCTGCACTCCCCTATATGTGTATATGATCTGTCCGTGTGCTCCGTCCTGCGCTCCCCCTATATGTGTATATGATCTGTCCGTGTGCTCCGTCCTGCGCTCCCCCTATATGTGTATATGATCTGTCCGTGTGCTCCGTCCTGCACTCCCCCTATTTGTGTATATGATCTGTCCGTGTGCTCCGTCCTGCGCTCCCCCTATATGTGTATATGATCTGTCCGTGTGCTCCGTCCTGCGCTCCCCTATATGTGTATATGATCTGTCCGTGTGCTCCGTCCTGCGCTCCCCCTATATGTGTATATGATCTGTCCGTGTGCTCCGTCCTGCACTCCCCTATATGTGTATATGACCTGTCCGTGTGCACCGTCCTGCACTCCCCCTATATGTGTATATGATCTGTCCGTGTGCACCGTCCTGCACTCCCCCTATATGTGTATATGATCTGTCCGTGTGCTCCGTCCTGCACTCCCCCTATATGTGTATATGATCTGTCCGTGTGCTCCGTCCTGCACTCCCCCTATATGTGTATATGATCTGTCCGTGTGCTCCGTCCTGCACTCGCCCTATATGTGTATATGACCTGTCCGTGTGCTCTGTCCTGCACTCCCCCTATATGTGTATATGACCTGTCCGTGTGCTCCGTCCTGCACTCGCCCTATATGTGTATATGACCTGTCCGTGTGCACCGTCCTGCACTCCCCCTATATGTGTTGTAACGGATCTCCTGGCACCCCGACCGGGTACCTCTGTTGATGGATGCGTCCTAGCTTGCGTCGAGGCCTACAAGCACTGCACCGGACACCAAAACCACCACAGACTCCAAGGATAGTACGACAGGAACAAGCGTTCAGTAGTTACAGCTCAAGGGAGTATGCAAAAGTATAGCAATCCCCAGTATGATATAGCGATCCCTTCAATAACGAGACAAGGCTACGTTTTGAAGGGTCAAGTAGAACTATATTTTAATGACAGGGAATCTCTTTTTATGCAATGGTGCCCTCTGAAGGGCTACACCCACATAATTATCACAACAGCCAATTATCTGCATGGTTCAACCCCCACGTCTCCTCCCCTCAGATAACAGGTAACACAATTAAAACAGACACAATTTTAACCACATTCTGGATGTACCCCAAATACAGGGGGTACACCTTTAAGTCCCGCACCATTCAATATCTCTCACCCAGGGGAACAACATATACAAAAATGGCATGAATCAGACCAGGGGTTCAAAAGTTAGTAAAAGTATGTTTTTACACATAACACACAGACATTGCACATATCCCCCATACAATACACATATAGGACAATAGGTGAGTCACACCTCCCTGGCAACTTGGATACAATCAGACATTAATTAGATCATTCTTCTTTGTTCTTATCAGAGAATGAAAACACTTTGGAAAATGCAAGGATCCTTTACAACTTTCTTATCTCTTGAATCTCTGTAACAGGATTATCTATTAGCCTAGGTCTGCAAAAGTCTGGCTAATATTCTGAGCCAATATATTCTGTAGAACATCAACCAACATACATATAGTAGGATCATATTTTAACCATAATAATCATAAAACAGTTTAAAACAGTGATTGGTTCCGCTACACACCTCCCCCGTGACCATAAGCCGGCATACACGGTCTGATCCCAACGGATCGGCCTGGGGATGTCCGGACAAAAGTATTTGTTGGTCAATTCTCTAGTTTGACAACCCATCAGCATTACTGCAATTCACATTTACTCACATTTCCCATATCCCCAGATAGCTGGGATCTGAGTGCACAAAACCACCGAATAGCGCTCAGATCCTCTTCACACAGTTCAATTGCCATGTAGCTAAAGTCTTTCTCATAGTCTTTCATTATATGAATGGGCTTCATGGCACAGTTATCTGGGGTATCATGGTTCACACAGGGCAAGTACAGAATGACCCCCCTGTATGTAAAGGGCCAGAATGAGTGACTTACACTCTGGTATGGCCGAACACTGGTTCCAAAGGGCAATATGTACCAGGGCCATAGTCGCAGGGCAGGAGGCTGGCAAACAGTCCTCTCCAAGCCAAAGTGGCGAAGGGCACTTCGTCACACATCTCTCCTTTGGGGGGAAGTCTAACCAGGTACCTGGATATTTTGCTGTGGTGATGGGGCAACACGCTGAGGGAACTTGAGGGGCAGAGGCCAGCGGCACTCTGCCCTGATGCCAGCTCTTCTGCTGGTATAACCTGCAGGACATCCTGCTCTGTACAAGGGACAAAGGGAGGGCAGAGGCCGACTGCACTCTGCCCCGCTGTCAGCTCTTCTGCTGGGGTACTTGGGACATATTCCGGCTCAGTAGCCAGGGAAACGTGGGGGTCAGTGGGGGTTAACATTTCCTCTGTTAACCCTGGGGCCACATTAGAAGTTAGCTGGGGAGGGGAATTTGTACTTACCCCCTCCTCCGGTTGTCCCAGTGACGGTAGTTGGGGATCTGGACAAGCTGTGGGCGCAGAGACCACGGTCCCATCTGCGCTGTCTGGGAGATTGGTGTCTCCCCTGGTTAGGGTAAACTGTCGCTGGGGGGGAAGGACGACACCTTCTGCCCCCTGTGTTTCACACTGCCGCTGGGGGGGAAGGACGACACCTTTGGCCCCCTGGGGTACCCACTGCCGCTGTGGAGGAAGGTCGACACCTTCTGCTCCCTGGGGTACACACTGCCGCTTGGGGGGAAGGACGACACCTTCTGCCCCCTGGGGTTCACACTGCCGCTGAGGGGGAAGGACGACACCTTCTGCCCCCTGGGGTTCACACTGCCGCTGGGGGGAAAGGACGACACCTTCTGCCCCCTGGGGTTCACACTGCCGCTGGGAAGGAAGGACGGCCCCTTCTGCTCCCTGGGGTACACACTGCCGCTGGGGAGGAAGGACGACACCTTCGGCCCCCTGGGGTACACACTGCTGCTGGGGAGGAAGGACGACACCTTCAGCTCCCTGGGGTACACACTGCCACTGGGGAGGAAGGACGACACCTTCAGCTCCCTGGGGTACACACTTTTGCTGGGGAGGAAGGACGACACCTTCGGCTCCCTGGGGAACACACTGCTGCTGGGGAGGAAGGACGACACCTTCGGCTCCCTGGGGTACACACTGCCGCTGGGGGGGAAGAACGACACCTTCGGCCCCCTGGGGTTCACACTGCTGCTGGGGAGGAAGGACGACACCTTCAGCTCCCTGGGGTACACACTGTCGCTGGGGAGGAAGGACGACACCTTCAGCTCCCTGGGGTACACACTGCCACTGGGAAGGAAGGACGACACCTTCAGCTCCCTGGGGTACACACTGCCGCTGGGGAGGAAGGACGACACCTTCGGCTCCCTGGGGAACACACTGCCGCTGGGGAGGAAGGACGACACCTTCGGCTCCCTGGGGTACACACTGCCGCTGGGGTGGAAGGATGACACCTTCTGCCCCCTGTGGTTCACACTGCCGCTGGAGGTCATCCCAGGACCAGTCAATGAAGTCTGGTTCTGCTTGTCGAGTAGGTTGGGGCTGCACAAGGCTGAGCAGGTGTTGGTAGTCCTGCTCCAGCTCCCACTCTCTCGTTACCAGGTGGGTCATGTCTTTGCTCACCTCGCCTTCGTCATCCCAGACATACATGCCCATCCGGTAGTCGTAGATGTCCCAAAACCTAGACCCCTCCGTGCTGCCAAGATCAATATCGTCCTCCAAGGCATCCCATAATAAACCCGGGCCATCATAATCATCCCCCTCCGGTAAGTCGTGTTCAGCCGTCCAGGGGGTAAGTCGAACGGTATGCCACCAGAGGGCCTAGTATGCGTTGTCTAGCCAGAGCTCTCGCCATACCAGGGTCTCTAGTCTTGTCACCCACTCATCCAGGGGCTGCTCTCCCAATAGATACATCCGCATCGCCACACGCTTCTGTAGCCGCTGCTCATCACTGGGGAGACTCACACCTCGCCGCCATTGGGCATCTTCCAGGGCATCATACCAGAGTTCCTTTCTGTCTGCATCCCTGTAGTCCGCGGCCGCCTCCTCCTCCTCATCATGAAACGCTGTCTGAAAATTAGCCGGTTCCATCCTGCTGTAGCCAGGGGCACTGTACGGATACTAGCGTTGCCCTCAATTTGTAACTCCAAACGTTACCGGTGTCTCCGTGCTGCTTTTCCTCTTACTAGGACGCCATCCCACCACTGCCACCAATGTAACGGATCTCCTGGCACCCCGACCGGGTACCTCTGTTGATGGATGCGTCCTAGCTTGCGTCGAGGCCTACAAGCACTGCACCGGACACCAAAACCACCACAGACTCCAAGGATAGTACGACAGGAACAAGCGTTCAGTAGTTACAGCTCAAGGGAGTATGCAAAAGCATAGCAATCCCCAGTATGATATAGCGATCCCTTCAATAACGAGACAAGGCTACGTTTTGAAGGGTCAAGTAGAACTATATTTTAATGACAGGGAATCTCTTTTTATGCAATGGTGCCCTCTGAAGGGCTACACCCACATAATTATCACAACAGCCAATTATCTGCATGGTTCAACCCCCACGTCTCCTCCCCTCAGATAACAGGTAACACAATTAAAACAGACACAATTTTAACCACATTCTGGATGTACCCCAAATACAGGGGGTACACCTTTAAGTCCCGCACCATTCAATATCTCTCACCCAGGGGAACAACATATACAAAAATGGCATGAATCAGACCAGGGGTTCAAAAGTTAGTAAAAGTATGTTTTTACACATAACACACAGACATTGCACATATCCCCCATACAATACACATATAGGACAGTAGGTGAGTCACACCTCCCTGGCAACTTGGATACAATCAGACATTAATTAGATCATTCTTCTTTGTTCTTATCAGAGAATGAAAACACTTTGGAAAATGCAAGGATCCTTTACAACTTTCTTATCTCTTGAATCTCTGTAACAGGATTATCTATTAGCCTAGGTCTGCAAAAGTCTGGCTAATATTCTGAGCCAATATATTCTGTAGAACATCAATCAACATACATATAGTAGGATCATATTTTAACCATAATAATCATAAAACAGTTTAAAACAGTGATGGGTTCCGCTACATGTGTATATGATCTGTCCGTGTGCTCCGTCCTGCGCTCCCCCTATATGTGTATATGATCTGTCCGTGTGCACCGTCCTGCACTCCCCTATATGTGTATATGACCTGTCCGTGTGCTCCGTCCTGCACTCCCCTATATGTGTATATGACCTGTCCGTGTGCTCCGTCCTGCGCTCGCCCTATATGTGTATATGACCTGTCCGTGTGCTCCGTCCTGCACTCCCCCTATATGTGTATATGACCTGTCCGTGTGCTCCGTCCTGCGCTCCCCCTATATGTGTATATGATCTGTCCGTGTGCTCCGTCCTGCGCTCACCCTATATGTGTATATGATCTGTCCGTGTGCACCGTCCTGCACTCCCCTATATGTGTATATGACCTGTCCGTGTGCTCCGTCCTGCGCTCCCCTATATGTGTATATGATCTGTCCGTGTGCTCCGTCCTGCGCTCGCCCTATATGTGTATATGATCTGTCAGTGTGCTCCGTCCTGCGCTCGCCCTATATGTGTATATGATCTGTCCGTGTGCACCGTCCTGCACTCCCCTATATGTGTATATGACCTGTCCGTGTGCTCCGTCCTGCGCTCGCCCTATATGTGTATATGATCTGTCCGTGTGCACCGTCCTGCACTCGCCCTATATGTGTATATGATCTGTCCGTGTGCTCCGTCCTGCGCTCGCCCTATATGTGTATATGACCTGTCCGTGTGCTCCGTCCTGCACTCGCCCTATATGTGTATATGACCTGTCCGTGTGCTCCGTCCTGCGCTCGCCCTATATGTGTATATGACCTGTCCGTGTGCTCCGTCCTGCACTCCCCCTATATGTGTATATGATCTGTCCGTGTGCTCCGTCCTGCACTCCCCCTATATGTGTATATGATCTGTCCGTGTGCTCCGTCCTGCGCTCGCCCTATATGTGTATATGACCTGTCCGTGTGCACCGTCCTGCACTCGCCCTATATGTGTATATGATCAGTCAGTGTGCTCTCCCAACACCCCGGACTCGGCTGTATGTGTGCAGGGCGTCTGTTTGTAATTACCACCCCCCCCCCCCATATAATGAGAGACAGACGGAGACATACTGTGCGTACAGACAGACAACCACCCTCCTGACTGTCACCGACAAAGAGACACCATCAGACAGAGACAGTGACAGAGACACCATCAGACAGAGACACCATCAGACAGAGACACCATCAGACAGTGACAGAGACACCATCAGACAGAGACAGTGACATATGATTAAAGAAGCCAAACTTTTAGATAGACAGTGAAGATGGGCCTTTTTGGTTGGTATCTTCCATCAGTTATTGAAACGTAGAGGCTATCTCACCTCAGATAGGTCTATGTGTGTTTGGAGCCATCGGCCAGGAGGACGCTCTGGTGACCACAGACTTGTAGGCTTTACTTATGACGAGTTCTGTGACCATAGCCAGGATCTTCATGGACCCAACTATTAGATTACACGTCAAACCGCTTGAGCTCTACTGGTCAGGAGGCTCTTTAGCTTATAACCAACCCAACCATCTTGAGGGGCAATAAGGAGCCATATCTCTTGCTGCCTGCTTGGTGATGGGATGCAATGAAAACTTGTGCCCATACGTGACACACTTACATGCCACTTAGTGAATATAATGGGCATGGCACCAACCCCTTTTAAGCACTCTATAGCTCTGGGTACACATACTGGCAGAAAGCAGAGCCCGGCAATGGTTTGTTAAGACATGGAGGAAAGGAAATCCTCAGTGTTAACTCACAACAGAGATTGGCATAATGATGAGAAGCATCAGCATGGAAATACTAGTCTATTATATTGTCCACCAAGCCCATAATGATATACTAAAGGTTTCTGATAGGTGTATCCTGTCTGTCACACATAGCAATGATGTCCGTCTCAATGTATCTCTCCACAGACTGCCCAGTGGACCTCTTCTTTGTGTTGGACACATCTGAGAGTGTGGCCCTTCGAGTGAAGCCATTCGGGAACCTGGTGAATCAACTCATCAAATTTACCACAACATTTATAGACAAACTGACATCCAGGTAAAGAACCTTGTCTAATACCCCCTGTCTATGATGTCTACTGATGTCTATGATGTCTATGATGTCTACTGATGTCTATGATGTCTACTGATGTCTATGATGTCTATGATGTCTACTGATGTCTACTGATGTCTACTGATGTCTATGATGTCTACTGATGTATATGATGTCTATGATGTCTACTGATGTCTATGATGTCTATGATGTCTACTGATGTCTATGATGTCTACTGATGTCTATGATGTCTACTGATGTCTATGATGTCTATGATGTCTACTGATGTCTATGATGTCTACTGATGTCTATGATGTCTATGATGTCTACTGATGTCTACTGATGTCTACTGATGTCTATGATGTCTACTGATGTATATGATGTCTATGATGTCTACTGATGTCTACTGATGTCTATGATGTCTATGATGTCTACTGATGTCTATGATGTCTACTGATGTCTATGATGTCTACTGATGTCTATGATGTCTATGATGTCTACTGATGTCTACTGATGTCTACTGATGTCTATGATGTCTACTGATGTATATGATGTCTATGATGTCTACTGATGTCTACTGATGTCTATGATGTCTATGATGTCTACTGATGTCTACTGATGTCTACTGATGTCTATGATGTCTATGATGTCTACTGATGTCTACTGATGTATACTGATGTCTACTGATGTCTATGATGTCTATGATGTCTACTGATGTCTATGATGTCTATGATGTCTACTGATGTCTACTGATGTCTATGATGTCTACTGATGTCTATGATGTCTATGATGTCTCTGGGGTTTATGATGTCTACTGATGTCTATGATGTCTATGATGTCTACTGATGTCTATGATGTCTATGATTTCTACTCATGTCTACTCATGTCTACTGATGTCTATGATGTCTACTGATGTCTACGATGTCTACTGATGTCTATGATGTCTACTGATGTCTATGATGTCTATGATGTCTTCTGATGTCTATGATGTCTATGATGTCTACTGATGTCTACTAATGTCTACTGATGTCTATGATGTCTATGATGTCTACTGATGTCTACTGATGTCTATGATGTCTATGATGTCTACTGATGTCTATGATGTCTATGATGTCTACTGATGTCTATGATGTCTACGTCTCTTCCAAGTGCTCCACTACTGACACCAACATCCTGTCTGCCTATACATGTACAGCCCAACCTGTGACGCCCAGTACCCAGAGCAGCAACAATCCCATATATATACTAACATTGCAACCCCTTCTATGCTCCTCAATTATCATGCCAACCTCTTATACCCATCACTCATTATCCAAGTCCCTTATGTATTGCTCATTATACAGATCAGCTGGTAAAAAGCAGCAATTTTAGCCAAGCATCCTTAGTGCCAGTATCCACCTCTATCCATAATAAACCAAGCGTATATTTACATATATTAATCACCCCTAGTACCACCCAGATCCCACCCGTGCTAGTATGTCCTCACTACACAGCTCTATTTATAATAACCAGCTCTTTTACACCACATGCCTCGACATACAGCTCAGCTTTCAATACTGAAAACCCTTTCCACTTATACATCCCCCAACTATACAGCTCAACATTTGATATACAACTGAGCTCCCAATATAAACAGCTTAATAATGAATATACAGTTCAAATTCCAATATATACAACTCAAACCCCAGAATATACAGCTCCACACTGAAAATATATAGCCCATAAACCTATATATATATATATATATATCAACGACAGATAAATAGCTCAAACCCCAATATGTACAGTTCAACAACCAATATACAGCATAACACCTAATATATACAGCCAAAACCCAATATATATAGAGATAAATATCAATCTACAGCTCAAATGCCAATATGTACAACTCAACATCCAATATACACAGCACAACAACAAATATACAGCACAACAACCAACTATATGACTCTAAACCAAATATATAGACCTCCATATCAAACATACTGCTCAATAGCCAATATTTTTGTCAAGACGCAATAAATACAATTCAACATACAAAATGCTAAATATTCATTATATAGATCAACTACCATTACTCAACACCCAATATACAGCTCAACACCCAATACATATCTCAATACCTTATATACAGCTTAATTCTTCATACCCAGGCCAGCACCTATTATATCCAGCTCACCTCTTAATGCTCAGCACCCATTATATCCAGCTCACCTCTTAATACCCAGCCCAACACCCATTATATCCAGCTCACCTCTTAATACCCAGCACCCATTATATACAGCTTAACTCTTAATACCCAGCAAAGCACCCATTTTATTCAGCTCACTTCTTAATACCCAGCCCAGCACCCATTATATCCAGGTCACCTCCTAATACCCAGCCAAGCACCTATTATATCCAGCTCACCTCTTCATATCCAGTCCAGCACCCATTATATATAGTTTAACTCTTAATACTGAGCCCAGCACCCATTATATCAGCTCACCTCTTAATGCTCAGCACCCATTATATCCAGCTCACCTCTTAATACCCAGCCCAACACCCATTATATCCAGCTCACCTCTTAATACCCAGCCCAGCACCCATTATATTCAGCTCATCGCCCGATCTATTCAGCGCAACATCTTAAATTTACCCCCAATATATTCAGCTCCACCCTCAATATACAACTCAAGTAGTACACAATGCAACACTCAATACCAGTATGTATAGCTTACACCTAATATATATAGCTGCTATTATACAGTTATAATCAGCAAATAATATATATAACTCAACACATACTGTAAGTATATTCTGTATATAAGTATATTCTGCATATAGAGATTTCTGATCATATACTGTTCCATGTCAAGTCACCAAGGCTCGGAGCTTATTCATCTTGTAGGAAACGTATAACTGGTTCCTTGGATAATTCACATCTATATAGATATATAGACTGCGTGATGACACTATGGAAGGGAAGCTCTCCAACAATATTCACCACTTCTTCCCCGATGGTCCATCCTTTTGTATGTCTATTGCAGCTCTGTGATAGCCCCTTGTAGTTTAGACCTTTAGTCCATCAATAAGAGACACATTCTCCCCAGTACCCATCTTATACATCCCATTGGCATGTTGGAGGTCATTTAGTCTTTTTCTGCCTACAGGTATTATCGCTGTGACCGTAACCTTGTGTGGAACGCTGGAGCCCTACACTACAGTGACGAGGTCATCCTAATTCAAGGTTTGACACGGATGACCAATGGAAGAACGGTCATGAAGGAAAAACTGAATGACATCAAATACATAGGGAAAGGAACCCACACCGACTGTGCCATCAAACGGGGCATTGAGGAGATCCTGATCGGGTTTGTACAGCTAGGAAATTAAATTACTGACCAGTTACAGATGTACCTGACTCGCATGGCTTCGTTTGTAATGATTTGTGTTTTAGACATCCTTCGGCCTCTGTGATGTTTGTATGGGTGGGGATATTTGTATACTGGCATCTCATCCTCCGAGATGAATAAGATAGTGACATGTTCTTCCCCTTCTAGTGGCTCCCACCAGAGGGAGAACAAATACTTGATTGTGGTGACCGATGGGCATCCCTTGGAGGGCTACAAGGAGCCATGCGGAGGTCTGGAAGATGCAGCCAATGAAGCCAAACATCTGGGCCTCAAAGTGTTCTCTGTTGCAATTTCACCAAACCATCTGGTATGATCTTGTTGGTGTTGGTCACCAAGAGAAAGCTTGAGAACGTATAGGAACATGATATATAAGCAAATTAGAGCAACCCGACCCGTTTTGACTCCCCATGTCCTTCCTTGACCATATTTGATACTTGGCCCGTTTATCATCTATCAGTATCTTTCCTACACCCTGAATGTTTCCCTCCATGTATGTGGTCCCTGAGAAGGCACCGTATGATTCTAGGCTTAACCACAATATTAAGGATGCAACATGCCAATCAAAGCTTTAGCCCCAACCCAATCCTTTTAACCCCACAAGCTCCCTTCCTTTCTCTCTTTCTACCCAACGACAATGCTTCCATTGCAGTGCAGGACCTCTTCATCTTGCACATCTCACCTGTATGTTGTTCCCTATGTAATCCTTCTTATTATATTCCTTCTGTATGCAGGAGCCGAGGCTCAGCGTCATTGCCACGGATAATAGGTACCGGAGGAACTTCACAGCGACCAGCACTGTCGGACTGTCTGATATGGACATAGAGACTACAATCGACAGCATCATCGAAACCATTGTAAGTCACGTGGGCATCATGGTGGCATCCCACCTTCAAGACCAGTCGTGATACATGGTGTAATCAGCACAGTCATTATACCTCAACACCAACACAATATATGACTTAATGATCAACACTGACATGTTATGCTATGCAATGCTCTGTAGTCACACCGTGTAATGCTCTGCAGAAACACTGCAGAGCTCATATGTAACACTTTGCAATGCTCTGCAGTAACACCGTGCAATGCTCTGCAGCAAGACTGCAGTGCTCATATGTAACATTTTGCAATGCTCTGCAGTAACACTATGCAACGCTCTGCAGCAACACTGCAGAGCTCATATGTAACATTTTGCAATGCTCTGCAGTAACACCGTGCAATGCTCTGCAGCAAGACTGCAGTGCTCATATGTAACATTTTGCAATGCTCTGCAGTAACACTGTGCAACGCTCTGCAGCAACACTGCAGAGCTCATATGTAACATTTTGCAATGCTCTGCAGTAACACTGTGCAATGCTCTGCAGCAACACTGCAGAGCTCATATGTAACACTTTGCAATGCTCTACAGCAACACTGTGCAATGCTCTGCAGTAACACTATGCAATGCTCTGCAGTAACACTATGCAGTGCTCTGTTTTATTAAGGTGTGATGCTATATATTATCTCTGCGTTGCTCTACAAATACAGAGGCAATGCTCTGCAGTAACACTGTGCAATGCTCTGCAGTAACACTGTGCAATGCTCTGCAGTAACACTATGCAATGCTCTGCAGTAACACTATGCAATGCTCTGTTTTATTAAGGTGTGATGCTATATATTATCTCTGCGTTGCTCTACAAATACAGAGGCAATGCTCTGCAGTAACACTGTGCAATGCTCTGCAGTAACACTGTGCAATGCTCTGCAGTAACACTATGCAATGCTCTGCAGTAACACTATGCAGTGCTCTGTTTTATTAAGGTGTGATGCTATATATTATCTCTGCGTTGCTCTACAAATACAGGGGCAATGCTCTGCAGTAACACTGTGCAATGATCTGCAGGAATCTGAAGCTCTGCAATAATACCATTTACTGTTTTTCAGAAAGCAGACTCTGAGCACGGGGTGAGTGCGTCGGGAGATCTGGCCAAGTGTTGAGTCGGTCTCGGCTCTGCTTCCCTCTTGTGCCTCTTCCATCTCTCTCTCTCTCTCTCGTCTCTCTCTCTCACATCTCTCTCTCTCTCATCTCTCTCTCGTCTCTCTCTCTCCTCTCTCATCTCTCTCTGTCTCTCTCTTCTCTGTCGTCTCTCTCACATCTCTCTCTCTCTCTCTCTCTCACGTCTCTCTCTCTCTCTCGTCTCTCTCTCTCTCTCGTCTCTCTCTCTCACATCTCTCTCTCTCTCATCTCTCTCTCGTCTCTCTCTCTCCTCTCTCATCTCTCTCTGTCTCTCTCTTCTCTGTCGTCTCTCTCACATCTCTCTCTCTATCTCTCGTCTCTCTCTCTCACATCTCTCTCTCTCTCTCTCATCTCTCTCTCTCTCGTCTCTCTCTCTCATCTCTCATCTCTCTCTGTCTCTCTCTTCTCTGTCGTCTCTCTCACATCTCTCTCTCTATCTCTCGTCTCTCTCACATCTCTCTCTCTATCTCTCGTCTCTCTCACATCTCTCTCTCTCATCTCTCTCTGTCCCGTCTCTCTCTCTCTCACATGTCTCTCTCTCTCTCTCATCTCTCTCTCTCTGTCCCGTCTCTCTCTCTCTCACGTCTCTCTCTCTCGTCTTTCTCACGTCTCTCTCTCTTCTCTCTCTCTCACACATCTCTCTCTCTCTCTCTTTTCCCTCTCTCACATCTCTCTCTCACGTCTCTCTCTCTCTCTCTCTCTCTCTCTCTCGTCTCTCTCACATCTCTCTCATGTCTCTCTCTCTCGTCTCACGTCTCTCTCTCTCGTCTCTCTCTCTCGTCTCTCTCTCGTCTCACGTCTCTCTCTCTCGTCTCTCTCTCTCTCTCGTCTCTCTCTCTCTCGTCTCTCTCTCTCTCTCGTCTCTCTCTCTCTCGTCTCTCTCTCACATCTCTCTCTCTCTCACTTCTCTCTCTCTCTTTCGTCTCTCTCTCATGTCTCTCTCTCTCACGTCTCTCTCACTTCTCTCTCGTCTCTCTCACATCTCACTCTCTCTCGTCTCTCTCTCTCTCTTCTCTCTCTCTCTCACATCTCTCTCTTCTCTCTCTCACATCTCTCTCTCTCTCATGTCTCTCTCTCACATCTCTCTCTCTCTCTCTCATGTCTTTGTCTCTCTCTCACGTCTCTCTCACGTCTCTCTCGTCTCTCTCACGTCTCTCTCTCACGTCTCTCTCTCAGGTCTCTCTCTCACATCTCTCTCTCTCGTCTCTCTCTCTCACGTCTCTCTCTCTCTCTCATGTCTCTCTCGTCTCTCTCATGTCTCTCTCTCTCTCTCACGTCTCTCTCTCTCTCTCGTCTCTCTCTCTCTCACGTCTCTCTCTCTCTCACGTCTCTCTCTCTCTCATGTCTCTCTCGTCTCTCTCACGTCTCTCTCTCTCTCTCACGTCTCTCTCTCTCTCTCGTCTCTCTCTCTCTCACGTCTCTCTCTCTCTCATGTCTCTCTCTCTCTCTCTCTCTCTCTCTCTCTCTCGTCTCTCTCACGTCTCTCTCTCTCTCTCACGTCTCTCTCACATCTCTCTCTCACGTCTCTCTCTCTCTCATGTCTCTCTCACGTCTCTCTAACGTCACTCTCTCACGTCTCTCTCTCACGTCTCTCTCTCGTCTCTCTCTCTCACGTCTCTCTTTCTCTCATGTCTCTCTCGTCTCTCTCATGTCTCTCTCTCTCTCACGTCTCTCTCTCTCGTCTCTCTCTCTCACGTCTCTCTCTCTCTCTCATGTCTCTCTCGTCTCTCTCATGTCTCTCTCTCTCTCTCACGTCTCTCTCTCTCTCTCGTCTCTCTCTCTCTCACGTCTCTCTCTCTCTCACGTCTCTCTCTCTCTCTCTCTCTCTCTCTCGTCTCTCTCACGTCTCTCTCTCTCTCTCACGTCTCTCTCACATCTCTCTCTCACGTCTCTCTCTCTCTCATGTCTCTCTCACGTCTCTCTAACGTCACTCTCTCACGTCTCTCTCTCACGTCTCTCTCTCTCGTCTCTCTCTCTCACGTCTCTCTTTCTCTCATGTCTCTCTCGTCTCTCTCATGTCTCTCTCTCTCTCACGTCTCTCTCTCTCGTCTCTCTCTCTCACGTCTCTCTCTCTCTCTCTCTCATGTCTCTCTCGTCTCTCTCACATCTCTCTCTCACGTCTCTCTCTCTCTCATGTCTCTCTCGTCTCTCTCACATCTCTCTCACGTCTCTCTCACGTCTCTCTCACGTCTCTCTCACACATCTCTCTCTCACGTCTCTCTCTCACGTCTCTCTCTCACGTCTCTCTCTCTCACATCTCTCTCTCTCTCTCTCTCTCGTCTCTCTCACATCTCTCTAATGTCTCTCTCTCTCGTCTCACGTCTCTCTCTCTCGTCTCTCTCTCTCTCTCGTCTCTCTCTCTCTCGTCTCTCTCTCACATCTCTCTCTCTCTCACTTCTCTCTCTCTCTTTCGTCTCTCTCTCATGTCTCTCTCTCTCACGTCTCTCTCACTTCTCTCTCGTCTCTCTCACATCTCACTCTCTCTCTCGTCTCTCTCTCTCTCTTCTCTCTCTCTCTCACATCTCTCTCTTCTCTCTCTCAAATCTCTCTCTCTCTCATGTCTCTCTCTCACATCTCTCTCTCTCTCTCTCTCATGTCTTTGTCTCTCTCTCACGTCTCTCTCACGTCTCTCTCGTCTCTCTCACGTCTCTCTCTCACGTCTCTCTCTCAGGTCTCTCTCTCACATCTCTCTCTCTCGTCTCTCTCTCTCACGTCTCTCTCTCTCTCTCATGTCTCTCTCGTCTCTCTCATGTCTCTCTCTCTCTCTCACGTCTCTCTCTCTCTCTCGTCTCTCTCTCTCTCACGTCTCTCTCTCTCTCACGTCTCTCTCTCTCATGTCTCTCTCGTCTCTCTCACGTCTCTCTCTCTCTCACGTCTCTCTCTCTCTCTCGTCTCTCTCTCTCTCACGTCTCTCTCTCTCTCACGTCTCTCTCTCTCTCTCTCTCTCGTCTCTCTCACGTCTCTCTCTCTCTCACGTCTCTCTCACATCTCTCTCTCACGTCTCTCTCTCTCTCATGTCTCTCTCACGTCTCTCTAACGTCACTCTCTCACGTCTCTCTCTCACGTCTCTCTCTCTCGTCTCTCTCTCTCACGTCTCTCTTTCTCTCATGTCTCTCTCGTCTCTCTCATGTCTCTCTCTCTCTCACGTCTCTCTCTCTCGTCTCTCTCTCTCACGTCTCTCTCTCTCTCTCATGTCTCTCTCGTCTCTCTCATGTCTCTCTCTCTCTCACGTCTCTCTCTCTCTCTCGTCTCTCTCTCTCTCACGTCTCTCTCTCTCTCACGTCTCTCTCTCTCTCTCTCTCTCTCTCTCTCGTCTCTCTCACGTCTCTCTCTCTCTCTCTCTCTCTCTCGTCTCTCTCACGTCTCTCTCTCTCTCTCTCACGTCTCTCTCACATCTCTCTCTCACGTCTCTCTCTCTCTCTCATGTCTCTCTCACGTCTCTCTAACGTCACTCTCTCACGTCTCTCTCTCACGTCTCTCTCTCTCGTCTCTCTCTCTCACGTCTCTCTTTCTCTCATGTCTCTCTCGTCTCTCTCATGTCTCTCTCTCTCTCACGTCTCTCTCTCTCGTCTCTCTCTCTCACGTCTCTCTCTCTCTCTCTCTCATGTCTCTCTCGTCTCTCTCACATCTCTCTCTCACGTCTCTCTCTCTCTCATGTCTCTCTCGTCTCTCTCACATCTCTCTCACGTCTCTCTCACGTCTCTCTCACGTCTCTCTCACACATCTCTCTCTCACGTCTCTCTCTCACGTCTCTCTCTCACGTCTCTCTCTCTCACGTCTCTCTCTCTCGTCTCTCTCTCTCACGTCTCTCTCTCTCTCTCATGTCTCTCTCGTCTCTCTCACGTCTCTCTCTCTCTCTCACGTCTCTCTTACATCTCTCTCTCACGTCCCTCTCACGTCTCTCTCACGTCTCTCTCTCACTTCTCTCTCTCTCTCTCATGTCTCTCTCGTCTCTCCCACGTCTCTCTCTCTCTCTCATGTCTCTCTCATGTCTCTCTCTCACGTCTCTCTCTCTCTCATCTCTCTCTCGTCTCTCTCACGTCTCTCTCTCTCTCACGTCTCTCTCTTCTCTCTCACGTCTCTCTCTCTCTCTCTCTCTCTCTCTCACGTCTCTCTCTCACGTCTCTCTCTCTCAAATTACAGTGCTGCTCCTACGAATGTCAGGTAAGAGAATCAACAGAGCGCCTCAAAACAAGATGTTGGACAAGCAGAGAACGGAGACCTGTCCGCTGTGACATTAGAGACTCCTCGGCTCTCTGTGACTCTCCATGACTACGTCTGACACTCCATATCACTGTGTGACACTCCATATCACTGTCTGACACTCCATATCACTCTGTGACTCCCCATGACTCTCTGACCCTCCATCACTCTCACACTATGTGACTCCCCATGACTCTCTGACCCTCCATCACTCTGACACTCTGTGACTCCCCATGACCACCTTGAGTCTTTCCATGACCCTGTGACACCCACTGACTCAATTGCCACCAATTTCTTCCAAGCCTCTTCCATTTTGCTTATTGGTCACTCCTGTTTTTTTTTCTAGCCACCCCGTGGCCCCCCTGGACCACCAGGACCCCTGGGCTATGAGGTGAGTGATATCTTAGGAAGTTCTAGCAATGACTGGACTCAAGAACCTGGACCTGACTCCTAACTGTGCTTATAATTACAGGGAGAGACTGGCAAGACAGGACTTCCTGGAGATAGAGGCCCTCCTGGTGATCCGGTGAGTGATTGGACATGGAGGTCATGGTGCAAACAGCAAAATATATCACTGGTCATCCTCGTACACAAAAATATATCCCTGGCCATCCTAGTACACCAAAATATATCACTGGTCATCATAGTAGACAAAAATATATCACTGGTCATCGTAGTAGACCAAAGTATATCACTGGTCATCCTAGTAGACCAAAATATATCACTGGTCATCCTTGTACATCAAAATATATCCCTGGCAATCCTAGTAGACCAAAAGATATCACTGGTCATCCCTGAACACCAAAATATATCCCTGGCAATCCTAGTATACCAAAATATATCACTGGTCATCCTCGTACACCAAAATATATCCCTGGCAATCCTAGTAGACCAAAAGATATCACTGGTCATCCCTGAACACCAAAATATATCACTGGTCATCCTAGTAGACCAAAATATATCACTGGTCATCGTAGTAGACCAAAATATATCACTGGTCATCCCCGAACACCAAAATATATACCTGGTCATCCTAGTAGACCAAAATATATCACTGGTCATCCTCATACACCAAAATATATTACTAGTCATCCTAGTAGACCAAAATATATCACTGGTCATTGTAGTACACCAAAATATATCACTGATCATCCTAGTACACCAAAATATATACCTGGTCATCCTAGTACACCAAAATATATCACTAGTCATCCTAGTAGACCAAAATATATCACTGGTCATTGTAGTAGACCAAAATATATACCTGGTCATCCTAGTACACCAAAATATATCACTGGTCATCCTAGTACACCACAATATATACCTGGTCATCCTCGTACACCAAAATATATTCCTGGTCATCCTAGTAGACACAAATATATCACTGGTCATTGTAGTAGACCAACATATATCCCTGGTCATCGTAGTAGACCAAAATATATCACTGGTCATCCCTGAACACCAAAATATATACTGTACCTGGTCATCCTAGTAGACCAAAATATATCACTGGTCATTGTAGTAGACCAAAATATATCACTGGTCATTGTAGTAGACCAAAATATATTCCTGGCAATCTTAGTAGACTAAAATATATCACTGGTCATTGTAGTAGACCAAAATATATCACTGGTCATTGTAGTAGACCAAAATATATTCCTGGCAATCTTAGTAGACTAAAATATATCACTGGTCATCCCTGAACACCAAAATACCATTGGGATACACTGAGCACCGGACAACAGTATGTGCAGAGCATCACTGAGTACTGTGCACAGCATCATACTGTGTTGTTGTTTAGTCGTTCAGTTGTAACCGACTCTCCATTACCCTATGGACCGCAGAACGCCAGGTATATCTGTCAGCCACTGACCCTCTGAGCTCCATCCAGCTCATACTACGCAACATACTATGACCATCAATTCCAACCAAAATATACCACTTAGTATAAATAAATCCTGGGGCATCTTTGAAGATGGAGATACCCTGTGTGGTGTGAACATGAAGCGTCAGTATGAAGTACACCCTAAGGCTTTGTCTGACTCTCATTGTCTTTGCAGGGTCGGCAGGGGGATGTTGGACCAGTGGGGTACCAGGGAATGAAGGTGAGTGTCCTTATAACAAACTTCTGGTGTTGCTCATGAGAAGATACTCGCTCATTACTGTCTTTTTCCTTCTGCAGGGTGATCGTGGTTCCAGAGGAGATAAGGTGAGCTCAGGTTCTGTATATTGTGGGCTTGGCATAGACACCCTCAGGTTCTGTATATGTGGGCTTGGCATAGACACCCTCAGGTTCTGTATATGTGTGCTTGGCATAGACACCCTCAGGTTCTGTATATGTGGGCTTGGCATAGACACCCTCAGGGCCTATATATGTGGGCTTGGCAGAGACACCCTCAGGTTCTGTATATGTGGGCTTGGCATAGACACCCTCAGGTTCTGTATATGTGGGCTTGGCATAGACACCCTCAGGTTCTGTATATGTGGGCTTGGCATAGACACCCTCAGGTTCTGAATATGTGGGCTTGGCATAGACACCCTCAGGTTCTGTATGTGTGGGCTTGGCATAGACACCCTCAGGTTCTGTATATGTGGGCTTGGCATAGACACCCTCAGGTTCTGTATATGTGGGCTTGGCATAGACACCCTCAGGTTCTGTATATGTGGGCTTGGCATAGACACCCTCAGGTTCTGTATATGTGGGCTTGGCAGAGACACCCTCAGGTTCTGTATATGTGGGCTTGGCATAGACACCCTCAGGGCCTATATATGCGTGCTTGGCATAGACACCCTCAGGTTCTGAATATGTGGGCTTGGCATAGACACCCTCAGGGCCTATATATGTGGGCTTGGCATAGACACCCTCAGGTTCTGTATATGTGGGCTTGGCATAGACACCCTCAGGTTCTGTATATATGGGCTTGGCATAGACACCCTCAGGGCCTATATATGCGTGCTTGGCAGAGACACCCTCAGGTTCTGTATATGTGGGCTTGGCATAGACACCCTCAGGTTCTGTATATGTGGGCTTGGCATAGACACCCTCAGGGCCTATATATGTGGGCTTGGCATAGACACCCTCAGGTACTGTATATGTGGGCTTGGCATAGACACCCTCAGGTTCTGTATATATGGGCTTGGCATAGACACCCTCAGGGCCTATATATGCGTGCTTGGCATAGACACCCTCAGGTTCTGAATATGTGGGCTTGGCATAGGCACCCTCAGGTTCTGTATAGGTGGGCTTGGCATAGACACCCTCAGGTTCTGTATATGTGGGCTTGGCATAGACATCCTCAGGTTCTGTATATGTGGGCTTGGCAGAGACACCCTCAGGTTCTGTATATGCGGGCTTGGCATAGACACCCTCAGGTTCTGTATATGTGGGCTTGGCAGAGACACCCTCAGGTTCTGTATATGTGGGCTTGGCAGAGATACCATCAGGGTATGTATTTGTAGATTTGGCCGTGACACTCTCATTATCTATACATGTGATCTAGATAGGGGCATGTTCATTGTCTGTACATGTGAGCTAGATAGGGGCATGTTCATTGTCTGTACATGTGATATAGATAGGGGCATGTTCATTGTCTGTACATGTGATATAGATAGGGGCATGTTCATTGTCTGTACATGTGATATAGATAGGGGCATGTTCATTGTCTGTACATGTGAGCTAGATAGGGGCATGTTCATTGTCTGTACATGTGATATAGATAGGGGCACGTTCATTGTCTGTACATGTGATATAGATAGGGGCATGTTCATTGTCTGTACATGTGAGCTAGATAGGGGCACGTTCATTGTCTGTACATGTGATATAGATAGGGGCATGTTCATTATCTGTACATGTGAGCTAGATAGGGACGCACTCCTTATCTATATATATGAGCTAGATAGAGGCACGCCATTGTCTGTACATGTGAGCTAGATAGGGGCACATCATTGTCTGTGCACACTCATTATCTATATATGTGAGCTAGATAGAGACACACTCATTATCTATATATGTGAGCTAGATAGGGGCACGGTCATTGCCTGTACATGTGAGCTAGATGGGGGCACGGTTATTGCCTGTACATGTGAGCTAGATAGGGGCATGTCATTGTCTGTACATGTGAGCTAGATAGGGACACGTCATTGTCTGTACAAGTGAGCTAGCTAGGGACACGTCATTGTCTGTACATGTGAGCTAGATAGGGGCACGTCATTGTCTGTACATGTGAACTAGATAGGGACACGTCATTGTCTGTACATGTGAACTAGATAGGGGCACAGCCATTGCCTGTACATGTGAGCAAGCTAGGGACACGTCATTGTCTGTACATGTGAGCTAGATAGGGGCACGTCATTGTCTGTACATGTGAACTAGATAGGGACACGTCATTGTCTGTACATGTGAACTAGATAGGGGCACAGCCATTGCCTGTACATGTGAGCAAGCTAGGGACACGTCATTGTCTGTACATGTGAGCAAGCTAGGGACACGTCATTGTCTGTACATGTGAGCAAGCTAGGGACACGTCATTGTCTGTACATGTGAGCAAGCTAGGGACACGTCATTGTCTGTACATGTGAGCTAGATTGGGGCATGTCATTGTCTGTACATGTGAGCAAGCTAGGGACACGTCATTGTCTGTACATGTGAGCAAGCTAGGGACACGTCATTGTCTGTACATGTGAGCAAGCTAGGGACACGTCATTGCCTGTACATGTGAGCTAGATAGGGGCACGTCATTGTCTGTACATGTGAGCTAGATAGGGACACGTCATTGTCTGTACATGTGAGCAAGCTAGGGACACGTCATTGTCTGTACATGTGAGCAAGCTAGGGACACGTCATTGCCTGTACATGTGAGCTAGATAGGGACACGTCATTGTCTGTACATGTGAACTAGATAGGGGCACGGCCATTGCCTGTACATGTGAGCTAGATAGGGACACGTCATTGTCTGTACATGTGAACTAGATAGGGGCACGTCATTGTCTGTACATGTGAACTAGATAGGGGCACGGCCATTGCCTGTACATGTGAGCAGCGATGTCTCCATATTGTATGTGATATTATTAATATCTTCATATTTATTTCTTCAATACTTTTATTTGAGACAAATGACAGGTATGTGCTGATATCTCTCTTTATAAGGAGAAGGTTGAAAAGTCATCTCTTTGCTTCTCTTTCATAGGGTGGAAGAGGTGCCAAGGGAGCAAAAGTAAGTGGCGCCATCTCCCAGCTTTCTACTTAATGTACTCAAATAAATTATAAAATCAGGAGTCATTCAACACTGTGTCACGTGAATGGCGTTACCTGCAAAATACATCTTCTTATTATAACCCACCATCTTCTTATTCCACTGTGCCTCTGAGTGTGCTCTCATCCATCATCTGACTGTGCCTCCATCCATCATCTGACTGTGCCTCCATCCATCATCTGACTGTGCCTTCATCCATCCTGACTGTGCCTTCATCCATCCTGACTGTGCCTTCATCCATCCTGACTGTGCCTTCATCCATCCTGACTGTGCCTCCATCCATCCTGACTGAGCCTCCATCCATCCTGACTGTGCTACTATCCATCCTGACTGTGCCTTCATCCATCCTGACTGTGCCTTCATCCATCCTGACTGTGCCTTCATACATCCTGACTGTGCCTCCATCCATCCTGACTGTACCTCCATCCATCCTGACTGTGCCTCCATCCATCCTGACCGTGCCTCCATCCATCCTGACTGTGCTACTATCCATCCTGACTGTGCCTTCATTAATCCTGACTGTGCCTTCATCCATCCTGACTGTGCTACCATCCATCATCTGACTGTGCCTTCATCCATTCTGACTGTGCCTCCATCCATCATCTGACTGTGCCTCCATCCATCATCTGACTGTGCCTCCATCCATCCTGACCGTGCCTCCATCCATCCTGACCGTGCCTCCATCCATCATCTGACTGTGCCTCCATCAATCCTGACTGTGCCTCCATCCATCATCTGACTGTGCCTTCATCTATCATCTGACTGTGCCTCCATCCATCATCTGACTGTGCCTCCATCCATCATCTGACTGTGCCTCCATCCATCATCTGACTGTGCCTTCATCCATCCTGACTGTGCCTTCATCCATCCTGACTGTGCCTTCATCCATCCTGACTGTGCCTCCATCCATCCTGACTGAGCCTCCATCCATCCTGACTGTGCTACTATCCATCCTGACTGTGCCTTCATCCATCCTGACTGTGCCTTCATCCATCCTGACTGTGCCTTCATCCATCCTGACTGTGCCTCCATCCATCCTGACTGTGCCTCCATCCATCCTGACTGTGCTACTATCCATCCTGACTGTGCCTTCATCCATCCTGACTGTGCCTTCATCCATCCTGACTGTGCTACCATCCATCATCTGACTGTGCCTTCATCCATTCTGACTGTGCCTCCATCCATCATCTGACTGTGCCTCCATCTATCATCTGACTGTGCCTCCATCCATCATCTGACTGTGCCTCCATCCATCATCTGACTGTGCCTCCATCCATCATCTGACTGTGCCTCCATCCATCATCTGACTGTGCCTTCATCCATCCTGACTGTGCCTTCATCCATCCTGACTGTGCCTCCATCCATCCTGACTGAGCCTCCATCCATCCTGACTGTGCTACTATCCATCCTGACTGTGCCTTCATCCATCCTGACTGTGCCTTCATCCATCCTGACTGTGCCTTCATCCATCCTGACTGTGCCTCCATCCATCCTGACTGTGCCTCCATCCATCCTGACTGTGCTACTATCCATCCTGACTGTGCCTTCATCCATCCTGACTGTGCCTTCATCCATCCTGACTGTGCTACCATCCATCATCTGACTGTGCCTCCATCCATCATCTGACTGTGCCTCCATCCATCATCTGACTGTGCCTCCATCCATCATCTGACTGTGCCTCCATCCATCCTGACCGTGCCTCCATCCATCCTGACCGTGCCTCCATCCATCCTGACCGTGCCTCCATCCATCATCTGACTGTGCCTCCATCAATCCTGACTGTGCCTCCATCCATCATCTGACTGTGCCTTCATCTATCATCTGACTGTGCCTCCATCCATCATCTGACTGTGCCTCCATCCATCATCTGACTGTGCCTCCATCCATCATCTGACTGTGCCTCCATCCATCATCTGACTGTGCCTTCATCCATCCTGACTGTGCCTTCATCCATCCTGACTGTGCCTTCATCCATCCTGACTGTGCTACAATCCTCTCACTGTTGCAGCCATACATTTTCCTACGGTGCCCCTATCATTTGTGTGACTGTGCCACCCAACCATCCTATCATTTATCCAGTGACTGTTCTACCCATCCACCCCTGAGTGTAGCACATCCATCTTCTCATTGTGCCCCATGCACCATCTGACTGTTCCAGCTAACCATCCTCTAACTGTGCCACTTGTCAATGCTCTGACTGTGCCCACATCCATTGTCTGACTTTGCTGCCCATGCATCCACTGACTGTGCCTCATTGATCCTGTGACTGTTGTACCCATCAACCCATTGAGTGTGACACATCCATCTTCTCCTTATTCTACCATGCACCATCTGACCGTACCACCATCTTTTCTTTTTCTCTGCCATCCATTCCTTGATGTGCCCCAATATTTTCCCTTCCCTTGTCATTAATCTATCCTCTGATTGTGGCACTGATCTGTCCTGTAACTGTACCCTCATCCATCCTCTACCTGGGTACGCAACAATTCAGGTCTTGTACCCCCATAATTTCTCCTCCTTTGCCCACATCCCTTCTCTTCCTGTGCTCGCTCCTTTTTCCTATCCTCCTGTGCCATCGTCCTTCCTGCTTCTGTACCCCCATCCTTCCTCCTCCTGTGCCGCCATACTTCCTCCTCCTGTGCCGCCATCCTTCCTCCCCATGTGCCCCCCATCCTTCTTCATCCTTTGCCCCATCCTTCCTCCTCCTTTGCCCCCATCCTTTCTCCACCTGTGCCCCCATCCTTTCTCCACCTGTGCCCCCATCCTTTCTCCACCTGTGGCCCTCATCCTTTCTCAACCTGTGCCCCTCATCCTTTCTCCACCTGATCCCCATCCTTCCTCACCCTGTGCCCCATCCTCTTACCCTGTGCCCCATCCTCTCACCCTGTGCCCCCATCCTTCCTCCACTTGTGTCCCCCATCCTTTCTCCACCTGTGCCCCCATCCTTTCTCCACCTGTGCCTCTCATCCTTTCTTCACCTGTGCCCCTCATCCTTTCTCCACCTGATCCCCATCCTTCCTCACCCTGTGCCCCATCCTCTCACCCTGTGCCCCCATCCTTACTCCACCTGTTCCCCATCCTTCCTCACCCTGTGCCCCCATCCTTCCTCACCCTATGCCCTCCATCCTTCCTCACCCTGTGTCCCCCATCCTTCCTCACCCTGTGCCCCCCATCCTTCCTCCCCCTGTGCCCCCATCCTTCCTTCACCTGATCCCCATCCTTCCTCCACCTGTGCCCCCCAGTCTTCCTGCCCTTGTACCCCCCATCCTTCCTCCACCTGATCCCCATCCTTCCTCCACCTGTGTCCCCAATTCTTCCACCCCTTGTGCCCCCATCTTTCCTCCACCTGATCCCCATCCTTCCTCACCCTGTACCCCCCATCCTTCCTCCCCCTGTGCCCCCCATCCTTCCTCCCCCTGTGCCCCCATCTTTCCTCCACCTGATCTCCATCCTTCCTCCCCCTTTGCCTCCCATCCTTCCTCCGCCAGTGCCCCCATCGGTCCTCCACCAGATCCCCATCCTTCCTCCCCCTGTGCCCCCATCTTTCCTCCACCTGATCCCCATTTTTCCTCCCCCTTTGCCCCCATCCTTCCTCCACCTGATCCCCATCCTTCCTCCACCTGTGTCACCCCTCATCCTTCCTCCCCCTGTGCCCCCATCTTTCCTCCACATGATCCCCATCCTTCCTCCCCCTGTGCCCCCCATCTTTCCTCCACCTGATCCCCATCCTTCCTCCCCCTGTGCCCCCCATTCTTCCTCCACCGGATCCCCATCCTTCCCCCCTGTGCCCCCATCCTTCCTCCACCTGTGTCCCCCATCCTTCCTCCTCCTATGTCCCCCATTCTTCATCCACCTGATCCCCATCCTTCCTCACCCTGTGCCCCCATCCTTCCTCACCCTGTGTCCCCCATCCTTCCTCACCCTGTACCCCCATCCTTAGTCCCCCTGTGCCCCCCATCCTTCCTCCACCTGAGCCCCATCCTTCCCCCACCTGGGCCCCCCATTCTTCCTCCCCTTGTGCCCCCCTTCCTTCCTCCACCTGATCCCCATCCTTCCTCCACCTGTGTCCCCAATTCTTCCTCCCCCTGTGCCACCCATCCTTCCTCCCCCTGTGCCCCCCCATCCTTCCTCCCCATTTGCCCCCATCCTTCCTCCCCCTGTGCCCCCCAACTTTCCTCCACCTGATCCCCATCCTTCCTCTCCCTGTGCCACCCATCTTTCCTCCACCTGATCCCCATCCTTCCTCCCCTGTGCCCCCCATCTTTCCTCCACCTGATCCCCATTCTTCCTCCTTTTTGCCCCTCATCCTTCCTCTACCTGATCCCCATCCTTCCTCCACCTGTGTCCCTCATCCTTTCTCCCCCTGTGCCCCCAACTTTCCTCCACCTGATCCCCATCTTTCCTACCCCTGTGCCCCCCATCTTTCCTCCACCTGATCCCCATCCTTCCTCCCCTGTGCCCCCATCTTTCCTCCACCTGATCCCCATTCTTCCTCCCCCTTTGTCCCTCATCCTTCCTCTACCTGATCCCCATCCTTCCTCCACCTGTGTCCCTCATCCTTCCTCCCCCTGTGCCCCCATCTTTCCTCCACCTGATCCCCATCCTTCCTTCCCCTGTGCCCCCCATCTTTCCTCCACCTGATCCCCATTCTTCCTCCCCCTTTGCCCCCCATCCTTCCTCTACCTGATCCCCATCCTTCCTCCACCTGTGTCCCTCATCCTTCCTCCCCCTGTGCCCCCAACTTTCCTCCACCTGATCCCCATCCTTCCTCCCCTGTGCCACCATCTTTCCTCCACCTGATCCCCATCCTTCCTCCCCTGTGCCCCCCATCTTTCCTCCACCTTATCCCCATTCTTCCTCCCCCTTTGCCCCCCATCCTTCCTCTACCTGATCCCCATCCTTCCTCCACCTGTGTCCCTCATCCTTCCTCCCCCTGTGCCCCCATCTTTGCTCCACCTGATCCCCATCCTTCCTTCCCCTGTGCCCCCCATCTTTCCTCCACCTGATCCCCATTCTTCCTTCCCCTTTGCCCCCCATCCTTCCTCTACCTGATCCCCATCCTTCCTCCACCTGTGTCCCTCATCCTTCCTCCCCCTGTGCCCCCATCTTTCCTCCACCTGATCCCCATCTTTCCTCCCCCTGTGCCCCCCATCCTTCCTCACCCTGTGCCCCCCATCCTTCCTCCCCCTGTGCCCCCCATCCTTCCTCACCCTGTGCCCCCCATCCTTCCTCTCCCTGTGCCCCCCATCCTTCCTCCCCCTGTGCCCCCATCCTTCCTCACCCTGTGCCCCCCATCCTTCCTTCCCCTGTGCCCCCATCCTTCCTCCCCCTGTGTCCCCATCCTTCCTCACCCTGTGCCCCGCATCCTTCCTCCCATTCATGCTTTGACTTTTGTTCTTTTGTCGTTCACAGGGTGATAAAGGAATAAAAGGAATTGATGGAATTGACGGACAGAAGGTTTGTACCACAATGTACACCTCATAAATATACAAATACACACAATCTCACACACATACACCTGTATACACACACTAACACAAATACACACAATCTCACACACATACACCTGTATACACACACTAACACAAATACACACAGTACACACAGTACACACTTTTACATACACTTACAGACAGAATTACACAGACGCCCACAAATGTCGACATGTATATACACACGGACACACATACATGTACACACAGATATGTACACATAGACTTTGTTACACTTTTACACAGGAACATATATACATAAATATAGACATACATACATGCAAACATACAAAGCTACACACAGAGGCATGTACATATGTAATATCCCATGCATACTTATGTATATGCTCAAGTATTTATATGCACATACAAAATGAACGCAAACTGATATGAACATGCACGCATACACGCCCACATACCCCAACACCTACATGTGCACTTACACTGACAAATATACCAACAGGTACTCAACATATACCTAGTCACACACAACCATACTTACATATACACAAATGAATCTATGCACATACACTAGTACATTTGTTAATAAACGTATTCCATATACACGTACCATATACCATATACACATAAACTGCACCTAAACATTCTTAAACACTTCTCTCATATATTGTAATTCCCCTGGCAGGGAGAAGACGGATTCCCTGGACTTGCTGGGTGCAAAGGATCCCCAGGGTTTGAGGTAAGTGGAATAGTCCAGATGTTTTAGAGTGGATCCTGTGGATATATTACATGGAGAGCAACATGTGTGAAAGGACATGTGGGGGTATGACTCATCTTAAACATGAAATAGAACCTGTGTGAGGACACGTGGGGTCATGACTGAACTTAAATCCATCCACGGGTCCTGATGGAATCCATCCAAGGGTACTAAGGGAACTGGGCTCTGTAATAGCCAAACCATTATATCTAATATTTCAACATTCACTCAACACAGGGTCTCTACCAGATGACTGGAGAAAAGCTGATGTGATATCTATATTTAAGAAGAGATCTAGAGCAAATACGGGGAATTATAGACCAGTGAGCCTCACTTCTGTAGTGGGGAAGCTTTTAGACGGGTTAATAAGGGATAATATACAAGAATATGTCTATTTGAACAGGATTATTAATAAGTCAACATGGATTTATGAGGGATAGGTCATGTCAAACAAATCTAATTAGTTTCTATGAGGAGGTAACTCGGTGGATGTAGTCTTTTTGGATTTTGCAAAGGCTTTTGATAAAGTGCCACATGGGAGACTATTGGGCAAACTAAGGGATACAGGAATTGCAGTAAATATCTGCTCATGGATTGAGAGCTGGCTAAAAGACAGGAAGAAAAGGGTTGTTGTAAATGGAACATACTCCGATTGGACAAATGTGGTAAGTGGGGTTCCTCAGGGTTCAGTATTAGGTCCTCTCCTTTTTAAAATATTTATTAATGACTTAGAGGTGGGATTGGAGTGTGGTGCCTCCATTTTCGCTGATGACACGAAGTTGTGTAAGGTAATTAAATAGATTATGAAGAGGAACTGATGTGTGGGAATTTGGGGACATGACTGAAACACAGAGCAGAACATGTGTGACGACAAATGGGGACATGACTGATGGAGCAGAATGTGTGGGAGCACACGGGCTGATCTGTGTGTGAGGAGGGGGACACATATGATATGTACCCACGGGCTGATCTGTGTGTGAGGAGGTGGACACGTATGATATGCACCCACGGGCTGAGTCCATGTTTTTTTCTGTAAAGTTTCTCATTCACTTAAAGTCTCTGTGTATTTTCCTCTCAGGGAGAATCTGGAGCTCCTGGACCCAAAGGAGACCCTGGATCATATGGACCCAAAGGAGGGAAGGTGAGAATCATGCTACTGACTGTCTGTCCTTAATGGGGTCACATGGTGTGGGATGAGTGATGAGAGTCGGCATGATGTTCTGGTTCCGACCCATGTCTGGAGAGTAATTGCCTCATCACATCTCACTCAAACTGGGGCTAACACATTTTGTCATTTGGAGTATATAATGTAACTTCACAGTAATTAACCCTCAAAGGTCCTGTTTGGTTAAATCAGTGCCAGCGTCTTTGTTTATATCAGTGTCTTGTCTTCAGGGAGAAGCTGGAACCTCTGGAAGTCCTGGCAGAGCAGGGAACAGTGGGAATACTGGAGACAAGGTAAGGAGATCATGGCCGTCCTGTCTTGTAAGCTTAGTGATATACAATAGAGGGGCTTTCAGTCGCCCTTCTACCCACCAGAACATACATGAATGCACGTTACACGGAAACACACAAAACATTAATAAAGGTGAATATCCAAACAGAACCAAGGAACCGGAGAAGAAGCAGATCAGAGAGCTGACCTAGATCCCGTGGACACTAATCCAGAACTAGGGCAATGATCTAGATAGCTCCAGTAAATGTAGATCCAGATGCCCCACCTTGGGCGCCCAGATTTATCTGTCTCTTTATCTGTGTTGCTCACGGTATTTGTATATTTACTGTGTTGGACCTTTCTGTCAAACAGGGGGATTCAGGAGCTAATGGGGCACCAGGAGAAAAAGGGGAGTCGGGCGACGAGGTGAGTGACTCCACATTCACTAATCCAGTTATTGCTGAGGCCTCGTTCATGTCTGATGTGGTCGTTTCTTCTTCATACAGGGTGATGCTGGACCAGGTGGACCCTCAGGAGAACGGGTGAGTAGCCTCACTAATCCAGGGCGAAAGACATATAACCCCACGGCCATGTACCCTACTGGAAAGAAGCTATATAGACCGCACCGGAGAGAGAGCAGGACAAAGGAGAGAGACAGCCTAGGAGAGAGAGGAATGAGGTCAACCTAGGAGAGAGAGGATAGAGGTCAACCAGGAGAGAGAGGATAGAGGTCAACCAGGCGAGAGAGGATAGAGGTCAACCAGGAGAGAGAGGATAGAGGTCAACCAGGAGAGAGAGGATAGAGGTCAACCTAGGAGAGAGAGGATAGAGGTCAACCAGGAGAGAGGATAGAGACCCCTCCGCAGAGAGAGAGAGGATAGAGGTCAACCTAGGAGAGAGAGGATAGAGGTCAACCTAGGAGAGAGATGATAGAGGTCAACATAGGAGAGAGAAGATAGAGACCCCTCCGCAGAGAGAGAGGATAGAGACCCCTCCGCAGAGAGAGAGGATAGAGACCCCTCCACAGAGAGAGAGGATAGAGACCCCTCCGGAGAGAGAGAGGATGCAGACCCCTCCGCCGAGAGAGGATGCAGACCCCTCCGCAGAGAGAGAGGATGCAGACCCCTCCGCAGAGAGAGAGGATGCAGACCCCTCCGCAGAGAGAGAGAGACGATAGAGACCCCTCCGCAGAGAGAGAGAGGATAGAGACCCATCCCCTGAGAGAGAGGATGGAGACCCCTCCGCAGAGAGAGAGGATGGAGACCCCTCCACAGAGAGAGAGGATAGAGACCCCTCCGCAGAGAGAGAGGATGCAGACCCCTCCAGAGAGAGAGGATGGAGACCCCTCCGCAGAGAGAGAGGATGCAGACCCCTCCGCAGAGAGAGAGGATGCAGACCCCTCCGCAGAGAGAGAGGATGCAGACCCCTCCGCAGAGAGAGAGGATAGAGACCCCTCCGCAGAGAGAGAGGATAGAGACCCCTCCGAAGAGAGAGAGGATGGAGACCCCTCCGCAGAGAGAGAGGATGCAGACTCCTCCGCAGAGAGAGAGGATGCAGACCCCTCCGCAGAGAGAGAGGATGCAGACCCCTCCACAGAGAGAGAGGATGCAGATCCCTCCGCAGAGAGAGAGGATAGAGACCCCTCCGCAGAGAGAGAGGATGCAGACCCCTCCGCAGAGAGAGAGGATAGAGACCCCTCCGCAGAGAGAGAGGATAGAGACCCCCCCGAAGAGAGAGAGGATGGAGACCCCTCCGCAGAGAGAGAGGATGCAGACCCCTCCGCAGAGAGAGAGGATGCAGATCCCTCCGCAGAGAGAGAGGATGCAGACCCCTCCACAGAGAGAGAGGATGCAGACCCCTCCACAGAGAGAGAGGATGCAGATCCCTCCGCAGAGAGAGAGGATGCAGACCCCTCCGCAGAGAGAGAGGATGCAGACCCCTCCGCAGAGAGAGAGGATGCAGACCCCTCCGCAGAGAGAGAGGATGCAGACCCCTCCGCAGAGAGAGAGGATGCAGACCCCTCCGCAGAGAGAGAGGATGCAGACCCCTCCACAGAGAGAGAGGATGCAGATCCCTCCGCAGAGAGAGAGGATGCAGACCCCTCCACAGAGAGAGAGGATGCAGACCCCTCCGCAGAGAGAGAGGATGCAGACCCCTCCGCAGAGAGAGAGGATGCAGACCCCTCCGCAGAGAGAGAGGATGCAGACCCCTCCACAGAGAGAGAGGATGCAGATCCCTCCGCAGAGAGAGAGGATGCAGACCCCTCCGCAGAGAGAGAGGATGCAGACCCCTCCACAGAGAGAGAGGATGCAGATCCCTCCGCAGAGAGAGAGGATGCAGACCCATCCGAAGAGAGAGAGGATGGAGACCCCTCCCCAGAGAGAGAGGATGGAGACCCCTCCACAGAGAGAGAGGATAGAGACCCCTCCGCAGAGAGAGAGAGGATGCAGACTCCTCCGCAGAGAGAGAGAGGATAGAGTCCCCTCTGCAGAGAGAGAGGATAGAGTCCCCTCTGCAGAGAGAGAGGATAGAGTCCCCTCTGCAGAGAGAGAGGATAGAGACCCCTCTGCAGAGAGAGAGGATAGAGACCCCTCTGCAGAGATAGAGGATGCAGACCCCTCCGCAGAGAGAGAGGATGCAGACTCCTCCGCAGAGAGAGAGAGGATAGAGTCCCCTCAGCAGAGAGAGAGGATAGAGACCCCTCTAGGGAGAGAGGATAGAGACCCCTCTAGGGAGAGAGGATAGAGACCCCTCTGCAGAGAGAGAGGATGCAGACTCCTCCGCAGAGAGAGAGGATAGAGACCCCTCCGCAGAGAGAGAGAGGATGCAGACTCCTCCGCAGAGAGAGAGAGGATAGAGTCCCCTCTGCAGAGAGAGAGGATAGAGTCCCCTCTGCAGAGAGAGAGGATAGAGACCCCTCTGCAGAGATAGAGGATGCAGACCCCTCCGCAGAGAGAGAGGATGCAGACTCCTCCGCAGAGAGAGAGAGGATAGAGTCCCCTCAGCAGAGAGAGAGCATAGAGACCCCTCTAGGGAGAGAGGATAGAGACCCCTCTGCAGAGAGAGAGGATGCAGACTCCTCCGCAGAGAGAGAGAGGATAGAGTCCCCTCAGCAGAGAGAGAGAGGATAGAGACCCCTCCGCAGAGAGAGAGGATAGAGACCCCTCTGCAGAGAGAGAGGATGCAGAATCCTCCACAGAGAGAGAGGATAGAGACCCCTCTGCAGAGAGAGGATGGAGACCCCTCTAGGGAGAGAGGATAGAGACCCCTCTAGGGAGAGAGGATAGAGACCCCTCTGCAGAGAGAGAGGATGCAGACTCCTCCGCAGAGAGAGAGGATAGAGACCCCTCCGCAGAGAGAGAGAGAGGATGCAGACTCCTCCGCAGAGAGAGAGAGGATAGAGTCCCCTCTGCAGAGAGAGAGGATAGAGTCCCCTCTGCAGAGAGAGAGGATAGAGACCCCTCTGCAGAGAGAGAGGATAGAGACCCCTCCGCAGAGATAGAGGATGCAGACCCCTCCGCAGAGAGAGAGGATGCAGACTCCTCCGCAGAGAGAGAGAGGATAGAGTCCCCTCAGCAGAGAGAGAGGATAGAGACCCCTCTAGGGAGAGAGGATAGAGACACCTCTGCAGAGAGAGAGGATGCAGACTCCTCCGCAGAGAGAGAGAGGATAGAGTCCCCTCAGCAGAGAGAGAGAGGATAGAGACCCCTCCGCAGAGAGAGAGGATAGAGACCCCTCCGCAGAGAGAGAGGATGCAGAATCCTCCACAGAGAGAGAGGATAGAGACCCCTCTGCAGAGAGAGGATGGAGACCCCTCTAGGGAGAGAGGATAGAGACCCCTCTGCAGAGAGGAGATAGATGAGAGAGACAGCTCAGGAAATAAAGCATAGAGACATATCAGAAAAGAGGAGAGAGACAGCCCAGGAAAGAAAGGATCGAGACTGCTCATAAAAAGTGAAAATATACTGTTTAGTAAAGAGCGATGCAGCAGTACTCCTTTATCACATTACCCACCTTCCATGAGCTCTTGTTCCCAGTCTTCGTCTCTTATTTACTCTGCAGTAATTAGGTCTAGGCCTAGGAGAGCACATTTAAGCACCTAGTACACTATATATATATATATACCCATATTTCTTTGTATATTTGTGTTTGTGGTAACGTTATGATGTGCTTGTGTTGGGGGACCTAGTACAGACTGGGCAAATGAATGAGTCTCTTTCCTCCTCAGGGAGGCGCTGGAGAGCGTGGCCCACCCGGGGTATCTGGTTCACGTGGTCCCAGAGGGGATAAGGTAACCCTTGTGTCTTACATGTATGTGCCTTGCTTCCTTTTTCTCATCACTATCGACGTCCGGGGTCACTTAAGATTTAAAAAAAACAAATTGGAAAATAACGCTTAGGACTTCGAAGGTCAATAATATTACCAAAGTAAGACTTTTCAAAATAAGATTTCTATAAATGTTCTGCTACTAAAGTAGAATAATAGTGAATAGTATATCGTATAAGTGACTAATACCTGACGACACTATATATACATTAAATACAATCCAGATCTCCAATTACCTTTCTGGGTCCCTGAGTCTTCTATAAGTACCCATAGGAGCCAAGAAGAATCCCCAATGTCTTCTCCATTAAAGCTCTTGCATCTTATTGGAGCATTGATCTTCTCATGGAATACGTATAATGTAGATCACCCAGTATGGGGCATGACCTCCAATCATCCAAGTGATTTCCGACCCATGTAGCAATCCGATATGGAGCAGATATGGAAAAAGAAACCCCAACGTACGTAGAGAACCCCCCAACACGTCACTAGGACCAAAGGTCCAAGGAAGGAGGAGAACAAGTTTGTCTCATAAAATGTGACTGCTCGGCACTTACCATTAGATTCCCCCGAGCTAACTCTCTGTATCCCCCGAGCTAACCCACTGTATCCCCCGAGCTAACCCTCTGTATCCCCCGAGCTAACCCTCTGTATCCCCCGAGCTAACCCTCTGTATCCCCCCAGCTAACCCTCTGTATCTCCCGAGCTAACCCTCTGTATCCCCAGAGCTAACTCTCTGTATCCCCCCAGCTAACCCTCTGTATCCCCCGAGCTAACTCTCTGTATCCCCCTCTGGTAACCCTCTGTATCCCCCCAGCTAACCCTCTGTATCCTTCCAGCTAACTCTCTGTATCCCCCTCTGGTAACCCTCTGTATCCCCCCAGCTAACCCTCTGTATCCTTCCAGCTAACCCTCTGTATCCCCCGAGCTAACCCTCTGTATCCCCCTCTGGTAACCGTCTGTATCCCCCCAGCTAACCCTCTGTATCCCCCGAGCTAACCCTCTGTATCCCCCTCTGGTAATCATCTGTATCCCCCCAGCTAACCTTCTGTATCCCCCGAGCTAACCCTCTGTATCCCCCTCTGGTAACCGTCTGTATCCCCCCAGCTAACCTTCTGTATCCCCCGAGCTAACTCTCTGTATCCCCCTCGTGTAACTCTCTGTATCCCCCTCTGGTAACCGTCTGTATCCCCCCAGCTAACTCTCTGTATCCCCCTCTGGTAACCCTCTGTATCCCCCTCTGGTAACCGTCTGTATCCCCCCAGCTAACCCTCTGTATCCCCCGAGCTAACCCTCTGTATCCCCCTCTGCTAACCGTCTGTATCCCCTGCTGCCATTGTCTGTCACCCTCAGATTCCCATAATGATGGTTTATTTTTAATTTTAGGGGGAGCCAGGACAGCAAGGAGACCAAGGTCGCGATGGACCAGTTGGTCCCCCTGGGGATTCAGTAAGGAACAAATGATTTTTATTTTCCATCATCTACTCCAAGCTACATGAGTTCCTCTTTCCCACTGAAACATATCATCGCCCCCATTCCCCTCTCTCCTTCATCTTGTTTTCTTCACTCCTCTTCCATCACTTCGTCTGTCATCCTCAATCTCACGTTGTGTCCCCTACTCTCCCATCTCTTCTTTCTTCAGTCATTCTTATCCGTTATCATTCACATAACCTCCTCCACTTCTCTCTCCTACATCTTCTTTTCTATCTCCCTTCATCTTTTCTAATAGAATCCTCTCCTCCATCATCTACTCCTTCCCTCTTCTTCCCAAACCCCATATTGTCATCTTATTTTGTTTTCTACAACTTACAAACTTTTTTTCCTTTTTCTCCATCATACAAAGCTCCCACGTCTTGACCATCCTCCCATTACTTCCGTCCTCCGTGCCCCATTGTATAGACCCCATCTCTCCTCTCACTATGGAGCACCTAGTCCCACAGAATGGCCCCAGGGTCACATGGCGATGTCCTGATCCTCATGGTCTACATGCAGAATACACACATTTGGCCTATAAATGATTCTCTACTCTGAGCACCATATTAGTCCAAGCATTCTCTGATCACCTAAGGAGGTCTCTTCCCTTTCTACATTATTATGTCGTTCTTCCTGCTGTTTCATAACTGTGGCATCCATTTTGTAGGGTGAACCTGGGCCTCAGGGACCCAAAGGATACAGAGGGGATGAAGGCCCAGCAGGACCTGAGGTGAGTAATAACGTCATGTACTATCTATCTATCTATCTATCTATCTATCTATCTATCTATCTATCTATCTATCTATCTATCTATCTATCTATCTATCTATCTATCCATCCATCCAGTCTCTGTGTCTGGAGTGGTTGGGGTGACGTCGTTGGACTAGTGACGCAATACGTCTAAAGGGGGCGGGGCTGCTCTTTCTGTAATGTTAGTTTTATCTCTCTGGAGTCTATCACAGGGGCTCTGCACTTCCGGGGTGGAAGGGGTCATTGTGTCTCTAGTGGGGGTCATTGTGTCTCTGCTGGGGGTCAATATGTCTGTAATGGATTAGATAAATGACTGTGATGTGGAGTGTTTGCTTTATCGGTAGTGGGGGCTCTGTGCCTCTGAAGTGAGGGAGGGGGATTACTCTGTAGTGGGGGCTCTGTGCCTCTATATTGGGGGGGTTACTCTGTCTGTAGTGGGGGCTCTGTGCCTCTATAGTGGGGGGGTTACTCTGTCTGTAGTGGGGGCTCTGTGCCTCTATAGTGGGGGGGTTACTCTGTCTGTAGTGGGGGCTCTGTGCCTCTATATTGGGGGGGTTACTCTGCCTGTAGTGGGGGCTCTGTGCCTCTATAGTGGGGGGGTTACTCTGTCTGTAGTGGGGGCTCTGTGCCTCTATAGTGGGGGGGTTACTCTGTCTGTAGTGGGGGCTCTGTGTCTCTATAGTGGGGGGTTACTCTGTCTGTAGTAGGGGCTCTGTGCCTCGATAGTGGGGGGTTACTCTGTCTGTAGTGGGGGCTCTGTGCCTCTATAGTGGGGGGTTACTCTGTAGTGGGGGCTCTGTGTCTCTATAGTGGGGGATTACTCTGTAGTGGGGGCTCTGTGCCTCTATAGTGGGGGGGTTACTCTGCCTGTAGTGGGGGCTCTGTGCCTCTATAGTGGGGGGGTTACTCTGTCTGTAGTGGGGGCTCTGTGTCTCTATAGTGGGGGGGTTACTCTGTCTGTAGTGAGGGCTCTGTGTCTCTATAGTGGGGGGGTTACTCTGTCTGTAGTGGGGGCTCTGTGCCTCGATAGTGGGGGGTTACTCTGTCTGTAGTGGGTGCTCTGGGCCTCTATAGTGGGGGGTTACTCTGTCTGTAGTGGGGGCTCTGTGTCTCTATAGTGACGGGGTTACTCTGTCTGTAGTGGGGGCTCTGTGTCTCTATAGTGGGGGATTACTCTGTAGTGGGGGCTCTGTGCCTCTATAGTGTGGGGGTTACTCTGCCTGTAGTGGGGGCTCTGTGCCTCTATAGTGGGGGGGTTACTCTGTATGTAGTGGGGGCTCTGTGCCTCTATAGTGGGGGGTTACTCTGTCTGTAGTGGGGGCTCTGTGCCTCTATAGTGGGGGGGGGGTACTCTGTCTGTAGTGGGGGCTCTGTGTCTCTATAGTGGGGGGTTACTCTGTCTGTAGTGGGGGCTCTGTGCCTCTATAGTGACGGGGTTACTCTGTATGTAGTGGGGGCTCTGTGCCTCTATAGTGGGGGGTTACTCTGTCTGTAGTGGGGGCTCTGTGCCTCTATAGTGGGGGGGTTACTCTGTCTGTAGTGGGGGCTCTGTGTCTCTATAGTGGGGGGTTACTCTGTCTGTAGTGGGGGCTCTGTGCCTCTATAGTGACGGGGTTACTCTGTCTGTAGTGGGGGCTCTGTGTCTCTATAGTGGGGGGTTACTCTGTCTGTAGTGGGGGCTCTGTGCCTCTATAGTGGGGGGGGGTTACTCTGTTTGTAGTGGGGGCTCTGTGCCTCTATAGTGGGGGGTTACTCTGCCTGTAGTGGGTGCTCTGTGCCTCTATAGTGGGGGGGTTACTCTGTTTGTAGTGGGGGCTCTGTGCCTCTATAGTGGGGGGTTACTCTGCCTGTAGTGGGTGCTCTGTGCCTCTATAGTGGGGGGGTTACTCTGTTTGTAGTGGGGGCTCTGTGCCTCTATAGTGGGGGGTTACTCTGCCTGTAGTGGGTGCTCTGGGCCTCTATAGTGGGGGGTTACTCTGTCTGTAGTGGGGGCTCTGTGCTTCTGGAGGGGTGGCTCTGTGCTTCTGGAGGGGGGGCTCCTTGCTTCTGGAGGGGGGGGGGGCTCTGTGCTTCTGGAGGGGGGACTCTGTGCTTCTGGAGGGGGGGGGGGGGCTCTGTGCTTCTGGAGGGGGGGCTCTGTGCTTCTGGAGGGGGGGGGCTCTGTGCTTCTGGAGGGGGGGGCTCTGTGCTTATGGAGGGGGGGTCACTGATCTCTGTGGACTCTCAGTCTTTGGATTTATCTGGAATTATCTGCAGCTGTTTCCGGCGTCTTCTGTTTCCCATTAAATAAAAACATTTTTTCCTATTATTTCTATTTATTTTTGGCATTTTTTATTGTGCAGGGACCAAAAGGACCAAGAGGAGCAAAAGGACTCCCGGGAGAGCAAGGACTGAGCGGGGAAAGGGTAAGTGCGAGAGCGCAGAGAGAGAGAGAGGACAGAGAGAGGGGACAGAGAGAGAGGACAGAGAGAGAGAGAGAGGGGACAAAGGGAGAGGGAGAGCAAGGACTGAGCGAGGAAAGGGTAAGTGCGAGAGCGCAGAGAGAGAGAGAGGACAGAGAGAGGGGACAGAGAGAGAGGACAGAGAGAGAGAGAGAGGGGACAAAGGGAGAGGGAGAGCAAGGACTGAGCGAGGAAAGGGAAAGTGCGAGAGCGCAAGAGACAGAGAGAGAGGACAGAGAGAGGGGACAGAGAGAGAGAGAGAGGGGACAAAGGGAAAGGGAGAGCAAGGACTGAGCGGGGAAAGGGTAAGTGCGAGAGCGCAGAGAGAGAGAGAGGACAGAGAGAGGGGACAGAGAGAGAGGACAGAGAGAGAGAGAGAGGGGACAAAGGGAGAGGGAGAGCAAGGACTGAGCGAGGAAAGGGAAAGTGCGAGAGCACAAGAGACAGAGAGAGAGGACAGAGAGAGGGGACAGAGAGAGAAAGAGAGGGGACAAAGGGAGAGGGAGAGCAAGGACTGAGCGAGGAAAGAGTAAGTGCGAGAGCGCAAGAGACAGAGAGAGAGGACAGAGAGAGGGCAGAGAGATAGAGGATAAAGGGAGAGGGAGAGCAAGGACTGAGCGAGGAAATGGGTAAGTGCGAGAGCGCAGAGAGAGAGAGAGAGGACTGAGAGAGGGGACAGAGAGAGAGAGAGAGGACAGAGAGAGGGCACAGAGAGAGAGAGAGAGGGGACAAAGGGAGAGGGAGAGCAAGGACTGAGCGAGGAAAGAGTAAGTGCGAGAGCGCAAGAGACAGAGAGAGAGGACAGAGAGAGGGCAGAGAGATAGAGGATAAAGGGATAGGGAGAGCAAGGACTGAGCGAGGAAATGGGTAAGTGCGAGACCGCAGAGAGAGAGAGAGGACAGAGAGAGGGGACAGAGAGAGAGAGAGAGGGGACAAAGGGAGAGGGAGAGCAAGGACTGAGCGAGGAAATGGGTAAGTGCGAGAGCGCAGAGAGAGGGGACAGAGAGAGAGAGAGAGGGGACAAAGGGAGAGGGAGAGCAAGGACTGAGCGAGGAAAGGGTAAGTGTGAGAGCGCAAGAGAGAGAGAGAGAGAGAGAGGAGACAGAGAGAGAGGACAGAGAGAGAGAGGATAAAGGGAGAGGGAAAGCAAGGACTGAGCGAGGAAAGGTTAAGTGCGAGAGCGCAGAAAGAGAGAGAGAGAGAGAGGGGATATATAGAGAGAGAGAGGGGACAGAGAGAGAGAGGGGACAGAGAGAGAGGGGACAGAGAGAGAGAGAAGGGACAGAGAGATAGAGAGGGGATAGAGAGAGAGAGAGAGAGAGAGAGAGAGAGAGGAGACCAGAGAGAGAGAGAGGGGACCAGAGAGAGAGAGAGGGGACAGAGAGAGAGGGGACAGAGAGAGAGAGAGGGGACAGAGAGAGAGAGAGGGGACAGAGAGAGAGGATAGAGAGAGAGAGAGAGAGAGAGGAAAGAGAGAGAGAGGACAAAGGGAGAGTGAGAGCTAGGACTGAGTGGGGAAAGGGTACGTTTCTGGCACACTCTACTTGGTTTTGGATTGCTTCTATTTGTTGTATTTATTTTGCTAATTTTGGCATATTGTTTGGTTGTGCTGTTTTGGTGTATTGTTTGGTTGTGCTGTTTTGGTGTATTGTTTGGTTGTGCTGTTTTGGTGTATTGTTTGGTTGTGCTGTTTCGGTGTATTGTTTGGTGTAGCTGTTTTGGTGTATTGTTTGGTTGTGCTGTTTTGGTGTGTCGTTTGGTTGTGCTGTTTCGGTGTATTGTATGGTTGTGCTGTTTTTGGTGTATTGTTTGGTTGTGCTGTTTTGGTGTGTTGTTTGGTGTAGCTGTTTTGGTGTATTGTTTGGTTGTGATGTTTCAGTGTGTTGTTCGGTGGTGCTGTTTCGGTGTGTTGTTTGTTTGTGCGGTTTTGTTGTGTTGTTCGGTGGTGCTGTTTCGGTGTGTTGTTTGGTTGTGCTGCTTCGGTGTGTTGTGTGGTTGTGCTGCTTCGGTGTGTTGTTTGGTGGTGCTGTTTCGGTGTGTTGTTTGGTTGTGCGGTTTCGGTGTGTTGTTTGGTTGTGATGTTTCGGTGTGTTGTTCGGTGGTGCTGTTTCGGTGTGTTGTTTGGTTGTGCGGTTTTGTTGTGTTGTTCGGTGGTGCTGTTTTGGTGTGTTGTTTGGTTGTGCTGTTTCGGTGTGTTGTGTGGTTGTGCTGTTTCGGTGTATTGTTTGGTTGTGCTGTTTCGGTATGTTGTGTGGTTGTGCGGTTTCGGTGTATTGTTTGGTTGTGCTGTTTCGGTGTGTTGTTTGGTGCTAGTGTTGCAGTGCTGGGTTAGGTTGTGCGACCTCTTTGGTGTGATCTGTTACGACATACTATCTGGATACACTGAATGGTGCCCTTGCGCCGGCACACACTTCTAGGTGTTGTAGGGTTTTGGTGTTGCCAGGTTGTACAGGGGTGAAGATGGCGGATGTTGATCATTAAGGAGAAACATTATCTCTCTAGGGCGATGACGGACTTCCAGGAAATGGCACAGATGGGTTCCCAGGATTCCAGGTGAGTCTTTCATCTTGTTTATAAGAACCTGTGGGGGCTCTGTGTGTCTGGAGTGGGGGGGCTCTGTGTGTCTGGAGTGAGTGGGGGCTCTGTTTGTCTGGAGTGGGGGGGCTCTGTGTGTCTGGAGTGGGGGGGGCTCTGTGTGTCTGGAGTGGGGGGGGCTCTGTGTGTCTGGAGTGAGTGGGGGCTCTGTGTGTCTGGAGTGGGGGGACTCTGTGTGTCTGGAGTGGGGGGGCTCTGTGTGTCTGGAGTGGGGGGGGCTCTGTGTCTGGAGTGGGGGGGGGTCTGTGTGTCTGGAGTGGGGGGGCTCTATGTGTCTGGAGTGGGGGGGCTCTGTGTGTCTGGAGTGGGGGGACTCTGTGTGTCTGGAGTGAGTGAAGGCTCTGTTTGTCTGGAGTGGGGGGGCTCTGTGTGTCTGGAGTGGGGGGGCTCTGTGTGTCTGGAGTGGGGGGGGGGCTCTGTGTGTCTGGAGTGAGTGGTGGCTCTGTGTGTCTGGAGTGGGGGGACTCTGTGTGTCTGGAGTGGGGGGGCTCTGTGTCTCTGGAGTGGGGGGGCTCTGTGTGTCTGGAGTGGGTGGGGGCTCTGTGTGTCTGGAGTGGGGGGTTACTGTGTGTCTGGAGTGGGGGGTTACTGTGTGTCTGGAGTGGGGGGTCTCTGTGAATCTGGAGTGGGGGGCTCTCTGTGTCTGGAGTTGGGGGTCTCTGTGTGTCTGGAGTAGTGGGACTCTGCGTGTCTGGAGTGGGGGGACTCTGTGTGTCTGGAGTGGGGGGTCTCTGTGTGTCTGGAGTGGGGGGTCTCTGTGTGTCTGGAGTGGGGGGGCTCTGTGTGTCTGGAGTGGGGGGGCTCTGTGTGTCTGGAGTGGGTTGCTCTGTGTGTCTGGAGTAGGGGCTATGTCTGTCTGGAGTGGGGGGTTACTGTGTGTCTGGAGTGGGTTGCTCTGCGTGTCTGGAGTGGGGGGGCTCTGTGTGTCTGGAGTGGGGGGTTATTGTGTGTCTGGAGTGGGTTGCTCTGCGTGTCTGGAGTGGGGGGCTCTTCGTGTCTGGAGTGGGGGGGGCTCTGTGTGTCTGGAGTGGGTGGGGGGTTTGTGTGTCTGGAGTGTAAGGGCTCTGTGTGTCTGGAGTGGGGGGACTCTGTGTGTCTGGAGTGGGGGCTCTGCGTGTCTGGAATGGGGGGCTCTGCATGTTGGGAGTGGGGGGTTACTGTGTCTGGAGTGGGGGGCAATGTGTGTGTTTATGTGTATGGTAGCCGTTGTGTGGTATTTTTATACTGTATGCGGTATCCCCCCCAGATTTTCTTTGGCTCCTACCCCCATGGGTGGTATACTGGGATGAGTCCGATATACAGGGGTGTATTTATCTTTATATTTGCCTCATACCCCCATCTCCTGTGTTTGTATAGAGAAAATCTGAACTGTCCAAGAGGTTTGTTTTTTTATCTATCAGTGGAGGGAGGGAGGGGGGGAAAGGAAGCAGGGAGGTCAGATGTCACTAGATATAAATGCCTCCTCATTCAGACACCTTCCACCAATGTAATATGGATGCCTCCAGGGTCCAGCCGAGACTTTATAAATATAGCCATTATGTCCACCAGTTAGTGAACGGAGGCCTAGGAGCTAGACAATGGAGGGCCCTGGTGCATTGCACCCCCTGCACCACTGCTAACAAGTATTGTTTCCATATTTGTGTATAGACTTTCTTACCCAAGAAGATGCCATAAATACTCATGGTCACTGGTAATTGGGGCATTATAAGTCACATTTCCTAATTGCCTTCAATGTCTTATAGGGATACCCAGGAGCCCGAGGGGAGCGCGGTGCCAATGTAAGTTGTACCAGGGTGGCGCTGAACTGGTTCTAATCAAGGGGGAGAGTTTAACCCTTGTGGAATTAATCACTTTTTAACCCTGTAATCACCTGTAGGGAACTAAAGGCTATCCTGGGCCAAAAGGAGATGAGGGAGAAGCTGGAGACCCCGGAGATGATGTGAGTATGAAGCTGTGACCCAACCAGTGAAGGGGCCAGCGAGGGATCTGGTGCACTGCACCGCTGCATCCGGCCCTGGACCCAACATTATAATTCCCTCATATTGAGGACCCCCACTCCTACATGCCTTACTGGACACATCTTTGTGCTGACCCCGGGGAATAATTAAGCTGATGATCTGTCTATGTACAAATGTACCATAAAAAGCCATAGGTAGATTCTAATACTGTAGAAATAGGTAGTGGGTGGGTCTTAGAGGCTGATTGACAGGTAGACATTACTCATTTCAATGTAAGTTTACTGATTGAGAATAATTAATACCCATAGTTTTAAATGATGCCACTAATTCTTTGCCCATTTCCTGAGATGCCCGACCGCTCTCCTGTTCCTTCCATTGATGCCCTGAGAGGGGGTGCCAGGCTGTAAGTCGTGTGCTGTATTTATCATTGGGCACAATCATTGGGCCGTCCAACGTTTCTGCCATTGACTTCCAAGAGCATTTCTGTCCTTTACAAATGTTTTTCCACATGGGAAATAAATGATATCAATGGAAGTGATCTCTACAGATGGAAAGCCATGGGATCCACTGTTACCTTAAGAGTTAAGTGAAGGTGTAAATAAGGATTCAACATAGGGGCTTCAAGAGGAGAGCAATCCATAGGTGTAAGGAGGGTCTGCATTACACCAATCATACTGACCATTCTAGTTCAATCATAAGGTTCATGCAGGGGGGGATTTGTGTATGATTCTGGTTATGGGATTAATCCCAAGACTCCCTGATCTAAGTGTTTTGTCTCCTAGAACCTCACTCCGGGCACTGTGGGGGCCAAGGGAGCAAAAGGCTACAGGGGCTCAGAAGGTACACAGGTGAGTAACCTCAGTCCTATCCCTCCATAAACACATGTTAAAAGCAGGCTATTTCTATATTACAAAATATGATATTGCTGGACTGGAGAGTTAGGTGATGATTCCTACTCTACTGAACATGTGAGTCCTTAGTCTTGCTGGACACTGGCACATATGGACCATGTGATTCCTTAGTCTTGCTGGATACTAGCCCATATGGACCATGGGATTCCTTAGTCTTGCTGGATACAGGCACATTTGAGACATGGGATTCCTTAGTCTTGCTGGATACTGGCACATATGGAACATGGGATTCCTTAGTCTTGCTGGATACTGGCACATATGAGACATGGGATTCCTTAGTCTTGCTGGATACTGGCACATATGAGACATGGGATTCCTTAGTCTTGCTGGATGCAGGCACATATGAGACATGGAATTCCTTAGTCTTGCTGGATACTGGCACATATGGAACATGGGATTCCTTAGTCTTGCTGGATACTGGCACATATGAGACATGGGATTCCTTAGTCTTGCTGGATACTGGCCCATATGAGACATGGAATTCCTTAGTCTTGCTGGATACTGGCCCATATGAGACATGGAATTCCTTAGTCTTGCTGGATACTGGAACATATGAGACATGGGATTCCTTAGTCTTGCTGGATACTGGCACATATGAGACACGGAATTCCTTAGTCTTGCTGGATACTGGCACATATGAGACATGGAATTCCTTAGTCTTGCTGGATACTGGCACAGATGAGACATGGGATTCCTTAGTCTTGCTGGATGCAGGCACATATGGAACATGGGATTCCTTAGTCTTGCTGGATACTAGCCCATATGGAACATGTGATTCCTTAGTCTTGCTGGATACTGGCACATATGGAAAATGGGATTCCTTAGTCTTGCTGGATACTGGCCCATATGAGACATGGAATTCCTTAGTCTTGCTGGATACTGGCACATATGGAACATGGGATTCCTTAGTCTTGCTGGATACTGGCACATATGGAACGTATGATTCCTTAATCTTGCTGGATGCAGGCACATATGAGACATGGAATTCCTTAGTCCTGCTGGATACTGGCACATATGAGACATGGAATTCCTTAGTCTTGCTGGATACTGGCACATATGAGACATGGGATTCCTTAGTCTTGCTGGATACTGGCACATATGGACCATGGAATTCCTTAGTCTTGCTGGATACAGGCACATATGAGACATGGAATTCCTTAGTCTTGCTGGATACTGGCACATATGGAACATGGGATTCCTTAGTCTTGCTGGATACTAGCCCATATGGAACATGTGATTCCTTAGTCTTGCTGGATACTGGCACATATGGACCATGGGATTCCTTAGTCTTGCTGGATACTGGCCCATATGAGACATGGGATTCCTTAGTCTTGCTGGATACTGGCACATATGAGACATGGAATTCCTTAGTCTTGCTGGATACTGGCACATATGAGACATGGAATTCCTTAGTCTTGCTGGATACTGGCACATATGAGACATGGAATTCCTTAGTCCTGCTGGATACTGGCACATATGAGACATGGAATTCCTTAGTCTTGCTGGGTACTGGCACATATGAGACATGGAATTCCTTAGTCTTGCTGGATACTGGCACATATGAGACATGGGATTCCTTAGTCTTGCTGGATACTGGCACATATGAGACATGGAATTCCTTAGTCTTGCTGGATACTGGAACATATGGAACGTGTGATTCCTTAGTCTTGCTGGATGCAGGCACATATGAGACATGGAATTCCTTAGTCTTGCTGGATACTGGCACATATGAGACATGGAATTCCTTAGTCTTGCTGGATACTGGCACATATGAGACATGGAATTCCTTAGTCTTGCTGGATACAGGCACATATGAGACATGGAATTCCTTAGTCTTGCTGGATACTGGCACATATGAGACATGGAATTCCTTAGTCTTGCGGGCCACGGTGCAGGCAAGGCCATTCCTCATAAACACTGTAAATAGTCCTAATTAGATGTAGTCACTTTTGCCAACCAGGAAAGCAGTCAGGATTTCCATATATGCGTCTTTTTTTTTTCTCTTACTTATTCCTTCATTCATTTTTCTTGTGTCTCCCTCTATAAATCAAGTGCCTCATCTTATATTGTTCCATTTTGTTCCTGTAGGGACGTCCAGGACCCTCAGGACCACCTGGCCCTGACGTGAGTGGTTTTATTTCTGTTGTATAGTGTTATTTTGTGAATTGGTTCACATACCAGATCCCCTGGGTGTGGGGTCCCAGGTGACGACTTCTCCCAAGGCCACTTACTATAATATACGTATTGTGACATGACGCACATTTTCCAGTGACTCACTTTGACTGTAATACAGGGTTTGGACAGTCTCCAGTGCTTGTGGGTTTCCTTTAGAGCCTGATATCTTATTCATTTTCTGGAACAAGTATATGACCTGTGTTTTATCTGCTCCTCAGGAGTGTGAGATCCTGGACATTATAATGAGGATGTGCTGTGAGTATAAAGCCTCTCATACTATCAATATAACAATTTTTTTTTTTTTTTATTGATTCAACTTGAAGAATTGAGAATGGAATAAATAGTAGAGCAAATGTAGTCCACAGACACTCAGCTGAGCGAGAGACAACAAAAGTCACTCATCCCACTGAAAGAGATAAAAATGAGGTCCATAGAAACTTCTTTAGACACTCACCAGGCTGAGAGAGATCCACTCAGACCTATAGACACTCACCAGGCTGAGAGAGATCCACTCAGACCTATAGACACTCACCAGGCTGGGAGAGATCCACTCAGACCTATAGACACTCACCAGGCTGAGAGAAATCCACTCAGATATATAGACACTCACCAGGCTGAGAGAGATCCACTCAGATATATAGACACTCACCAGGCTGAGAGAGATCCACTCAGACCTATAGACACTCACCAGGCTGAGAGAGATCCACTCAGATATATAGACACTCACCAGGCTGAGAGAGATCCACTCAGATATATAGACACTCACCAGGCTGAGAGAGATCCACTCAGACCTATAGACACTCACCAGGCTGAGAGAGATCCACTCAGACCTATAGACACTCACCGGGCTGGGATAGATCTAGTGAGACCTATAGACACTCACCAGGCTGAGAGATATCCACTCAGACCTATAGACACTCACCAGGCTGAGAGAGATCCACTCAGACCTATAGACACTCACCAGGCTGAGAGAGATCCACTCAGACCTATAGACACTCACCAGGCTGGGAGAGATCCACTCAGACCTATAGACACTCACCAGGCTGGTATAGATCCACTCAGACCTATAGACACTCACCAGGCTGAGAGAGATCCACTCAGACCTATAGACACTCACCAGGCTGAGAGAGATCCACTCAGACCTATAGACACTCACCAGGCTGGGAGAGATCCACTCAGACCTATAGACACTCACCAGGCTGGTATAGACCTACTCAGACCTATAGACACTCACCAGGCTGAGAGAGATCCACTCAGACCTATAGACACTCACAGAGTGCTAATTACAGTGATGTTGGCTATGACATGGCGCCCATCACTCTGCTAGTCATCCCCGATACCATCAAAGTTGCAGCTTTTTTTATATTTCGCCAACACTCGTGTCTACTATTTGCATCCAATATTGGAAACATCCATCTTTACTTAGGAAGCATCCATTAGTGGGCAAAAGCATTGTCTCGTTAATCATGTACTTAGTCTTTGATGTCATTGGAACACCATTCTGCCACCACTGTGGCGTTACCGCTTCCATTATTCTTATTCTGTGCAATACACTCAACAACATTCCCATTAAAATCAGACAGGGAAAAGGCTACACGCAAAATATGGACTGAGCCCCGGAGACGAGTCACTAGAGCCTCTTATTCTTTAGCACCTTATTTCAGTGATATCAGACACTTCTATCTTGTCCCATGACACCTTATGAGTAGGAGCGAAGAAAGGGGCTCATACGTGGTGTTCCTCAGAATGACATACAAATACTTATAACATATCATAGAGGCTTCAGATAACTGTCTTTCTAAGATATTTCAGTGATGATTGATCATTCTGTGTTGTAACTGTCTATCTTTTCTCTTGCAGCTTGCTGTGGTGAGTATGTGCTGCCATCTTCTGTCCCTCTTTCCAGTGATAGAGCTTGTGAATGGAGGGATCGAGCTAGTGAATGGAGGGATAGGGCTAGTGCATGGAGGGATAGGGCTAGCGAATGGAGGGATCGGGCTTGTGAATGGAGGGATCGGGCTTGTGAATGGAGGGATCGAGCTTGTGAATGGAGGGATAGATAGGGCTAGTGAATGGAGGGATAGGGCTAGTGAATGGTGGGCTAGTGCATGGAGGGATAGAGCTAGTGAATGGAGGGATCGAGCTAGTGAATGGAGGGATCGAGCTAGTGAATGGAGGGATAGAGCTTGTGAATGGAGGGATAGGGCTAGTGAATGGAGGGATAGGGCTAGTACATGGAGGGATAGGGCTAGTGTATGGAGGGATAGGGCTAGTGAATGGAGGGATAGAGCTAGTGAATGGAGGGATAGAGCTTGTGAATGGAGGGATCGAGCTAGTGACTGGAGGGATAGGGCTAGTGACTGGAGGGATAGGGCTAGTGACTGGAGGGATAGAGCTAGTGAATGGAGGGATAGGGCTAGTGAATGGAGGGATAGGGCTAGTGAATGGAGGGATAGGGCTAGTGAATGGACAAGGGATAGAGCTTGTGAATGGAGGGACCGCTACAAAATAGTAGTTGCCTAAAGGGTCAATAAAAGCCAAATATATGGTGATCAGCTCACCTTACGAAGAATCTCCCTTTACATAGGGTCCCTACCATGTTGTTGGCGCTGGTACTTTGCACCTGCTGCACCAACTGCAGATCCACCACTGCCTCATTCCTCTCCATATCTATGTGTATAGCAACTCCGCCTGAATCCTCCGTCACCTTCCCCATCTTTGTCCTTATGTAAAGGGGGAGCCATTTTATAAAGAACTTGCAAACCAGACAAACACGACACAAAGCTCCTCTGCACATGGCCATTTACCACCTAGAGGTATAAGACAGGCGAGGCATGAGTATATGTCTAATGAAGTAGCCAGGGTAACTGTAGACCCATCTGGGGCATCAAGGCTATGACTCGTTGGCTTTGTTGAAGACCTGGATGCGTTAGGACTGATGAGATGGTGGAAAAGAGTTTCTAAGAGATTACTACTCTTCCAAGTCTCCTTAGTTTATTGTGTGCTCTACTGTTCCCTTATCCAGTTACTATAAGTCACCTTCCCCCCAGAATAAGACAAAACACAGGGTCTTGAGGTTATCGAGCACTCTGACATCTGTTATGGGCTAAAGTAGGAAAAGCTCAGTGTTGGCTCTTGTCACCCTTTGGTTGGTGTATCCTACAGAGTGCACCTGTGGTCCGGTGGATGTTCTCTTCGTGGTTGACAGTTCTGAGAGTATTGGACTCTCCAACTTCCAGCTCGCTAAAGAATTTATTATCAAGGTTATTGACCGCCTGACTCGAGATGAGCATGTCAAGGTGAGACTTCCCATGCACCTTCTGATTGTGTCACCCAATCATGACAAAGCTTAATGACTATTTAGTGTACAACAAATCAGCTTGATGTCATGGTGTATGGTTTCCACCAATGTCCCTGTAGGTATCCACCTCTCTCCGTGCCCTACGTACAGGTCCACAAGAGTCACATTGTACCCGATTCCATTCGTCCATGTTCCTTTGCTCTATAGTATCTTCCTTACCTCATGTTCCCCTGATTCACAGTGATTTGCACTTGTCCTACTCATTCAATGTCTGCCTTGGTACATGTCACCTCCAATCACAATCCCCTCTGTCTCTTGTCAGTTTGACCTTGGGGATTCCCATGTTGGGGTGCTCCAGTACAGTCATGGAAACACCCAGGAATCTGTTGTCATGGGGGACACCAACATTCAGTCTATTGGTCAACTGAAGGAGTGAGTATCACGGCATTAAAGGAACATTGACTTGTATTTTTTGCATGATATAGAGGGTATTAGAGTAAAATCTGTGGGTATACGTATATGTGCATGAGCTGGACACATGCCCTGTGCCCCCAATCCCCCCATGGCCCAAGTTCCTTTATTTCTGTCCTCAGGGCCGTGAAGAACCTGGGCTGGATTGCAGGTGGCACTTGGACAGGAGAAGCTCTTGCCGTCACTAAGGACCGAATACTCAGTCGCTTCAAGTCAGACAAGAGAGTGGCCCTCGTTCTGACTGATGGACACTCGGACATCCTGAGGGACAAGACTCCACTCAGCTCACTTTGTGAGGGCAATGTTCAGGTGAGCAAGCCAACAAAAAAAAACCTAAAAGGATCCCTGCAAACCCAGAACCCCCCACTATCATGCTTCTATACCCTCCATATCCAAGTGTTGCATTGTTTGGGGTGTCTGAACTCTTCACACCCTAATATTACACCAAGAGGGGCCACAGAATCATGAACACCCCCACCACACAATGGAAAGCCTCTAAATCAGCACACCCCTCTATCATACCCTGATAAGCACCTGCGACCGTGCACAGAAGACTATGTCCCAATGAGGAGACCCATTCACTACACTGCCCCACTATTGCGCCCCCCAAGTTCTGCACACACCATTGCTTACTGTGAGGAGACCCCACATTTGCCATTATCCTGCTGACACCATCTCTATACCTCACCAGGTGGTATCTCTCGGAGTGGGAGATATCTTCCAGTCTCCCCCCAATCCAGACCAGCTACAGGAGATTGCCTGCGGTGGGACGCCATACACCCAGGGTCTGTCCCTGCAGAGAGACAGCTTTGCGGAGCTACTAGATGACAGCTTCCTGGAGAATGTGACTGCCCACATCTGCAAAGGTGAGTGTCCGAAACAGGGGTCAGTGTCCAAAATGGAGTCCTCAACAAAAAAGGGAACCCCCTAAACTACAGATATTGCTAAATGATGTCTACGAGACAGAATGACCACTGAGGGACAGAGACATCTATTCTACATATAACTATTACTGACCAGTGCGCAGTGACCCAAAGACACTGACCACAAGACACGGATCAGGCTTTAGTAACCATAAGATACTGTCCAGGGCAGGATAGTGACCAGAACAAATGGACTGGCCGATACTGAGCTGATATGACCACGCTGGGGATGTTAATAAATGATCATATCTGATGTTTTCTGGAAATCTTCTTTTGTTTCATTTCAGATAAAAAGTGTCCGGATTATACCTGTCCCAGTGAGTATGTTACTCTGTGTAATACTCCACATGGCGTGATTGCAACACGCTCATACACACGCAGACACGCTCATACACACGCAGACAAGCTCATACACACGCAGACACTCTCATACACACACAGACACTCTCATACATACCCAGACACTCTCATACACACCAGACACGCTCATACACACCCAGACACGCTCATACACACGCAGACACGCTCATACACACGCAGACACGCTCATACACACCCAGACACGCTCATACACACCCAGACACTCTCATACACACACAGACACTCTCATACACACGCAGACACTCTCATACACACCCAGACACTCTCATACACACCAGACACGCTCATACACACCCAGACACGCTCAGACACACCCAGACACGCTCATACACACGCAGACACGCTCATACACACGCAGACACGCTCATACACACGCAGACACGCTCATACACACGAAGACACGCTCATACACACGCAGACACGCTCATACACACAGACACTCTCATACACACGCAGACACTCTCATACACACCCAGACACTCTCATACACACCAGACACGCTCATACACACCCAGACACGCTCAGACACACCCAGACACGCTCATACACACGCAGACACGCTCATACACACCCAGAAACGCTCATACACACGCAGACACGCTCATACACACGCAGACACGCTCATACACACGAAGACACGCTCATACACACGCAGACACGCTCATACACACCCAGACACGCTCATACACACGCAGACACTCTCATACACACCCAGACACGCTCATACACACGCAGACACGCTCATACACACCCAGAAACGCTCATACACACCCAGACACTCTCATACACACCCAGACATGCTCATACACACCCAGACACTCTCATACACACACAGACACTCTCATACACACCCAGACACTCTCATACACACCCAGACACGCTCATACACACCAAGACACTCTCATACACACCCAGACACTCTCATACACACCCAGACACTCTCATACACACCCAGACACGCTCATACACACCCAGACACTCTCATACACACCCAGACACTCTCATACACACACCCAGACACTCTCATACACACCCAGACACGCTCATACACACCCAGACACTCTCATACACACCCAGACACTCTCATACACACCCAGACACTCTCATACACACCCAGACACTCTCATACACACCCAGACACTCCCAGACACACACCCAGACACTCTCATACACACCCAGACACGCTCATACACACCCAGACACTCTCATACACACCCAGACACTCTCATACACACACCCAGACACTCTCATACACACCCAGACACGCTCATACACACCCAGACACTCTCATACACACCCAGACACTCTCATACACACCCAGACACTCTCATACACACACGCAGACACTCTCATACACACACACAGACACACTCATACACACCCAGGCACTCTCATACACACGCAGACACTCTCATACACACCCAGACACTCTCATACACACCAGACACGCTCATACACACCCAGACATGCTCATACACACCCAGACACTCTCATACACACCCAGACATGCTCATACACACCCAGACACTCTCATACACCCAGACACTCTCATACACACCCAGACACGCTCATACACACCCAGACACGCTCATTCACACCCAGACATGCTCATACACACCCAGACACGCTCATACACACCCAGACACGCTCATACACACCCAGACACGCTCATACACACCCAGACACTCTCATACACACCCAGACACTCTCATACACACCCAGACACTCTCATACACACCAGACACGCTCATACACACAGACACGCTCATACACACAGACACTCTCATACACACAGACACTCTCATACACACCCAGACACTCTCATACACACACAGACACTCTCATACACACACAGACACTCTCATACACACAGACACCCTCATACACACCCAGACACCCTCATACACACCCAGACACGCTCATACACACGCAGACACGCTCATACACACGCAGACACGCTCATACACACCCAGACACGCTCATACACACGCAGACACTCTCATACACACCCAGACACGCTCATACACACGCAGACACGCTCATACACACGCAGACACGCTCATACACACGCAGACACGCTCATACACACCCAGACACGCTCATACACACGCAGACACTCTCATACACACCCAGACACGCTCATACACACGCAGACACGCTCATACACACGCAGACACGCTCATACACACCCAGACACGCTCATACACACGCAGACACTCTCATACACACCCAGACACTCTCATACACACCAGACACGCTCATACACACCCAGACACGCTCAGACACACAGACACTCTCATACACACAGACACTCTCATACACACCCAGACACGCTCATACACACGCAGACACGCTCATACACACCAAGACACGCTCATACACACCCAGACACGCTCATACACACCAAGACACGCTCATACACACCCAGACACTCTCATACACACACAGACACTCTCATACACACACAGACACTCTCATACACACCCAGACACGCTCATACACACACAGACACTCTCATACACACCCAGACACTCTCATACACACACAGACACTCTCATACACACCCAGACACTCTCATACACACCCAGACACGCTCATACACACACCCAGACACTCTCATACACACCAGACACGCTCATACACACCCAGACACGCTCATACACACCCAGACACTCTCATACACACCCAGACACTCTCATACACACACAGACACTCTCATACACACCCAGACACTCTCATACACACCCAGACACTCTCATACACACCCAGACACTCTCATACACACCCAGACACGCTCATACACACCCAGACACGCTCATACACACACAGACACTCTCATACACACCCAGACACTCTCATACACACCAGACACGCTCATACACACCCAGACACGCTCATACACACCCAGACACCCTCATACACACCAGACACGCTCATACACACGCAGACACGCTCATACACACCCAGACACGCTCATAAACACCCAGACACGCTCATACACACCCAGACACGCTCATACACACCCAGACACGCTCATACACACCCAGACACTCTCATACACACCCAGACACGCTCATACACACCAAGACACGCTCATACACACCCAGACACTCTCATACACACACAGACACTCTCATACACACCCAGACACGCTCATACACACCCAGACACGCTCATACACACACAGACACTCTCATACACACCCAGACACTCTCATACACACCCAGACACGCTCATACACACCAAGACACGCTCATACACACACAGACACTCTCATACACACACAGACACTCTCATACACACACAGAAACGCTCATACACACCCAGACACGCTCATACACACACAGACACTCTCATACACCCAGACACTCTCATACACACCCAGACACTCTCATACACACACAGACACTCTCATACACCCAGACACTCTAATACACACCCAGACACTCTCATACACACCCAGACACTCTCATACACACACAGACACTCTCATACACCCAGACACTCTCATATACACCCAGACACTCTCATACACACCCAGACACGCTCATACACACCCAGACACGCTCATACACACACAGACACGCTCATACACACACAGACATGCTCATACACACCCAGACACGCTCATACACACCCAGACACGCTCATACACACACAGACACGCTCATACACACACAGACATGCTCATACACACCCAGACACGCTCATACACACCCAGACATGCTCATACACACACAGACATGCTCATACACACACAGACACTCTCATACACACCCAGACATGCTCATACACACACAGACATACTCATACACACACAGACACTCTCATACACACACAGACATGCTCATACACACAAAGACATGCTCATACACACACAGACACTCTCATACACACCCAGACACGCTCATACACACACAGACACGCTCATAGACACCCAGACACGCTCATACACACCCAGACACGCTCATACACACTCAGACACTCTCATAGACACCCAGACACGCTCATACACACCCAGACATGCTCATACACACCCAGACACTCTCATACACACCCAGACACTCTCATACACACCCAGACACTCTCATACACACCCAGACACGCTCATACACACCCAGACACGCTCATACACACGCAGACACGCTCATACACACGCAGACACTCTCATACACACGCAGACACGCTCATACACACACAGACACGCTCATACACACCCAGACACGCTCATACACACCCAGACACTCTCATACACACACACAGACACTCTCATACACACACAGACACTCTCATACACACCCAGACACGCTCATACACACCCAGGCAAGCTCATACACACCCAGACACGCTCATACAAACCCAGACACGCTCATACACACCCAGACACGCTCATACACACCCAGACACTCTCATACACACCAGACACGCTCATACACACACCCAGACACGCTCATACACACCCAGACACAATCATACACACCCAGACACGCTCATACACACCCAGACACGCTCATACACACCCAGACACTCTCATACACACCAGACACGCTCATACACACACCCAGACACAATCATACACACCCAGACACGCTCATACACACCCAGACATGCTCATACACACCCAGACACGCTCATACACACCCAGACATGCTCATACACACACACAGACATTCTCATACACACCCAGACACTCTCATACACACCAGACACGCTCATACACACACCCAGACACAATCATACACACCCAGACACGCTCATACACACCCAGACATGCTCATACACAACCAGACACGCTCATACACACCCAGACATGCTCATACACACACACAGACATTCTCATACACACCAAGACACTCTCATACACACCCAGACACGCTCATACACACCCAGACACTCTCATACACACACAGACACGCTCATACACACCCAGACACTCTCATACACACACAGACACGCTCATACACACCCAGACACTATCATACACATCCAGACACGCTCATACACACACAGACACGCTCATACACACGCAGACACGCTCATACACACCCAGACACGCTCATACACACGCAGACACGCTCATACACACCCAGACACGCTCATACACACCCAGACACAATCATACACACCCAGACACGCTCATACACACGCAGACACTCTCATACACACACAGACACGCTAATACACACACACCGACACAATCATACACACCCAGACACGCTCAAACACACACAGAAACGCTCATACACACACCCAGACACAATCATACACACCCAGACACGCTCATATACACCCAGACACGCTCATAGACACCCAGACACGCTCATACACACCCAGACACTCTCATACACACCCAGACACTCTCATACACACCCAGACACTCTCATACACACCCAGACAAGTTCATACACACGCAGACACGCTCATACACACCCAGACACGCTCATACACACGCAGACACGCTCATACACACCCAGACACGCTCATACACACCCAGACACGCTCATACACACCCAGACACTCTCATACACACCCAGACACGCTCATACACACCCAGACACGCTCATACACACCCAGACACAATCATACACACCCAGGCACGCTCATACACACGCAGACACTCTCATACACACACAGACACGCTCATACACACACACAGACACAATCATACACACGCAGACACGCTCATAGACACCCAGACATGCTCATACACACGCAGACACGCTCATACACACGCAGACACTCTCATACACACCCAGACACTCTCATACACACCCAGACATTCTCATACACACCCAGACACGCTCATACACACCCAGACACGCTCATACACACCCAGACATGCTCATACACACCCAGACACACTCATACACACCCAGACACGCTCATACACACGCAGACAAGGTCATACACACCCAGACACGCTCATACACACGCAGACACGCTCATACACACCCAGACACGCTCATACACACCCAGACACGCTCATACACACCCAGACATGCTCATACACACCCAGACACGCTCATACACACCCAGACACAATCATACACACCCTGACACGCTCATACACACGCAGACACTCTCATACACACAGAGAAACGCTCATACACACACCCAGACACAATCATACACACCCAGACACGCTCATACACACGCAGACACGCTCATACACACCCAGACACGCTCATACACACCCAGACATGCTCATACACAACCATACATGCTCATACACACGCAGACACGCTCATACACACGCAGACACGCTCATACACACCCTGATATGCTCATACACACCCAGACACGCTCATACACACCCAGACACGCTCATACACACCCAGACACGCTCATAGACACCCAGACACGCTCATAGACACCCAGACACGCTCATAGACACCCAGACATGCTCATACACACGCAGACACTCTCACACACACCCAGACATTCTTATACACACCCAGACACGCTCATACACACACAGACACGCTCATACACACCCAGACACGCTCATACACACCCAGACACGCTCATACACACCCAGATACTCTCATACACACCCAGACACGCTCATACACACCAAGACACGCTCATACACACCCAGACACGCTCATACACACGCAGACACGCTCATACACACGCAGACACGCTCACACACACCCAGACACGCTCATACACACCCAGGCACGCTCATACACACCCAGGCACGCTCATACACACCCAGACACTCTCATACACACCCAGACACTCTCATACACACCCAGACACGCTCATACACAACCATACATGCTCATACACACGCAGACACGCTCATACACACCCAGATACGCTCATACACACCCAGACACGCTCATAGACACCCAGACACGCTCATAGACACCCAGACACGCTCATAGACACCCAGACACTCTCATACACACCCAGACACGCTCATAAACACCCAGACACTCTCATACACACCCAGACACGCTCACACACACCCAGACATGCTCATACACACACCCAGACACAATCATACACACCCAGACACGCTCATACACACCCAGACATGCTCATACACACCCAGACACGCTCATACACACACAGACATGCTCATACACACACAGACATGCTCATACACACCCAGACACGCTCATACACACGCAGACACTCTCATACACACAGAGACACGCTCATACACACACCCAGACACAATCATACACACCCAGACACGCTCATACACACCCAGACATGCTCATACACACACACCGACACAATCATACACACCCAGACACGCTCATACACACCCAGACACGCTCATACACACCCAGACACTCTCATACACACCCAGACACGCTCATACACACACCCAGACACAATCATACACACCCAGACACGCTCATACACACCCATACATGCTCATACACACCCAGACACGCTCATACACACCCAGACACACTCATACACACACAGACACACTCATACACACCCAGGCACTCTCATACACACCCAGGCACTCTCATACACACCAAGACACTCTCATACACACCCAGACACGCTCATACACACACCCAGACACAATCATACACACCCAGACACGCTCATACACACCCAGACATGCTCATACACACCCAGACACTCTCATACACACCCAGACACGCTCATACACACACCCAGACACAATCATACACACCCAGACACGCTCATACACACCCAGACATGCTCATACACACCCAGACACTCTCATACACACCCAGACACGCTCATACACACACAGACACGCTCATACACACCCAGACACGCTCATACACACCCAGACACGCTCAAACACACCCAGACACGCTCATACACACCCAAACACTCTCAAACACACCCAGACATGCTCAAACACACCCAGACATGCTCAAACACACCCAGACACAATCATACACACCCAGACACGCTCATACACACCCAGACATGGTCATACACACCCAGACTATGCTGCTGTCCACTTTTTGAGCTGTCGGTCAGTGACCTCTGCCATTTTCTCATCAATCCATTTCCTTTTATCTATTATTTGCATTGTTTACCTCTGAATGCCTCTATGGCCATGCCCATTGCTGTTATCTCTGTGTGATGCACAGCCCGCATAGAGCCTTGGCTATCAGAAGGGTTCCTGCCATGGTGGGGCCAATACCTTCACTTCATATCCAATCTCTGACCGGCTCTTTTCTTCCAGTCTCCTTCACAGCTCCTGCTGACATCACGTTGCTTGTAGACAGCTCTACTAGTGTCGGAAGTCGGAACTTTGAGACGAGCAAGAACTTTGTGAAACGTGTGGCAAGGAGATTCCTAGATGTGAAGGAGCCCACCCCAGAGCCTGTGCGGCTCTCCGTGGTGCAATACAGTGGGCAGGGCCAGCTGAAGGTGGAGGCGCAGTTCTTGTCCAATTATACTGAGGTGGTAAGCGCAGTGGAGAAGATGCAGTTTATAAATCACGGCACGGATGTCGGAGGTGCCCTGCGGGCAATAACTGAGCTGTACCGGGAGGATGCCAAAGCAGGTGCAAGCAAGAAGGTGCTCCTTTTCTCTGATGGCAATACACAAGCAGAAGGGACACTACAAGAGGCTGTGCGTGATGCTCGGGCAGCGGGTATTGAGATATATGTGTTGGCCGTAGGGAGTCGCGCCCATGAGAAGAACCTGCGCGTCTTGTTGACAGGTGCAGCAGCAGCGCCCGATGCCCCTTTTCCTGACAGGAACCTGTTTCGTGTTCCGGACTACCCTTCACTACTGCGAGGTGTCTTGTATCAAACCATTACTCGGCGGGTTTCCCTCAATCCCAACCAGTAGGGGTCAAGTGGGCATTTGGGCTCCTCCTGACCACACAGAGCTTGTACCTCCAGAACATAGCTGCAGTAAACATATAATTGGGGTCTAAGCATTACTTTCCTGATTGGACCCCATCCCTACTGTAATAGCCACTTATGTCTTTTTTGGACCCATGCAGAATACGCAGTGAACTGGTCTGTTAGGAGGACAAATGTTCCTCACAAATTCCTCAAAACAAGTTTCAAAGCTGAGCCAGGAAATGAGTTGATATTGGTGGAGCTTGGTGCATCTGGACACCATCTTTGTTGTAGGCCGGTAGACACTTTTCCAGATATGACCCTGTAATCCTCTCCCCATAATCAGCTCATTTCCCCAGGTAAGCTCTGTGTATTCAGATACATGGACAGTGGTATCCTGTGAACCTCTTGTGAGCACCATGTCAGGGTTCAGAGGCTTCTTCACAACCATTGGGTGAGATGACCAGGTAATCTTCTTACCTTCAGATTGGTCATCTCAGCATCTGCTTGGGTCCATAAAAGTTATTATGTGTTCGTGCATAAATAAATGTGTCTACACACAATTTTATGTTGGAGGGTAGTCTTAAAAACCACACCACCAATGGTTTATTTATCAAGGACATTTACAGCCCAAAACTCACTTTGGGGGGGGGGGGGGGGGGGGGGGCGGGTAGGAGTACAAAGACCACACTTAGGGGGGGCAAAAGCCTCACTCATTGGGTGGGCTAAAGATCAAATACCTAGAAGATGATATTGATACCTAGTAATTTGCATTTATCCCACTGGAAATGTTCCGGTAGAAAGTAGAACGAGGCACAGGGTCAACTGGAGGAGAAATCGGACAAGAGACTAGAAAAGAGAGGAATGAGATTCAAATACAATGGACCATTAAGTACTAAGGCAGCATAAGTGGGGATGAGCGTAGAGTGGGTATATGGAGGGTATATGGAGGTATAGAGTGTGTGAGGGAAGCCCGGGTTCAGAGGGGAAGCACAGGGTACATAGGGAGAGTCATAGGGTAACTGGGGAGGAGGGCACTAGGTATATAAGGGGAAGCCCAGGGCAAGGAGGGTTGGCCCACATAGGGCGAGGTTCACCACTGAAATAACAAATATTACTAGATATTCCTGACTTGTAATATCCCGAGCGATAATAATTCAGTACAAATGAAGGGGAGACCTGTGAGGCTCCAGATGTCCGTTTATTGCATTTTTTGCTGAATCTTAATGATACTAAAAGCTCTCACAACCTGCACAATAAGCGCGCCCCGGGATGTCTCGTTCTGTAGAGAGTTCAATGGTTCTCTATGTATTCAGATGTATAGAGTCCAATATAACCCTTAACTCTTCACTGACTGGATGTATTCTTCATGGTGGCCTTATGAGGCTTTTATTGGTGCTATATCCTGATGTCTCCTATTAGTGAGTACCCGGCGTAGGCCGGGCGCTCCACGGTGCTCGGTGGGTGATGTCAGTGACACACACTGTGCACACAACGACCTCCACACACTAAGAATAAAGTGTTCCTGACCACCATTTGTCATGTGTCAATTAATGGTCTCTGAATGGGTGCTCACATCGCACTGGTTATAAGGGCACCCTGGGGGCAGGGCCAGATTTACATCTGAGGTTACCCTAGGGAAATATTATTCGGGTGCCCACATCCACAAAACACACACGCATGTACTTTGTATTAACTTGTGCAGAACACACAAAATAAGAGATGTAGGTAAGCAATGGACAGCATACGTGATGGAATCTGTGTATAGATGTGTGTGTATGTGTGTGCCTCGCAAAAGTATTCACCCCCTTGGCATTCTTTGTGTTTTGCTGCCTCACAGCCTGGAAGTAACACGGACTGTTTGAGGATTTGCATCATTTCATTTACAGAGCATGCCCACAACAACAAATAGGACAACATAACAGAAAAAGTCACTGTGCATAACTATTCACCCCCTAAAGTCAATACTTTGTAGAGCCACCTTTTGCGGCAATCACAGCTCCAAGTCGCTTTGGATAAGTCTCTATGAGCTCGCCACATCTTACCACTGGGATCTTTGCCCATTCCTCCTTGCAAGACTGCTCCAGCTCCTTCAAGTTGGATGGTTTGCGCTTGGGGACAGCAATCTTTAAGTCTGACCACAGGTTTCCTATTGGTTTGAGGTCTGGGCTGTGACTCGGCCATTCCAACACATTTACATGTTTCCCCTTACACCCCCCAAGTGCTTATTATTTTATTATTATCTTTTATTTGTATCAAGCCAACATATCCGTAGCGCTGTACAGGGGATAAGAACAGGGGAAAGAAAAGTTTAACAAATTCAAAAATTGAAGGGCCCTGTTTCGAATCTTAGCAGAAAGTGCTTTATCCCAGAGCACCCTCAAAGACTGGTGTGACGAGATCAGTATCGTCACTGCGAATTGGAGAAGCTTGGTTGCCCAAATCCTTCCTTTTGACTACAGCCCATGTTGGTTTTCCCCCTACAAAGACATGGAAGCCATGCTTCATTTGGTCAGAAAGGACTATGATCTAACTTTTGAACCACTGGACCAAATTATATGATTTGGACACTGTAACGGATCTCCTGGCACCCCGACCGGGTACCTCCGTTGATAAACGCGTCCTAGCTTGCGCCGAGGCCTACAAGCACCGCACCGGACACCACAACCACCACAGACTCCACAACCGCCGTAGCTTAGCTGGAGCCACGCCGTCTTCCTTCCACCCTGTATGAATCTCCAGCATCCAGGACCGTGTGGGGAAGACCTCTCATTCAAGGATAGTACATCAGGAACAAGCGTTCAGTAGTTACAGCTCAAGGGAGTATGCAAAAGCATAGCAATCCCCAGTATTATAGAGCAATCCCCTCCAAGAACGAGATGAGACTACGTTTTGAAGGGTCAAGTAGAACTATCCTTTAATGACAGGGGATCTCCTTTTATGCAATGGTGCCCTCTTAAGGGCTACACCCACATAATTATCACAGCCAATTAGATACATGGTTCAACCCCCACGTCTCCTCCCCTCAGATAACAGGTAACACAATTAAAACAGACACAATTTTAACCACATTCTGGATGTACCCCAAAAACAGGGGTGTAACGGCTACCCCTGTAGTGAGAGGGTACCAGCCGTTGGAGACGTCCTTTTCCCTTGCAAGCTGCTGTGTAAAAGTGAAGTTGGTATAATCCCATCCAAGAGTTCCAGAGGGCAAGTCAGGTTCAGCATTAAATATCCATATAGAAGCACTGCGCAGTCTCAGAAGCCCAGACCACCCATATTGGACGACACTTTCTTGGTAGTCAAAGAATACTGACTTTATTTTGTTATATGCAGAAATATATATACACCTCTTTCCATAGGTAATACGCATGCCCATATTTGGCCACACAATAGAGACAATAGGTGTGGTCACACCTCCCTGGGACTAGCCGGCTACTTTTGATACAATCAGACATTGATTAGATAATGCTTCTCTTTGTTCCATCTTTCACAATGTGAACACTTTACACAATAGGGCTCTCCTGCCTCTATCAGACCCTAATAGGATTATGTATTATGCTAGGTGTCTGCAATGGTCTGAGCCAACATCCTGCAGAGCACAAACCAACATATCGACAGTACAGCAATGTGATCATATTTTAACCATAATAATTAAATAACCATAACACAGGGTAAAACAGTGATGGGTTCCGTTACAAGGGGGTACACCTTTAAGTCCAGCACCGTTCAATATCTCTCACCCAGGGGAACAACACATCAAAAAATGGCATGAATCAGACCAGGGGTTCAAAAGTTAGTAAAAGTATGTTTTTCACATAACACACAGACATGTCACATATCCCCCACACAATACACATATAGGACAATAGGTGTGGTCACCCCTCCCTGAGGCAACTTGATATAATCAGACAATGATTAAATCAGCCTTCTTTGTTCTTATCTGAGAATGAAAACAGTTTATACAATCGACTTTTCTTATCTGTAACAGGATTATCTATTAGCCTAGTAGCTTTGATATTCTGAGCCAATATATTCTGTAGAACATAAAACAACATATCTACAGTACAGCAATGTGATCATATTTTAACCAAGAATTAAATAATCAAAAAACAGGGTAAAACAGTGATGGGTTCCGTTACAGCTGGGGTCTGAGCGCATAAAACTACCGAATAGCGCTCAGATCCTCTTCACACAGTTCAATTGCCATGTAGCTAAAGTCTTTCCCATAGTCTTTCATTATATGAATGGGCTCCATGGCATAGCTTTCTGTGGTATCATGGTTCACACAGGGCAAGTACCGAATGACCCCCCTGTATGTAAAGGGCCAGAATGAGTGACATACACTCTGGTATGGCCGAATACTGTGTTTAAAGGGCAATATGTACCAGGGCCATAGTCGCAGGGCAGGAGGCTGGCAAACAGTCCTCTCCAAGACAAAGTGGCGAAGGGCACTTCGTCACACATCTCCCCTTTGGGGGGAAGTCTAACCAGGCACCTGACCTTCTGCCGGTCAGTGCCTCCGTTAGACGATCCACCAACCCACAATAAACCAGTGCTAGAGGAGCCCCCCCACAACAACAAAGTGCAAGAGCAGCCCACCCACAACAAACAGTTACGGCACCTGGATATTTCGCTGTGGTGATGGGGCAACTCGCTGAGGGGACTTGAGAGGCAGAGGCCAGCGGCACTCTGCCCTGATGCCAGCTCTTCTGCTGGTATAACCTGCAGGACATCCTGCTCTGTACAAGGGACAAAGGGAGGGCAGAGGCCGACTGCACTCTGCCCCGCTGTCAGCTCTTCTGCTGGGGTTCTTGGGACATATTCCGGCTCAGTAGCCAGGGAAACGTGGGGGTCAGTGGGGGTTAACATTTCCTCTGTTAACCCTGGGGCCACATTAGAAGTTAGCTGGGGAGGGGAATTTGTACTTACCCCCTCCTCCGGTTGTCCCAGTGAGGGTAGTTGGGGATCTGTACAGGCTGTGGGCGCAGAGACCACGGTCCCATCTGCGCCGTCTGGGAGATTGGTGTCTCCCCTGGTTAGGGTAAACTGTCGCTGGGGGGGAAGGACGACACCTTCTGCCCCCCTTTGGTTCACACTGCCGTTGGGGGGGAAGGACTACACCTTCTGCCCCCTGGTGTTCACACTGCCGCTGGGGGGGAAGGACGACACCTTCTGCCCCCTGGGGTTCACACTGCCGCTGGGGGGTAAGGACGACACCTTCTGCCCCCTGGGTTTCACACTGCCGCTGGGGGGGAAGGATGACACCTTCTGCCCCCTGGGGTTCACACTGCCGCTGGGGGGGAAGGATGACACCTACTGCCCCCTGGGGTTCACACTGCCGCTGGGGGGGAAGGACGACACCTTCTGCCCCCTGTGGTTCACACTGCCACTGGGGGGAAAGGACGACACCTTCTGCCCCCTGGGGTTCACACTGCCGCTGGGGGGGAAGGATGACACCTTCTGCCCCCTGGGGTTCACACTGCTGCTGGGGGGGAAGGACGACACCTTCTGCCCCCTGGGTTTCACACTGCCGTTGGGGGGGAAGGACTACACCTTCTGCCCCCTGGTGTTCACACTGCCGCTGGGGGGGAAGGACGACACCTTCTGCCCCCTGGGGTTCACACTGCCGCTGGGGGGTAAGGACGACACCTTCTGCCCCCTGGGTTTCACACTGCCGCTGGGGGGGGAAGGATGACACCTTCTGCCCCCTGGGGTTCACACTGCCGCTGGGGGTGAAGGCTGACACCTACTGCCCCCTGGGGTTCACACTGCCGCTGGGGGGGAAGGACGACACCTTCTGCCCCCTGTAGGGCCGGTAGAGAGACCTCGGTCCCATCTCTACCTGCCATCTGGAGGTCATCCCAGGACCAGTCAATGAAGTCTGGTTCCGCTTGTCGAGTAGGTTGGGGCTGCACGAAGCTGAGCAGGTGTTGGTAGTCCTGCTCCAGCTCCCACTCTCTTGTTACCAGGTGGGTCATGTCTTTGCTCACCTCGCCTTCGTCATCCCAGACATACATGCCCATCCGGTAGTCGTAGATGTCCCAAAACCTAGACTCCTCCGTGCTGCCAAGATCAATGTTGTCCTCCAAGGCATCCCATAATAAACCCGGGCCATCATAATCATCTCCCTCCGGTAAGTCGTGTTCGGACGTCCAGGGGGTAAGTCGAACGGTATGCCACCAGAGGGCCTGGTATGCGTTGACTAGCCAGATCTCTCGCCGTACCAGGGTCTCTAGTCTTGTCACCCACTCATCCAGGGGATGCTCTCCCAATAGATACATCCGCATCGCCACACGCTTCTGTAGCCGCTGCTCATCACTGGGGAGACTCTCACCTCGCCGCCATTGGGCATCTTCCAGGGCATCATACCAGAGTTCCTTTCTGTCTGCATCCCTGTAGTCCGCGGCCTCCTCCTCATCCTCATCAAGGAACGCTGTCCGAAATCTAGCCGGTTCCATCCTGCTGTAGCCAAGGGCGCTGTAGGGATACTAGTGTTGCCCTCAATTTGTAACTCCAAACGTTACCGGTGTCTCCGTGCTGCTTTTCCTCTTACTAGGACGCCATCCCACCACTGCCAGCCAATGTAACGGATCTACTGGCACCCCAACCGGGTACCTCCGTTGATAGACGCGTCCTAGTTTGCGCCGAGGCCTACAAGCACCGCACCAGACACCACACTACCACCACAGACTCCACAACCGCCGTAGTTTAGCTGGAGCCACGCCGTCTTCCTTCCACCCTGTATGAATCTCCAGCATCCAGGACCGTGTGGGGAAGACCTCTCCTCCAAGGAGGACACATCAGGAACAAGCGTTCAGTAGTTACAGCTCAAGGGAGTATGCAAAAGCATAGCAATCCCCAGTATCATATAGCGCTCCCCTCCAATAACGAGATGAGACTACGTTTTGAAGGGTCATATGTACCAGGGCCATAGTCGCAGGGCAGGAGGCTGGCAAACAGTCCTCTCCAAGACAAAGTGGCGAAGGGCACTTCGTCACAGACACATGTTTGTATTTGGAGTATGCTGATTCCGAAAATGTACGTTTTATGTGAATGTGATGCATACTTTTAAAGTTATGAATAATGAGGAAAATTACAGATTGTACAAAATGTGTTACAGATTCTGACCACCCCCATCTATGAGTCACTAAGGCCAGATGGTTAAGAGCAAAGGTTATCTACATGCCCAGCAGGGGAAATAGCAGAACCAAGGGAGCCCCCAGACATACCGGCTCCAAAACCCCTGGGGTTTCTCAGCTTTCTTAGCAGGGGCACAGGGGACAGCAAAAGCCATGTTTCCCCTCTGGTGGTCAGAAGCCAAATGACTGTTAGCCACACCTAGTGGGCGGACTTGGGAGGAGTCTCATGTTTCCCACAGTGTGCCGCTATGTGATTGGCCAGAGGCCATTAGGGGCTGACCTCAGGTAGCCCCACCCTCTACTGTGTATGTGGAAATGGTTTTAATATGTCTTTGTACTTAATAAAGGAGAGAGTTCACTGCTTGAACCTCAAACACAGAGCTTATGTCTCGTTCTTGGGGGGATTCATGGGATGCTGTTACAGACTGACTGCCAGGAGTGTAAGCATCTTGGGGTGCTTTTCCTGTTCAGCTGCTAGCAGCTATTCGTGGGGTTCAAGTTCAAGGCTTGGAGTATATTCCCCTTGGATCCAGTTTGGGGGAATCGTTGTCCTGCAGTAGCTGTCCCTATATCACTGGATGGGCAGATCGACTAAAACAGCCTTGGCACCCCCTTATATGTGTGGGGGTACCGTTACAAATGGAAACTCGCTACTTACAATATAAACGGAATTAAAGGGCAGAGAACTGGCGAAGAGTAACAAATAAGGAATAGCAAGGGTCAGGAAGAGAGTGAAAGATAGAAAGAGTTTTATTTTAGAGGGAGTGGGGAGGGATCTGAGGTGAAAGACTACTATGTTGGCTGACCCCTAGTGTTGAGATAATATGTCTGCAAGTAGGAAGTCAGGTGTTTTCCATGGCTCTATAAATTTAATCTGAGTTGGGGTGGGTGGGTGAGGGGGTGGAAGGGAGGGCAATATTCTGAGAATCTCACAGATGTAGCAGGCCTTGTAGCAGAGTGAATGTGCACTGAAAGAAATAGAAATAATGGATTGGTGGACATACAGTACAGGAAGATTGGGGAGTTAGAGAGGAATTGCTTTAGCAGTGTGTTTGTGCGTGATTTGAGGCTAGGACGGAGGTTCACCTTCCAGCAGGACAATGACCCCAGAGTGGTACAGGCTTTGCTCAAGAATATCCCTGTATTTAGCACCATCCATCTGTCCCTCAACTCAGACCAGTTTCCCTGTCCCGGCTGCTGAGACATCCTCACAACATGATGCTGCCACAGCCATGTTTCACTGTGGGGATGGTGTTCTTTGGGTGATGTGATGTGTTGGGTTTGCGCCAGACATAGCGTTATCTTTGATGGACAAAAAGTTCAGTTTTAGTCTCATCAGACCAGAGCACCTTCCTCCATACATTTTGGGAGTCTCCCACATGCCTTTTCACTAACTCAAATCGTGCCATTTTGTTTTTTGCTGACAGTAATGTCTTTCGTCTGGCCACTCTGCCATAAAGCCCAACTCTATGGAGCGTACGGCTTATTGTACAGATCCTATGTACGTCCTTACGTCCTATGTACAGATACTCCAGTCTCTGCTGTGGGTCTCTGCAGCTCCTCCAGGGTTACCTTAGGTCTCTGTGCTGTCTCTCTGATTAATGCCCTCCTTGCCCGGTCCGTGAGTTTTGATGGGCGGTCGTCTCTTGGCAGGATTGCTGTTGTGCCATGTTCTTTCCATTTGGTTATGATAGATTTGATGGTGCTCCTGGGGATCATCAAAGATTTGGATATTTTTTTATAACCTAACCCTGACTTCTCAACAACATTGTCCCGTTCTTGTTTGGAGAGTTCCTTGGTCTTCATGGCCGTGTTTGGTTAGTGGTGCCTCTTGCTTAGGTGTTGCAGCCTCTGTGGTGTGTATATGTAATGACAGATCATGTGACCCTTAGATTGCACACAGATGGACATCATGTCACTAATGATGTGACTTCTGAAGGTAATTGGTTGCACCAGAGCTTTTTATGGGCTTCATAACAAAGGGGGTGAATACATACGCACACGCCAATTTTCTGTTTTCTATTTCTAAAATATAGTTTTATGTGTATATTTTTCTCATTTCACTTCACCAACTTTAAATATTGTGTTCTGATCCGCCACATAAGATTCAGATTAACAAAACATTGAGCTTAAGGCTGTAATGTAACAAATAGGTAAAAAGTCAAGGGGGGTGAATACTTTTGCAAGGCACTGTATATGTTGCCCTGCTAGGGGACATAAAAAAAAAAATAATAATAATAAAAAAAAAAAAAAAAAATATATATATATATATATATATATATATATATATATATATATATATATATAGTGCCTTGCAAAAGTATTCACCCCCCTACCCCTCTTGACTTTATCGTCTGGGAAGAAGCTCCATGTCACACCCCAGTAATTCCACCTGACTGGGCATTATTGGGGTGTGACTTGGAGCTACTGATTTATTTGCAACATCTTTTTATTGTAATCTCTGTTTATATTTTCTTGTCT